>CM059437.1:97505200-97868278 GCA_030390025.1 Squalus acanthias
GATGGAAATGAGAAGTCGCACAACACCAGGTTATAGTCCAACAGTTTTATTTGAAATTACGAGCTTTCGGAGCGCTGCTCCTTCGTCAGGTAAAGTGAGGGAATACAAATCGGTTACAAAGTATATATACACACGACAACGCAAAATCATCGAGCAGAAACTGATAGCCAAGTTCCGCACCCATGAGGACGGCCTCAACCGGGATCTCGGTTTCATGTCACGCTACAGGACGTGACTCGACGTCGTTGTCTGGTTCACAGGTGTGATTTCCAGTTTTAAATTTTTTTTTTTAAAAGTAAAAAGCTTAACTGCAGACTGCAGCATTTGACACGTTGGACCCCCTGTGACCCACCTCATTGTCTTAGCTGTATTCTGCTGTGTCTTTGATGTAATGCCTCCCTGATGGATTGTATCTCTGCAGACACATTGTTCTCTGTCTATATATACTTTGTAACCGATTTGTATTCCCTCACTTCACCTGATGAAGGAGCAGCCGCTCCGAAAGTTCGTAATTTCAAATAAAACTGTTGGACTATAACCTGGTGTTGTGCGACTTCTCATTTTTGTCCACCCCAGTCCAACACCGGCATCTCCGCATCTTGTAGATGGTACACACTGCAGACACAGTGCACCGGTGGTGGAGGGAGTGAATGTTTAAGGTGGTGGATGGGGTGCCAATCAAGCGGGCTGCTTTGTCCTGGATGGTGTCGAGCTTCTTGAGTGTTGTTGGAGCTGCACTCATCCAGGCAAGTGGAGAGTATTCCATCACACTCCTGACTTGTGCCTTGTAGATGGTGGAAAGGCTTTGGGGAGTCAGGAGGTGAGACACTCGCCACAGAATACCCAGCCTCTGACCTGTTCTTGTTGCCACAGTATTTATTTGGCTGATCCAGTTAAGTTTCTGGTCAATGGTGACCCCCAGGATGTTGATGGTGGGGGATTCGGCGATGGTAATGCCGTTGAATGTCACGGGGCGGTGGTTAGACTCTCGCTTGTTGGAGACAGTTATTGCCTGGCACTTGTGTGGCACAGACACGGCCATTAAAGATATAAACCTGCCGTGACTTTACACAGGTCAAACCTAGAAGCCAGAGAGGTGTGGCTGTATAATTTGCACTTGTTTCTTTGTTTACTTATATAAGAACATAAGAAATAGGAGCAGGAGGAGGCCATTCGGCCCCTCGAGCCTGCTCCGCCATTCAATAAGATCATGGCTGATCTTCTGCCTCAACTCCACTTTCCTGAACTATCCCCCTATCCCTTGATTCCCCTAGAGTCCAAAAATCTATCAATCTCAGCCTTGAATATACTCAAAGACTCATATTTATATTTATAATCATAACTTCAAATCGCATCTGCTTTTCATAGATTCATACAAATTAAAGAAAGAAATGAAAGACTCGCATTTCTCCAGCGCCTTTCACAACCTCAGGACGTCTCAAAGCGCTTTACAGCCAATTAAATACTTTTGGAGTGTAGTCACTGTTGTAATGTAGGAAATGCGGCAGCCAATTTGCGCACAGCAAGCTCCCACAAACAGGAATGTGAGAATGACCAGACAATCTGTTTTAGTGATTGATGTTGTTCGAGGGATAAATATTTACCGGAGAGAACTCCCCTGCTCTTCTTCGAATAGAGTCCTGGGATTTTTTACGTCCACCTGAGAGGGCAGGTGGCACAGATGGAGGCCATTTGGCCCATGATGGCTGTGCTGGAGTTAGCTTTATTGATATATCCATAATGCTCTGGTTATAATGGACTATAACGGAGGTCAGAGGTCATTGGGTGGTTTTCAAAAAGTGAAAAGGTCGGAGGGCGGGGTGGGGAAGGGGAGCGGGGCTCAAATCCGATACGGAAACCAGCCTATTCCTTTATAAATACACATCGGCCCACCCCCCACCGACACTGCGCCCAGCCCGCCGTGCCCCACCCCCCACCGACACTGCGCCCAGCCCGCCGTGCCCCACCCCCCACCGACACTGCGCCCAGCCCGCCGTGCCCCACCCCCCACCGACACTGCGCCCAGCCCGCCGTGCCCCACCCCCCACCGACACTGCGCCCAGCCCGCCGTGCCCCACCCCCCACTGACACTGCGCCCAGCCCGCCGTGCCCCACCCCCCACCGACACTGCGCCCAGCCCGCCGTGCCCCACCCCCCACCGACACTGCGCCCAGCCCGCCGTGCCCCACCCCCCACCGACACTGCGCCCAGCCCGCCGTGCCCCACCCCCCACTGACACTGCGCCCAGCCCGCCGTGCCCCACCCCCCACCGACACTGCGCCCGGCCCGCCGTGCCCCACCCCCCACTGACACTGCGCCCAGCCCGCCGTGCCCCACCCCCCACCGACACTGCGCCCAGCACACCATGCCCCACCCCCCACCGACACTGCGCCCAGCCCGCCGTGCCCCACCCCCCACCGACACTGTGCCCAGCACACCATGCCCCACCCCCCACTGACACTGCGCCCAGCCCGCCGTGCCCCCCCACCCCCCACCGACACTGCGCCCAGCCCGCCGTGCCCCCCCACCCCCCACCGACACTGTGCCCAGCCCGCCGTGCCCCACCCCCCACCGACACTGCGCCCAGCCCGCCGTGCCCCCCCACCCCCCACCGACACTGCGCCCAGCCCGCCGTGCCCCCCCACCCCCCACCGACACTGTGCCCAGCCCGCCGTGCCCCACCCCCCACCGACACTGCGCCCAGCCCGCCGTGCCCCACCCCCCACCGACACTGCGCCCAGCCCGCCGTGCCCCACCCCCCACTGACACTGCGCCCAGCCCGCCGTGCCCCACCCCCCACCGACACTGCGCCCAGCCCGCCGTGCCCCACCCCCCACCGACACTGCGCCCAGCCCGCCGTGCCCCACCCCCCACCGACACTGCGCCCAGCCCGCCGTGCCCCACCCCCCACTGACACTGCGCCCAGCCCGCCGTGCCCCACCCCCCACCGACACTGCGCCCGGCCCGCCGTGCCCCACCCCCCACTGACACTGCGCCCAGCCCGCCGTGCCCCACCCCCCACCGACACTGCGCCCAGCACACCATGCCCCACCCCCCACCGACACTGCGCCCAGCCCGCCGTGCCCCACCCCCCACCGACACTGTGCCCAGCACACCATGC
Organism: Squalus acanthias; assembly: GCA_030390025.1. Taxonomy (NCBI): domain Eukaryota; kingdom Metazoa; phylum Chordata; class Chondrichthyes; order Squaliformes; family Squalidae; genus Squalus; species Squalus acanthias. Next base: position 97,508,322 of record CM059437.1, read on the forward strand.
CCCACCCCCCACTGACACTGCGCCCAGCCCGCCGTGCCCCCCCACCCCCCACCGACACTGCGCCCAGCCCGCCGTGCCCCCCCCACCCCCCACCGACACTGTGCCCAGCCCGCCGTGCCCCACCCCCCACCGACACTGCGCCCAGCCCGCCGTGCCCCCCCCACCCCCCACCGACACTGCGCCCAGCCCGCCGTGCCCCCCCACCCCCCACCGACACTGTGCCCAGCCCGCCGTGCCCCACCCCCCACCGACACTGCGCCCAGCCCGCCGTGCCCCCCCACCCCCCACCGACACTGTGCCCAGCCCGCCGTGCCCCACCCCCCACCGACACTGCGCCCAGCCCGCCGTGCCCCCCCACCCCCCACCGACACTGCGCCCAGCCCGCCGTGCCCCACCCCCCACTGACACTGCGCCCAGCCCGCCGTGCCCCCCCACCCCCCACCGACACTGCGCCCAGCCCGCCGTGCCCCACCCCCCACTGACACTGCGCCCAGCCCGCCGTGCCCCACCCCCCACTGACACTGCGCCCAGCCCGCCGTGCCCCACCCCCACTGACACTGCGCCCAGCCCGCCGTGCCCCACCCCCCACCGACACTGTGCCCAGCCCGCCGTGCCCCACCCCCCACTGACACTGTGCCCAGCCCGCCGTGCCCCACCCCCCACTGACACTGCGCCCAGCCCGCCGTGCCCCACCCCCCACCGACACTGCGCCCAGCCCGCCGTGCCCCACCCCCCACTGACACTGCGCCCAGCCCGCCGTGCCCCACCCCCCACCTGACACTGCGCCCAGCCCGCCGTGCCCCACCCCCCACCGACACTGCGCCCAGCACACCGTGCCCCACCCCCCACCGACACAGCGCCCAGCCCGCCGTGCCCCACCCCCCACCGACACTGCGCCCAGCCCGCCGTGCCCCACCCCCCACCGACACTGCGCCCAGCCCGCCGTGCCCCCCCACCCCCCCACTGTTGATCGATAATGGAGCGTGCACCTGCCCGAGCTATGGAAATGTCCCCTCCCTGATCCCGAGCAGTGGGAACGAGATCAAGAACGCAACTAATGGACGGGCCAATGTCCTGCCCCAAAAGGCCTCCCAAGGGAACTTGGGCCCTAGAAATTTCACTGACAAAAATTATTTTACTTTTTCGAGCAGCATTTTGAGCAACTGACCTTTTTAAAAAAAAATTATTTCATCAACAACAACAACTTGCATTTATATAGCGCCTTTAACACAGTAAAACGTTTGGTTGGTAGGTTCTCCTGATTGGTCTTTTGGGATTGGTCATTTCCCTAAGTCCTTTGGTAGTTTCTAAGGGGCAGGGTCCGAACTGCTTTGCTTTTGATTCACGTGTTTCCTGCTTCCTTCGCTCTAACTTGCTGCTGTTTTTATTTTAAGCAAAATCAAAAAAAGTGTGACAGAGTAAGTGTGACGGCCAAAGTATGACAACAGTTGCACACGGGGTCGACAGACCAAGTGGAAGGCATCAGTGGACCAGGACACACCCATGTGATTCAGTTCAAATATTAAAGTTATACTGGAGAGAGATATAGAGAGGCGGAGAGGTTTAGGGAGGGGATTCCAGAGCTTGGGGCCCAGGCAGCTGAAGGCACGGCCGCCAATGGTGGAGCCACAATTGCAGCAGCACAGAGTTCTCTGAGGGTTGCAGGGTTTGAGGAGGTTACAGAGATAGGGAGGGGTGAGGGCCATTTAAGAATAGGTTAGAACGTTGGTTAGATAAGGGGCTGTTTTCTCTAGAAAAGAGAAGGCTGAGAGGTGACCTAATAGAGGTCTTTACAATTATAAAAGGGTTTGATAGGGTAGATGTAGAGAAGATGTTTCCACTTGTGGGAGAGACCAGAACTAGGGGCCATCAATATAAGATAGTCACTAATAAATCCAATAGGGAATTCAGGAGAAACTTCTTTAACCAGAGAGTGGTGAGAATGTGGAACTCGCTGCCACAGGGAGTGGTTGAGGCGAATAGCAGAGATACATTTAAGGGGAAGCTGGATAAACACATGAGGGAGAAAGGAATGGAAGGATCTGCTGATAGGGTGAGATGAAGAGGGGTGGGAGGAGGCTCGTGTGGAGCAGAAACACCGGCACGGACCAGTGGGGCCGAATGGTCTGTTTCAGTGCTGTAGACTCGATGTAATTCTTTCTAATTCCACGTCACTATTTCGAAGAAGAGCAGGGGAGTTCTCCCCGCTTTCCTGGGCCAATATTTATCCCTCAAACAACATAATAAAAACAGATTATCTGGTCATTATCTCATTGCTGTTTGTGGGATCTTACTGTGTGCAAATTGTGGCTGCTGCGTTTCCCACATTACAACAGTGACGATACTGCAAAAAAGTACCTCATTGGCTGTAAAGCGCTCTGGGACGTCTGGTGGTCGTGAAAGGCGCTGGAGAAATACACGTCTTTCTTTCTTTTTTTGCTTTTGAAAAATTCAAAGCCTGTCTCTTTCTGTCCTCTGGTTCTCTTTCAATCCCATTTGTTTTGAGTTTTTCAGTCTCCCAGACAATATTCCCTGTAATTTTGTTTGGTGTTGCGAGGCTCCTTTAAGGGGCTGTGCAGGCCATTCAAAATACCGCGCTTGTGCGGTTTTCCTCATTATAAAGCCGGCTGCGCGGGATCCCTGGAGCCAGCCGGTCACGCAACAGCATGTCCCTATTAACCCAGGGTACGGTCGTGTAGTGGTTATGCTACTGGACTAGTAATCCAGAGAACGAGTTCCATTTTTTTTTACACAGCGAGTTGTTGTGATCTGGAATGCGCTGCCTGAAAGGGCGGTGGGAGCAGATTCAATAGTGACTTTCAAAATGGAATTGGATAAATAGTTGAAAAGGAGAACATTGCAGGTCTCTGGGGAAAGAGCAGGGGGCAGTGGGACTAATTGGAGAGCTCTTTCAAAGAGCCAGCACAGGCACAATGGGCCGAATGGCCTCCTTCTGTGCTGTATCATTCTCTGATTCTATACATCCTACCATGGCAGTTTGGGAATTAGAATTCATTTGCAAATCTGGAAATAAAAAGCTGGTCTCAGTAAAAGTGACCATGAAGCTGTCGGATTGTCGTAAAAATCCAATGGGTTCACTAATGTCCTGTAGGGAAGGAAACCCGCCGTCTTTACCTGGTCTGGGCCTATAGGTGACTCCAGTCCCACACCAACGTGGTTGACTCTTAACTGCCCTCTGAAGTGGCCGAGCGAGACATTCGGTTGTGTCCCCCCCACCTTCTCGAGGGGCAACTAGGGATGGGCAATAAATGACAGCCTTGCCAGCGACGCCCACATCCTGAATAAAAATTAAAATTAAGAAACACAGTTTATCGATGACAAATTGATTCAGGATAAATTCAGGACAAATTAGCACTGACGGTTAGAAATGACTGTGTGCGATATTAATTTTTGAGCGAGTAATGTGATTTGAAATCCCACTGTATGCAGCAGAACAGTGGGCAGTGGAAAGTCATATGAACGCATTCAACGTTCTCCAGCTAATAGCACCAGCGGTGATCCCACGTCGGCTAATCCTGCTGACTGGAATGTGCCGAGGTTCGGTGGGTGCCATCACTGAGTCCCAAGGTTCTACGGGTTCAAGTCCTCGCTCCAGGCAATTCCCCAGTGAGCAGAGACAAGAGTTAAGAGTCGACTGAATACTGGATTGATCATCCAGCAGATTGCTCGTGTCTGACGGGAGGGTTGTCAGAACCGACTCACAACCTCGCCGCGTTTCTTTAACAAAAAACAAAGGGAACCTCATTGCGGGAAAAACCCGATGGAAAAGCAGAGGAAGAAACGTGTTGCCTCGGGGACCACTGGGCATGAACGAGGAGAAGAATCCTAGTAACTAATGAGCTGGCTTCTGCTAGTACAGTGCATCACACCGGCTAGTGGACTAGACATTGAAACCGGAACATTAGCTACACCAGCAGGTCTGTCACATCGTAATGAGAGGTCGCACAACACCAGGTTATAGTCCAACAGTTTTATTTGAAATCACAAGCTTTCGGAGCTATCGATTGCCCCTTCCTCAGGTGAAGTAAATTAGATACAGAATCGCCAAAGCATATATAGAGTCGGTGTCGATATGCGCGATCTTCTTGGCGATTCTCTCCACTTTGAGCCGGCAGTTTGTGGTGTCGATAGTGGTCATGATGCGGAGCCGAAAGCTTGTGATTTCAAATAAAACTGTTGGACTATAACCTGGTGTTGTGCGATCGTAATGAGTCCAGGGACACAGGCTGAATTTGGTTTGAAATCTCCCCCAGTAAGCCTCTCTAATCTAGGCTGACGCTCCCAGTGCAGTGCTGAGGGAGAGCTGCACTGTCGGAGGTGGCGTCTTTTGGATGAGACGTTAAACCGAGGCCCCGTCTGCCCTCTCAGGTGGATGTAAAAGATCCCACGGCCACTATTTCGAAGAAGAGCAGGAGGAGTTCTCCCCGATGTCCTGGCCAATATTTCTCCCTCAATCAACATAACAAAACAGATGATCTGGTCATTTTCACATTGCTGTTTGTGGGAGCTTGCTGTGCGCAAATTGACTGCTGCGTTTCCTACATTACAACAGCGACCACACTTCAAAAAGTACTTCATTGGCTGTAAAGCGCTTTGAGACGTCCTGACGTTGTGAAAGGCGTTATCGAAATGTGAGTCTCTCTTTCTCTAATCCATGCTTCTAGCAGAGTCCTCAGTCCCACTTTCTGTGTTGTTTACCTTCAGCTGTATTTACAATAATGAGAAGTCGCACAACACAGTCATGACGTATTTACAATAGTTTGATTGTTCCTCTGTTGCTAGGCTCCCAAAGAATAGACTCCTTTTCTTATTATCCTTTGCCGCTTTCTGAATTTCACCCCTTGAGCCCAGGATCACCACACAGCAGGCTCTCTCTCGCCACCTACTGGTTTAAATTAAAAAAAATCAAACTTTAAAACAAAATTGCAGCGATTTTATCTGATTAACTACCACTCGATAACAGCAACTTGTATTTATACAGCGCCTTTAATGTAGGAAAATGTCCCAAGGCGCTTCACAGGAGCGATTATCAAACAGAATTTGACACCGAGCCACATGAAGAGATATTAGGACAGGTGACCAAAAACTTGGTTACATCTCCCAGCATCTCACATCAACCCTCCCTTCACCAGTGTGTGATGCAAGATACTTACTGTACTATTACTAAGAGATTTAAGGTGATTGGCAAAAGAACCAGAGGGGAGATGAGGAGAATGTTTTCACACAGCGAGTTGTTGTGATCTGGAATGCGCTGCCTGAAAGGGCGGTGGAAGCAGATTCAATAGTAACTTTCAAAAGGGGAAATTGGATAAATACTTGACGGGGAAAAATTTGCAGAGTTCCGGGGAAAGGGCGGGGGGCGTGGGACTAACTGGAGAGAATCTTTCAAAGCCAATACTGCCTTAAAGGTCTTTCGGGTGTTCTTGGGGCGCAGGATTTTGGGCCTCGTTCTAGGCCCGTTAAACGGGCACAGCAAGATCCAATTTCTACCCCAATGGCTGATTAAAAAATAACTCATCGCTGTGGTCATTTTAAATTGGCCATTTAAAATTTAAAACAGGCACCTCCCATTGTAATGATTGATGAGGTGAGAAATGTAAAGGTATAATACAATAATATAAAAAGAACAAAACAGGACTTTTTCTGAATTTTTAATTTTCCAACACGTTTTAGAATGTAAACGAGGTGGCCCAAGGCTTTTAATTTGAAGTAGTGAGAGGAGGCAGAGTGAGAGGCTTAAGAAACAACACTGATCGTGAGGCTGGAGGCAGGGAGAGAGTTTCCTCTTTCCACAGCTCAGCTATTTTAATATTACTTAAATCAAATCGAGTCACACTATCTCCAAAATATATGCTTCTAAATTTGAGCAGGTAATGTTGGATCTGAGCTGGAGATAGCTAAATTAAAGGTGTTGCTATGGGAACCCGCATGGGTCCTAGCTATGCCTGCCTTTTCGTGGGATATGTGGAACATTCTTTGTTCCAGTCCTGCTCAGGTCCCCTCCCTCACCTCTTTTTCCAGTACATTGATGACTGTATCGGTGCAGTTTCCTGCTCTCGCCCTGAACTAGAAAATTTCATTCACTTTGCTTCCAATTTCCACCCTTCCCTCACCGTTCACATGGTCTAACTCCGACTCTTCCCTTCCTCGACTTCTCTGTCTCCATCTCTGGGGATAGGCTATTGACAAACATTCACTACAAGCCCACTGACTCCCACAGCTACCTGGACTACACTTCCTCCCACCCCGCTTCCTGTAAGGACTCTAATCCATTCTCCCAGTTTCTCCGTCTACGCCGCATCTGCTCAGACGATGCCACCTTCCATACCAGTGCTTCCGACATGTCTTCCTTTTTCCTCAACCGAGGATTCCCCTCTACAGTGGTTGACACAGCCCTCAACCGTGTCCATTCCATTTCCCGCACTTCTGCTCTCACCCCTTCCCCTCCCTCCTGGAACCACGATAGGGTTCCCCTTGTCCGCACCTTTCACCCCACCAGCCTCCACATTCAACGGATCATCCTCTGCCATTTCCGCCACCTCCAGCGTGATCCCACCACCAAACACATCTTCCCCTCCCCTCCCCTTTCAGCATTCCGAAGGGACTGCTCTCTCCCCGACACCCTAGTCCACTCCTCTATCACCCCCAACACCCCTTCCTCTTCCCACAGCACCTTCCCGTGCAAGCGCAGGAGATGCAACACCTGCCCTTTTACCTCCTCCCTTCCTACTGTCCAGGGCCCCAAACACCCCTTCCAGGTGAAACAGCGATTTACTTGTACTTCTTGCAATTTAGTATACTGTATTCGCTGCTCACGATGCGGTCTCCTCTACATTGGGGAGACCAAACGCAGATTGGGTGACCGCTTTGCGTAACACCTCCGTTCAGTCCGTAAGGGGGACCCCGAGCTCCCGGTCGCCTGTCATTTTAATTCTCCACTCCACTCCCACTCTGATCTATTTAAGAAAGGAGGGAGAGAGAAAATGGGGAACTACAGACCAGTTAGCCAGACATCAGTAGTAGGGAAAATGCTAGAATCGATTATTAAAGATGTGCTAACAGGGCACTTAGAAAATAACAATAGGATTGGGCAGAGTCAACACGGATTTATGAAAGGGAAATCGTGTTTGACAAATCTGTTAGAGTTTTTTGAGGTTGTAACTAGCAGAACAGATAAGGGGGAACCAGTGGATGTGGTGTATTTGGATTTTCAGAAGGCATTCGATAAGGTGCCACACAAGAGATTATTAAACAAAATTAGGGTTCATGGGATTGGGGTAATATACCAGCATGGATTGAGGATTGGTTAACGGACAGAAAACAGAGAATAGGAATAAACGGGTCATTTTCGGGTTGGCAGGCTGTAACTAGTGGGGTACCGCAAGGATCAGTGCTTGGGCCTCAGCTATTCACAATCTATATCAATGATTTGGATGAGGGAACCAAATGTAATATATCCAAGTTTGCTGATGATACAAAGCTGGGTGGGAATGTAAGTTGTGAGGAGGATGCAAGGAGGCTTCAAGGGGATACAGACAGGCTAAGTGTGTGGGCAAGAATATGGCAAATGGAATATAATGTGAAGAAATGTGAAGTTATCCACTTTGGTAGGAAAAATAGAAAAGCAGAGTATTTTTTAAATGGTGAGAGATTGGGAAATGTTGGTGTTCAGAGGGACCTGGGTGTCCTTGTACACGAATCACTGAAAGTTAACATGCAGGTACAGCAAGCAATTAGGAAAGCAAATGGTATGTTGGCCTTTATTACAAGAGGATTTGAGTATAAGAGTAAAGACGCCTTACTGCAATTATATAGGGCCCTGGTGAGACCACACCTGGAGTACTGTGTGCAGTTTTGGTCTCCTTACCTAAGGAAGGATATACTTGCCATAGAGGGAGTGCAACGAAGGTTCACCAGACTGGTTCCTGGGATAGGGGGATTGTCCTATGAGGAGAGATTGAGTAGACTAGGCCTATATTCTCTAGAGTTTAGAAGAATGAGAGGTGATCTCATTGAAACATACAAAATTCTTACAGGGCTTGACAGGGTAGAGTCAGGGAGTATGTTTCCCCTGGCTGGGGAGTCTAGAATCAGGGGTCACAGTCTCAGGATAAGGGGTCGGCCATTTAGGACTGAGATGAGGAGGAATTTCTTCACTCAGAGGGTGGTGAATCTTTGGAATTCTCTACCCCAGAGGGCTGTGGAGGCTCAGTCGTTGAGTATATTCAAGACAGAGATCAATAGATTTTTGAATATTAAGGGAATCAAGGGATATGGGGATAGTGCAGGAAAGTGGAGTTGAGGTCGATGATCAGCCATGATCTTATTGAATGGCGGAGCAGGCTCGAAGGGCCAAATGGCCGACTCCTGCTCCTAATTCTTATATTCTTATGATCTCTCCGTCCTCGGTCTCTTACACTGTTCCAGTGAAGCTCAACGTAAGCTTGAGGCACTTTACAGCCTTTTGGACTCAACATCGAGTTCAACAATTTCAGACTATAACCTCGGCCCCAATGTTTTCTTTTTCTCTCTCACATGGCAGCTGTCGATCATTCTGCCATTGCCATTTACACTTCATCTAGAGTCATCTTTTGTTTCTTAACTTGTCCCATTACCATCTCCTTTTGCCTTGCACCACCATCCCTTTTGTCCTGAGACTGTGACCCCGAGTTCTAGACTATCCAGCTAGGGGAAACAGCCTCTCAGCATCTACCCTGTAAATCCCCTTCAGAATCTTATACATTTCAATGAGATCACCTCTCAGGTGGTTAATGAGTGGAGGTGAAAACCCCGGAATCAGTTAAGAAACAATTGGATTTGGAAATGGGGGATGGGGAAACATAGGGTCTTTCTAGATGGATGCCCTAAGATGGGCCGAATGGGCTTCCTCATCATCTGGACCATCAGGAGTAAGGTGTTGTTTTCTGGGCTAGTTTTAGTGCTGGACTTGGCAGGATTACAGGAAGTTGAACTTTGGAGTGGAATTAACAATAATTCTAAATGGTCCAAGAGTGTTAAAAAAAACAAGCCTGAAGGCTTTGTGTCTTAATGCGAGGAGCATTCGTAATAAGGTGGATGAATTAGCTGCGCAAATAGATGTAAACGGATATGATATAATTGGGATTACGGAGACATGGCTCCAGGGTGACCAAGGCTGGGAATTCAACATCCAGAGGTATTCAATATTCAGGAAAGATAGGCAAAAAGGAAAAGGAGGTGGGTTGGCATTGCTGGTTAAAGAGGAGATTAACACAATAGTAAGGAAGGATATTAGCTCTGATGATGTGGAATCGGTATGGGTAGAGCTGAGAAATACCAAGGGGCAGAAAACGTTAGTGGGAGTTGTATGCAGACCCCCAAACAGTAATGCTGAGGTTGGGGATGGCATTAAATGGGAAATTAGAGATGCATGCAATAAGGGCACCGCAGTTATCATGGGTGACTTTAATCTACATATAGATTGGGCTAACCAAATTAGTAACAATACTGTGGAGGAGGAATTCCTAGAGTGTATACGGGATGGTTTCCTGGACCAATATGTCGAGGAACCAACTAGAGATCAGGCCATCTTAGACTGGGTATTATGTAATGAGAAAGGATTAATTAGCAATCTTGTTGTGCGAGGCCCCTTGGGGAGGAGCGATCATAATATGATAGAATTCTTTATTAAGATGGAGAGTAAAGTAGTTGATTCAGAGACTAGGGTCCTGAATTTAAATAAAGGAAACTATGATGGTATGAGGCACGAGTTGGCTAGGATGGATTGGGGAATGTTACTTAAAGGGTTGACGGTGGATAGGCAATGGCAAACATTTAAAGATCGCATGGATGAACTACAGAATTTGTTCATCCCTGTTTGGCATAAAAATAAAACAAAAAAGGTGACTCAACCATGGCTAACAAGGGAAATTAGGGATAGCATAAGATCCAAGGAGAGGACATATAAATTGGCCAGAAAAAGCAGTAAACCTGAGGATTGGGAGCAGTTTAGGATTCAGCAAAGGAGGACAAAGGGATTAATTAAGAGGGGGAAAATAGAGTATGAGAGTAAGCTTTCAGGGAACATAAAAACTGACTGTAAAAGCTTCTATAGATATGTGAAGAGAAAAAGATTGGTGAAGTCAAGCGTAGGTCCCTTGCAGTCAGAATCAGGGGAATTTATAATGGGGGGAACAAAGAAATGGCAGTCCAATTAAATACATACTTTGGTTCTGTCTTCACAAAGGAAGACACAAATAACCTCCCAGAGATGTTGGGGAACATAGGGTCTAATGAGAGGGAGGAACTGAATGAAATCAGTATTTGTAGGGAAATGGTGTTAGGGAAATTGACAGGATTGAAGGCCGATAAATCCCCAGGGCCTGATAATCTACATCCTAGGGTACTTAAGGAAGTGGCCCTAGAAATAGTAGATGCATTGCTGGTCATCTTCAAAACTCTATAGACTCTGGAACAGTTCCCATGGATTGGAGGGTAGCTAATGTAACCCCACTAATTAAAAAAGGTGGTAGAGAGAAAATGGGGAATTATAGACCGGTAAGCCTGACATCGGTAGTGGGGAAAGTGCTAGAGTCCATTATAAATAGATGTAATAGCAGAGCACTTGGAAAACAGTGATAGGATCGGACAAAGTCAACATGGATTTACAAAAGGTAAATCATGCTTGACTAATCTACTGGAATTTTTTGAGGATGTAACTGGTAGAATAGATAAGGGAGAACCATTGGATGTGGTGTACAGTATTTGGAATTTCAGAAGGCTTTCGATAAGGTGCCGCATAAGAGATTAGCGTGCAAAGTGAAAGCACATGGGATTGGGGGTAAGGTACTGACTTGGATAGAAAACTGGTTGGCAGAAAGGAAGCAAAGACGGGTCTTTTTCCGAGTGGCAGGCAGTGACTCGTGGGGTACCGCAGGGATCGGTGCTAGGACCCCAGTTATTCACAATATATATTAATGATCTAGACGAGGGAATTAGATGCAATATCGCCAAGTTTGCAGATGACACAAAGCTGGGTGGGCGTGTGTGCTGTGAGGAGGATGCAGAGAAACTCCAGGATGATTTGGACAGGTTGGGTGATTGGGTAGAAGCGTGGCAGATGCAGTATAATGTGGATAAATGCGAGGTTATCCACTTTGGTGGCAAAAACAAGAAGGCAGATTATCTGAACGGCAATAGATTGGGAAAAGGGGAAGTGCAACGAGACCTGGGAGTCCTTGTGCACCAGTCGCTGAAGGTAAGCATGCAGGTGCAGCAGGCGGTTAAGAAGGCAAATGGTATGTTGGCCGTCATAGCGAGAGGATTCGAGTACAGGAGCAAGGATGTCTTGCTGCAGTTGTACAGGGCCTTGGTGAGACCACACCTTGAGTATTGTGTGCAGTTTTGGTCGCCTTATCTGAGGAAGGATGTTCTTGCCATGGAGGGAGTGCAGCGAAGATTCACCAGATTGATACCTGGGATGGCAGGAATGACGTATGAAGAGAGATTGGGTCGATTGGGCTTGTATTCGCTAGAGTTTAGAAGAATGAGAGGGGATCTCATTGAAACTTATAAAATTCTAACAGGACTAGACAGACTAGATGCAGGAAGGCTGTTCTCGATGGCGGGGGAGTCCAGAACCAGGGGTCACAGTCTAAGGATAAGGGGTAAGCCATTTAGGACTGAGATGAGGAGGAATTTCTTCACCCAGAGAGTGGTGAACCTGCGGAATTCTCTACCACAGAAGACAGTTGAGTCCAATTCATTAAATATATTCAAGAAGGAGTTGGATATATTTCTTAATGCTAAGGGGATCAAGGGATATGGGGAGAAAGCAGGGACAGGGTACTGAATTTGGATGATCAGCCATGATCGCATTGAATGGCGGAGCAGGCTCGAGGGGCCGAATGGCCTACTCCTGCTCCTATCTTCTATGTTTCTATGTAAATTCAGTCTGCCCTCTGCTGGAGGTTGTAGGCTGACACAGACCCTTCATTTTTAATTTTGGTGTATATTAAAATGCTTTGCCAGGCCAAAATGTATTTCGAAGTAAAATAAAGTTGTAAGAGACGGTCTTTGACTGATAAGTGGAGATGGAATGTGCTTTGATGAGCTTTACTAAAAGGCAGCAGACATTTGGGAGCAAATGTGCTTTGAAAAGGAACTGTTGTACAGTATTTGGAAGCTGCTTTGTGATGGAGATATTTCAAGAGCTGTGTATTTCAGATAAGCAGATACTGATAAACAAATGGTTGTGACTGCAGGGGGTAGTCATACACAACAGAGATAAACAAACCCCCTTAGATTTGCAGACTTCGTGTCTGCAACAAAACAGGCCACCAGATTGTAGAACGACTTTTGGTGGCTAAAGGGGAGGAGTCAAACCTTTGGAGTTCTGAAATACAGGATGTGACGGAACACGTGAAATGTGACCAAGTGGTTTGCTGCCACTTTTGTAAACTTAATGAGTGAATGAACAATTCTGGGCTTTGATAAAGGCAGCTAACGGACAGCCACACAGGGTGTGTGAGTGTGAATGTTTGACAGCTCAAACAGCTCAGGTCGAACATTAAAGGAACATTTCACAATCTCTGCATGATTGATTTACTGAAAAAGGCAAGGAAAACTGTATAAAAACCAGTGACTAAAACTATCGGCACTGCCATCGGAAGGAGGGGCTTGGCTGATCCTCTCAACTCGGAGAGCTACAGTCGAAAGGACGTGGCCCACAATCTACGCTGGACTGATCATCGGCGGCTGGTTTGATGTATGATTTCCTGTAACATTATTGGTGGTCTGCTCGAATAGTGGTTGGGGTTTTACATAGAAACATAGAAGATAGGAGCAGGAGTAGGCCATTCGGCCCCTCGAGCCTGCTCCGCCATTTAATGAGATCATGGCTGATCATCCAAACTCAGTACCCTGTCCCTGCTTTCTCCCCATATCCCTTGATCCCTTTAGCCTTAAGAAATATATCTATCTCCTTCTTGAATATATTTAATGACTTGGCCTCAACTGTCTTCTGTGGTAGAGAATTCCACAGGTTCACCACTCTCTGGGTGAAGAAATTCCTCCTCATCTCAGTCCTAAATGGCTTACCCCTTATCCTTAGACTGTGACCCCTGGTTCTGGACTTCCCCGCCATCGGGAACATCCTGTGTGAATCTGTCTCAGGAACAATAAAAGGTTAAAGACAGAACCCGTGTGCCTGGTGTAATTTCTCAGAGTCTCAAGTCCGAACTCTCGAACCTGTTGGACGGGGCGAGGGGTAATTCCGCACCTCCTACAAGGTGAAGAGAGTTCAGGGTATTTCAGGATATCCAAACTTATGATTCTTAAAGGAGTGGTGCCCGCAGGTACGCTGGCTCCCATATCTAGTCCTTCTGTTGGCAAGCAAATATATGACAGAAAGTCACAGGTACTTACAGGAAACCATCGACTTTCTCTTCAAATCCCAATCTAGAGACTTGAGCACATAATCCAGGCTGACACTCCCGGTGCCAGTACTGAGAGAGCGCTGCACTGTCGGAGGTGCCGTCTTTCAGATGAGAAGTTAAACAGGTGGACATAAAAGATCCCATGACACTACTCGAAGAAGAGCAGGGGAGTTCTCCCCGGTGTCCTGGCCAATATTTATCTCTCAACCATCATCACTCTAACAGATTATCTGGCCATTATCACATTGCTGTTTGTGGGAGCTTGCTGTGCGCAAATTGGCTGCTGCCTTTCCTACATTACAACAGTGACTACACTTCAAAAGTATTTCATTTTCTGTAAAGCGCTTTGGGATGTCCTGAGGTGGTGAAAGGCGCTGGAGAAATCTAAGTCCTTTCTATCAGAGATCTGAATGACAAATCAGAAGAGTGAGCTGATATCACGGACATCCTGGAACCTTTATTTTGTGTTTCACTCGATCTGCACGTATTGGTTAAGCCTTGATGTGTGTGCAGAACCAGGGTTATTTCATCTTCATGGCCGAATGAAATATTCATGGATGCTTGCAGTCCTGTGTGTATACTGAAGGCTTAATGAGCAAAGACCAGTGGCTGTATTTAAGGCTTTATCATTATTGTGATTGCTTGACACACTGTGCTCAATGTTATACACACACACATATTTCCTTATTTATGAATCCAACAAACCAATGTCTCTTGGTGCAGTACTGTAAGGAATTAATTACTGTTTTAGTATCTCCATTTAATTTAATTTAATGTAATATCTCCATCTTGTAAGTACAGACCTCAAAGAGTCAGTACAACAATTACCCACATCAGGGACCCACAAAACTTCCAGGGTGTATTTACATTGCGGGTTTAGTGCTGGAGGGAAGAGGTTTTGGCTTGGCACTGATACTAGCTTCACGGGGATAGAGCTTGACTTTGAGCGTTGGTACGAAAATAGGCGATCGTGAGTCGGCAGCTCGTTTTACAGCTCTTCCCATTGACGCCCGTGGAAATAAATAAGGAGAGAGATAAAAATCGGGCTGCCGACTCGCTATCGCCCGCTTTACACCATCGCAGAAGGGCGAGGTCTGGCCCCGAGCAGCCTAACTCGTGTGTCGGAGGGGCCGTTAAACCGAGGCCCCGTCTGCTCTCTCAGGTGGACATCAAAGATCCCGCGGCACTATTAGAGCAGGGGAGTTCTCCCCGGTGTCCTGGGCCAATATTTCTCCCTCAATCAACATCACTAAAACAGATTATCTGGTCATTATCACATTGCTGTTTGTGGGAGCTTGCTGTGCGCAAATTGCCTACCGCGTTTCTTATATTACAACAGTGACTACACTTCAGAAGTACAGCAATCATAGTACAGCACATTCGGCCCATTGAGTCTGCTCCGACTCTTTCGAAGAGCAATCCAGTTAGTCCCACTCCCCCCCGCTCTTTCCCCGTATCCCTGCAATTTTTTCTCCTTCAAGTATTTATCCAATTCCCTTTTGAAGGCCACTATTGAATCTGCCTCCACCACCCAATCAGGCAGCGCATTCCAAATCCTAACCACTCGTTGCGTAAAAAAGGTTTTCCTCATGTCGCCTCTGGTTCTTTTGTCAATCACCTTAAATCTGTGTCCTCTGGTTATCGACCCTTCAGCCACTGGAATCAGTTTCTCTTTATTTACGCTATCTAAACCCTTCATGATTTTGAACACCTCTATCAAATCGCCTCTTAGCCTTCTCTGCTGGAAGGAGAACAATCCCAGCTTCTCCAGTCTCTCCACGTAACTGTAATTCCTCATCCCTGGAACCATTCTAGTAAATCTCTTCCATACCCTCTCGCCTTCCTAAAGTGTGGACACAATACTCCAGCTGGGGCCGAACTGGTGTTTTATAAAGGTTTAGCATAACTTCCTGGCTTTTGTACTCTGTCTCTATTTATAAAGCGGAGATGCCGGTGTTGGACTGGGGTGGACAAAATTGAGAGGTCGCACAACACCAGGTTATAGTCCAACAGTTTTATTTGAAATCACGATTTCAAATAAAACTGTTGGACTATAACCTGGTGTTGTGCGACCTCTCAATTTTGTCTATTTATAAAGCCCAGGAGCCCATTTGCTTTATTAACGGCTTTGTTAACCTGTCCTGCCACCTTCAAAGATTTGTGCACAAACACCCCCAGGTCTCTCTGTTCTTGCACCCCCTTTAAAATTGTACCGTTTAGTGTGTACTGTCTCTCCTCATTCTTCCTACCAAAATCTATCACCTCACACTTCTCTGCACTGAATTTCATCTGCCGTGTGTCCGTCCATTCCACCAGCCTGTCTATGTCCTCTTGAAGTCTATTACAATCTTCCTCACTGTTTACTACACTTCCCAGTTTCGTGTCATTTGCAAATTTTGAAATTGTGCCCTGTACCCCCAAGTCCAAGTCATTAATATACATCAAAAACAGCAGTGGTCCTAGTACTGAACCCTGGGGAACTCCACTGTATACCTCCCTCCAGTCCGAAAAACAGCCATTCACCACAACTCTCTGTTATTTATCCCTTGGCCAATTTTGTATCCATGCTGCTACTGCCCCTTTTATACCATGGGCTTTAAATTTGCTGACAAGCCTTATTATGTGGCACTTTGTCAACGCCATATAAACATCAACTGCAGTGCCCTCATCCACCCTCTCTGTTACCTCATCACACACGATCTGCCCTTAACAAATCCCTGCTGGCTCTTCTTTATTAGTCCATGCTTGTCCGAGTGGCTGTTAATTTTCTCCATGATTATTGTTTCTAAAGGTTTCCCCTTCACCAATGTTAAACTGACTGGCCTGTAATACCAGGTTTATTCTTCTCCCCTTTTTTGAACAAAGCTGTAACATTTGCCGCCCTCTGGCACCACCCCTGTATCTAAAGAGGATTGGAAGATTGAGGTCAGCACCTCCGCAATTTCTACCCTCGTTTCCCTCAGAAACCTCGGATGCATCCCATCCGGACCGGGTGACTTATCCACTTTAAGTACTGCCAGCCTTTCTAGTACCTCCTGTATTATTATCTCATCCAGTATCCTGACAACCTCCTCATTTACCGTAGTTTTGGCAAAGTCCTCTTCCTTGGTAAACACCGATGCAAGATACTCATTTAGTACCTCAGCCATGCCTTCTGCCTCCACCAATAGATCTCGATTTTGGTCCCAAATCAGCCCCACCGCTCCTCTGACAGCCCTTTTACTGTTAATATGTCTGTAGAAGACCTTCGGATTCCCCTTTATGCTGGCTGCTAATCTATTCTCGTACTGTTTCTTTGCCCCTCTTATTTCCTTTTTCACTTCTCCTCTGTACTTTTTATATTCAACCTGACTCCCCCGTGTCATATGCCCCCTTTTTCTGCTTCATCCTACTCTCCAACTCCTTCTTCACCAAAAGAGCTCTGGCTTTGGTTACCCTCCCTTTTCCCCCTTGTAGGAATGTACCTCGACTGTACCCGAACCATCTCCTCTTTAAAGGCTGCCCATTGCTCCATTACATTTCTGCCCGCCAGTCTTTGACTCCAATTTACCCGGGCCAATCATTTCCCTGTAAATCTGCTCCTCTATCTCCTTCCTTTTGGTGGCCTATGAAATACACCAAGTAGCGTAATAGCTCCTTTATTGTTTCCCAACTCCAACCAAATAGATTCTGTCTTTGATCCCTCAAGAGCATTCTTTCTTTCTAGCACCGTAATATTTTCCTTAATCAAAACTGCTTCCTCTCCTCCTTTTTTTCCTTCCCTATCTTTCCTGAATATCTTGTAGCCAGGAATACTAAGCATCCAATCCTCCTCTTTTTCTGGAGCCAGGTCTCAGTTATCTCCATTACATCAAATTCATCACTGGTTGTAAAGCGCCTTGGGATGCCCTGAGGTTGTGAAAGGCGCTGGAGAAATGCAAGCCCGCCCTTTTCTTTAAGTTCTTTCTAAGTAAACAAGTGAATTGCACCTTAACGAGGGGCGAGCTACTGAGTGAACACCTGTTTCTGCCCGAGGTACATGGAGCGCTTCACACAACCTCAGCGGAAACTTTGCCATTGACTTTAATGGAAATGGTTAACGCTTTTTGGCCTGATTTAAACATGGATGGTCTAAGTTGTGGGGACTCTACTTCTAAATAATGAGTTAATTCACTGTATCTCTAAATGGTTATTGTTTCTGCATTTGCATTTGATTGGCACATTGGGAGCTGGGGAGATTTTATAACAATACAGTCATAATGAGTAATGTATGTTGATTTATAATTTGTATTCTGCCTCCGATAATCCAATTATACCTTTTGCTGTATGGCTAGCTACGTCTGAAGGGAAACAGGAGGCAGATCATGAATATTCACCGGATATGCTATTAATAAACTTTCCTGTGTCACTATTTTTCCACACACCTCAATGAAGCCGGGCAATGCTTGGTTGAGCTGCTTGATGTGCTGTCTATTACTTTCTATTCGCAATCCAGGGTTAATCAATAGAAAAAACTTGCGTTTCTCCAGCGCCTTTCATGACCTCAGGACGTCCCAAAGCGCTTTTACAGTCAATGAAGTACTTTTTGAAGTTTAGTCACTGTTGTAATGTGGGAAACGCAGCAGCCAATTTGCGCACAGCAAGGTCTAGTTTTGGCTTGTAATTGTTTCAACCCCTACTTCATTACCTTTAATCTACAGTTCTGGCTGTACGGAGGTCAAAGATGGACAGAGGTAACTTATTATTGTCAGCCTATCAGTGATTATTTGTAATAGGTGTTTGCGAGCAACACTCCAATTAATAGGTTAAACTGAATTAACCCAATTGAGTTGAAATCTCACAAAATTAACATACATAGAATCATAGAATGATACAGCACAGAAGGAGGCCATTCGGCCCATCGTGCCTGTGCCGGCTCTTTGAAAGATTCTCTCCGATCAGTCCCACTCCCCCCTGATCTTTCCCCATAGCCCTGCAAATTTTTCCTTTTCAAGTATTTCTCCAATTCCCTTTTGAAAGTTACTATTGAATCTGCTCCCACCGCCCTTTCAGGCAGCGCATTCCAGATCACAACAACTCGCGTAAAAAAATTCTCCTCATCTCCCCCCTGGTTCTTTTGCCAATTATCTTAAATCTGGTTACCGACTCTCCTGTCACTGGAAACAGTTTCTCCTTGTTTACTATTTCAAAACCCTTCATGATTTTAAACACCTTCATTAAATCTCCCCTTAACCTTCTCTGCTCTAAGGAGAACAATCCCAGCTTCTCCAGTCCCTCCACATAACTGAAGTCCCTCATCCCTGGAACCATTCTAGTAACCATTCATACGATCGCTTTATGCCAATCAAGGGAGCATGAATATAGGATAGCCAGTAACAGATCAAATAAAGAATTTATGAGGAAGTTCTTTACCCAGAGAGTGGTGAGAATGTGGAACTCACTGCCACAGGGAGAGGTTGAAGCAGAGAGCACTGATACATTTGAAGGGAGGCTTGATGTATAAATGAGGGAGAAGGGACTAGGGGGAGAGGATGGTAGGGTGGGAAAAGGCAATTAGAGGCTCGCTGGAGCATAAACACCGGCACAGACCAGATGGGCCGATTGGCCTGTTTCTGTGCTGTAGATCCTATGTAATTCACTCTACTACATTGCTGTCTGTGCTATTTTTTCATAGACTTTAAACCACTTTATTTTAATTCAGGCCTGACAATATGGTGAAACCCCACATTGGGAGTCCAAACTGAACAAATCTACCCTGTAGTGTAAATAGTGTCAGAAGCACCCACTCCTGCTGATCTCCTGGATCAGGAGACCTGAATCCTGTAGGTTGGTCCAGATCAGAAGCAAAGGTCTCTGCTGGTCTCCCAGATCAGTAATGTGGACTCTTCCCAGTCTTCTAGATCAGCAGATCTGACTCCTGCTGGTCTCCCGGTCCTGATGGTCTCCCAGTCCTGCTGGTCTCCCAGTCCTGCTGGTCTCCTGTTCCTGATGGTCTCCCAGTCCTGCTGGTCTCCCAGTCCTGCTGGTCTCCTGGTCCTGATGGTCTCCCAGTCCTGCTGGTCTCCTGGTCCTGATAGTCTCCCGGTCCTGATGGTCTCCCGGTCCTGCTGGTCTCCTGGTCCTGATGGTCTCCTGGTCCTGCTGGTCTCCCGGTCCTAATGGTCTCCCGGTCCTGATGGTCTCCTGGTCCTGCTGGTCTCCTGGTCCTGCTGGTCTCCCAGTCCTGCTGGTCTCCTGGTCCTGATGGTCTCCTGGTCCTGATGGTCTCCCAGTCCTAATGGTCTCCCAGTCCTGCTGGTCTCCCGGTCCTGATGGTCTCCTGGTCCTGCTGGTCTCCCGGTCCTAATGGTCTCCCAGTCCTGCTGGTCTCCCGGTCCTAATGGTCTCCTGGTCCTAATGGTCTCCCAGTCCTGCTGGTCTCCTGGTCCTGCTGGTCTCCTGGTCCTGATGGTCTCCTGGTCCTAATGGTCTCCTAGTCGTGATGGTCTCCCAGTCCTGCTGGTCTCCCGGTCCTAATGGTCTCCCGGTCCTGATGGTCTCCCAGTCCTGCTGGTCTCCTGGTCCTGCTGGTCTCCTGGTCCTGATGGTCTCCTGGTCCTAATGGTCTCCCGGTCCTGATGGTCTCCCAGTCCTGCTGGTCTCCCAGTCCTGCTGGTCTCCTGGTCCTGATGGTCTCCTGGTCCAGCTGGTCTTCCAGATTAGAATTTTGTTTACAATGATTACCATTTAAGTGACTCCCAATCAACTTTTCAAAAGTACATGTTCTGCTCATACATCCAGATTTGATGTGCCTTGAGCATTTTATTGCCTATAAGGATTTATTACTGAAATTCATATATTTTTAAAGGTTAAACGTTATGTAGCGAATGTAGCTTCAATTAACTTTTAATCAGTTTCCAGTCTGCATTTTTTTAACCGTGAACGTTGCTTGACATAAATAGTTTGGTTCAATCAGTTCACTGTCCTGTTTCTTTCCTGCTTGATGACATTGGGTCTACCCTCATATCGAATTGGAATTAATTCGTTCATTCATTGCAGTTTAACAATGTAGCTCGATGTGTGGCTATTGGAGAGTTTCTGGTACTATTTTCTAACCTGCCCATTAGTGAATATACGAATATGACGATCAGCTGGTCCATCAAGCTTGCCCCACACTCATGGCGGCCAGAGCACTGTGACTAGATACTTCCTCCCCCTCCATCCCACCCTCCATCCCACCCACCCCTGCAGCCATGTGCAATCTTTAAAAAAAACGCCACGATACCCAGCTTCCGGCGGAGGGCTCCTGCGGTCTGTTCAAAGGGTCGGCGGTTAGCCGTCTCAACGCCTGGTGAAAGGGGACAGGCGAGGCCTGTGCAAGCTTCTCCCCCTTGAAAGTTGCAATCGGGGTCCTAGAACAGGCGGGAGAGCGGGCGTCCACTTAAGGACCTGCTTCAAAGCCGATTCCCACCAGAAAGGACCCCACCAGGCTTTCCTCTGCTCGCCGTCACCCGTTTCTCAGGCGAGAATCGGGAAGCCAGCGATTGAGGATGTAACAAACAGGGTGGATAAAGGGGAACCAGTAGATGTGGTGTATCTGGATTTCCAGAAGGCATTCGATAAGGTGCCACATAAAAGGTTACTGCACAAGATAAGAGCTCACGGGGTTGGGGGTAATATCTTGGCATGGATAGAGGATTGGCTAAATAACAGAAAACAGAGAGTTGGGATAAATGGGTCATTTTCAGGCTGGCAATCTGTAACTAGTGGGGTGCCACAGGGATCAGTGCTGGGGCCTCAACTATTTACAATCTGTATTAATGGCTTGGATGAAGGGACTGAGTGTAATGTAGCCAAATTTGCTGATGATACAAAGATAGGTGGGTTAGCAAGTTGTGAGGAGGACACAAAGAGCCTGCAAAGGGATATAGATAGGTTAAGTGAGTGGGCAAACATTTGGCAGATGGAGTATAATGTGGGAAAATGTGAGGTTATCCACTTTGGAAGGAAGAATGAAAAAGCAAATTATTATTTAAGTGGAGTGAGACTACAAAATGCTGCGGTACAAAGGGATCTGGGGGTCCTCGTACATGAAACACAAAAAGTTAGCATGCAGGTACAGCAAGTAATTAGGAAGGCTAATGGAATGTTGGCCTTTATTGCAAGGGGTATGGAGTATAAAAGTAGGGAAGTTTTGATGCAACTTTACAGGGCACTGGTGAGATCACACCTGGAGTACTGCGTACAGTTTTGGTCTCCATATTTAAGGAAGGATATACTTGCATTGGAGGCAGTTCAGAGAAGGTTCACTAGGTTGATTCCTGGGATGAAGGGGTTGATGTATGATGAAAGGCTGAGCAGGTTGGGCTGATACACAATGGAATTTAGAAGAATGAGAGGTGATCTTATTGAAACATATAAGATTCTGAGGGGGATTGACAGGGTAGATGCTGAGAGGATGTTTCCCCTAGTGGGGGGATCTAGAACTCGGGGGCATAGTTTCAGGATAAGGGGTCGCCCATTTAAGACGGAGATGAGAAGGAATTTCTTCTCTCAGAGGGTCGTGAATCTTTGGAATTCTCTTCCCCAGAGAGCCGTGGAGGAGGAGTCATTGAATATATTCAAGGCGGAGATTGACAGACATTTGAGCTACAAGGGAGTCAAGGGGTATGGGGAGAGAGCGGGAAAGTGGTGTTGAGGCCAAGATTGGATCACCCATGATCTTATTGAATGGCGGAGCAGGCTCGAGGGGCCAATTGGCCGACTCATGCTCCTGTTTCTTATGTTCTTATGATTGGAAGTCTGCCCTTCCACGTGCCATTTTAAGAAACAATTTTTACTTGAAGTCACAGGTGGGATACTTCTCCAGTATCTTAAATGACTCTGAATGTAAGCACAAAATGGGCCGTTACAGATTCATAATTTCTCTACATTGTAACATTCCCCTATCTCTTGTCAGCCTTGAATTCCTATTATAATTTATAACGTTTCAGTCAGGCAATTTTCCACATTGTCTCCCATCACTGGCGTCTGTTGCTATGTGACAGCAGCCACGGGGGATAGCATGATAGCCCCGCACTAATGAAGGACTTTATTGTGACTCATAGAACAAAAGAATCATTTAACAGAGTCAATGACAGGTCAGGTGTATGCATTAGAAGGATACTAATGATCCTCACCATTTGGCCCAGATTAGAACTGACAGGCTGGCTGGTTCCTCGGAAGTGGACATTGGGGGATTCAATTGAAAATTGTAGAGGGAGGAATGACTAGAATTAAACAGCAATTCAATTGTTTTGTTTCCATTGTCCATATTCCTCATTAACATCTAGGAACAAAGGAACAGGAGGAAGCCATTCAGCCCCTCGAGCCTGTTCCGCCATTCTATTAGATCATGGCTGAACTGTTGATCGACCCAGTCTAAGTTTTGCAACAGGCACATCCATTCCATCAGCTTTTGTGTACTCCATGCATTGTTTTGTGATAACAATAGCCACCTGGTTACTGAGTCTGGAGAGTTGGGTGTGAGTTAGGAGCGTGGCCGTGGAAGGTGCTGCCTAGAATATTGTGCACAATGTACTTGAGCTGATTTACTACAACACCAACCATTCAGTCTCTTAAAGTAACGAGCAGCCAGCTTACTGGAAGAATATTGGAATTCTAACACCCAGGAAGATAGGAACAGGAGGAGGCCATTCAGCCCCTCGAGCCTGCTCCATTCACTTAGATCATGGCAGATCTGCAGCTCATTGGCTGTAAAGCGCTTTGGGATGTCCTGAGGTCATGAAAGGCGCTATAGAAATGCAAGTCTTTCTTCTTTCTTTCAACTCCATTTACCCGCCTTTGCACCATATCACTTGATACCCTTACCCCCCAAAAATCTATCGATCTCAGTCTTGAAAGTCTCAATTGACCCCCAGAATCCACAGCCTTTTGGGGAAAGAGTTCCAGATTTTCACTACCCTTTGTGTGAAAAAGTGCTTCCTGATTTCCCTTCTAAATGGTCTAACCCTAATTTTAAGATTTCTTTCCTTCCTCCTTTCTTCCCATCCCTCCCTCCCTTCCTCCTGCCCATCCCTCCCTCCTTCCCTCCTTCCTTCCTTCCCTCCCTCCATCGCTCCTTCCTTCTCTCCCTCTTTTCTTCCGTCCACCCTCCATTCTTCCCTCCTTCCCTCCTTCCTTCTTTCCCTCCCTCCTCCCTTCTCCCATCCCTCCTTCCTTCCTTACTTCCCTCCCTCCTTCCTTCCCTCTTTCCTTCCTTCCTTCTTTCTCTCCCTTCCTCCCGTCCCTCCTTCCTTCCTTCCTCCCGTCCATCCTTCCCTCATTTCCTCCCTCCTTCCTTCCTTCCCTCCCTCCATCCTTCCCTCCTTCCTTCCCTCCCTCCACCCCTGCCTAAAGGGGAGGGGGGGGAGTGGAAAAGCCAGCCACGGTTCTTGCTCCGTGTTGCCATGCAGTGAGCCCTGTGTATCTGTCCGGCCACTTGGGTGAGGGACCAGAGGGTGCTGGGTATCTGGTAAACCATTGTTCTTCATATTGTATTCAAGCAAGGTCATTCTGGCATTTAAGCGTGCAGGATGTGTTGGTTCATTCGTGCTGTAAGCATTAGAGATACTCAGCCAATCTACACTCAGTGAAATCCTCATCAGCTATTAGACTACATTCAAAGTGACTCTATTAAATATTGCCTCTTGTATACCCAAAGGCCGAACACATTAATATAAGATTACATTTTATCTATTACACTGGAGCAAATGTATATATTAATGTACATTGAGAAGAAAATATAATAATTATTATCTCTCAGCAATAATTGATGCTAAGACCATTTTAAACGGTGTGCTGGAAAACTCGAACATGTACCAACAATAGGTATTATTCTTGCTTTGAAACTTTATTATTCCACAGCTACATGCTGATAACCGTAAATAATCGAATTCTCATACAGCTGAGCTGGTGGGGCAGGACATACCCAGGGATGGTGATGGAGGAGTCTGGGACGTTGGCTGAAAGGTCCGATTCTGTGAGTATGAGCATGTCAGGCTGTTGCTTGACTAGTCTGAGGGACAGCTCTCCCAACCTTGGCACAAGTCCCCAGGGGTTAGTGCGGCGCACTCTTGGAGCAGACACAGACAGAAACGCCCCGATTTTAACTCCAGGTGGATTCCCCGCTCAGGCCTGAGTTAAAATTACAGTCGGGTCTCAATGATGTCATCGGGCCGCAACATGCATATGTAAAGAAGGACCCCGTTGGCTCCGGGCGCCTGTCCTTGCTGCCTGCTCAGGAGAGCAGGTTAAAATTGCAGATGTTGCGATCATGGCGGCTTTCGGACAGGTAAGAGCCCGGGCGAATTTAACTGCCCGCCCACCCAGTTTCTGCTGAGCGAGTGGGGTTAAAATTGCTCCCCTTGGACAAGATTCAACAGAGGCTAAAGGTCGCGATGAGAATTCAACACATCATCAGGTCCATTGTTACTTGCTCTTTGAAACTTTTATTATTTGAATTTTTATTTATTAATGAGCAAGCCTTTCCTAATTCCTAATTTCACTCTTATAGGTCAGTATTTTATTGCTGTCAAATATTCTCAGCAAGATGTTTAAGATGCAGTTCTCGAGATTTGCATGTAATTAAAATTTGAAGGCAGAAGTGATGAGCTTATTCGATATCTCTACAAACTCAACAGCAAACACTTGACATTTTAATAATTACAGGTGGCATTGTAGTTTCAGAATAGTCCATTCCTGAGCGTGTCCATTATCACACACATGCTATTAGAGATAGGATATGTTTGTATACATTAACCTTTGAGAACTGAAGGAATGCCTTGCGTTAATGTGATTTTCATGCAATATTTTTAATTATGTTCTTGAACGCAATGGTATAACAATATCTCGTAATGCAACTGAAGGGATCCGCCTGTATTGGGCAAATGGCGTGAACCGTTCGCCATTTCCACTGAAGGTGCCGCTTATAACGCATTAAGAGCGCCGGCTATTTCAGGCAGTTCAAGGAGTGTTCGCCACCTCATTATCGTGTTTGTATTTAATTCCCTCCATGGATCATTCCGTCACAACAGCAAAATACCGCGGATGCTGGACGGCTGAAATAACAACAGAAAATGCTGGAAACACTCAGCAGGTCAGGCAGCATCTGTGGAGAGAGAAACAGAGTCAACGTTTCAGCTCGATGACCCTTCGTCAGAACTGGAAAAAGTCAGAGATTAACAGGTTTTAAGCAAGTACAGAGGCAGGAAAAGGGGGGAGGGGAGGAAAGAACAAAAGGGAAGGTCTGTGCTAGGATGAAAGGCAGGAGAGATTAAATGACGAAATGGATAATGGTGCGAGGCAAAAGGGGGTGATAGTGGGACATATATAGAAACAATAGATGGGTCTGGAGGAGGTGTCCTGGCCCGCTGTCAAAAAAAACATTTTCCCACCCGACCCGCCACCAATCACGCCTGCTGACCCCCCGCAAAATTCTCCCCCGTACAACTAGAGACAGTAATATGTTTGATAATTCACATATTATTGACAAAACATTAATCTTAAAACACCCTGACCAACCTCACAAAGTAACACACATTTGTCTGTCTTTCTTTCTTTCTTTCTTTCTTTCTTTCTTTCTTTCTTTCTTTCTTTCTTTCTTTCTTTCTTTCTTTCTTTCTTTCTTTCCCTTTTCTCCTTTTCTTTTCCTTCCTTCTCCTTTTTCTTTCTTTTCTTCTATCTCTTTTATACCAATTTCTTTTATGGTTCTTTTCCTGTTGGATGCAGCCCTATCTGATATTTTATGATCACCCAGTTGTTCGAACCGATTGCCAAACAGAAACAAGAGGCCCCCAGTGCCTTTTCACACCATACTGTTACTTTCCCCGAGCCATAGCTTTGTTGTAAACCAACCTTTGATGCATGCTCTCATAGCAGCATGTTGCCTTTTATATTGCCTTCCCTTACACTTGTAAGGTGTTTAGTTTCCTCGTCCTTACAAGGGTTCTTTGACTCTGGGTTTTACAGGAACAAAATGGTAGACGACACAAAGGTTTAGGTTCAACCCAAAACTGTTAGTTTATTAAAACCAACAAAACACGGACAAAAACCTGTTGAGATTTGGCTGAAACTCACAATCACCCATCCGGCCGGTCATTACCGTTATGGATTGTAGGCCTGGATCGGAGATGACCCGTCCCCGTCCTCCTTTATCTGACTGCAGCTGCCTACACAGCGCAAACCCCTTGTAGAGTCAACTGATACTTACAATCACCCGTCCGGCTGGTCGTGGCCGACGTCGATTGCAGGCTGGGAGCTGGAGATGACCGTCTTCCCTTCCTTCTTACACCTGGTCGTAGTCAGAGCTAGCTTCTGAGAGAGCTTTCGAGCGAAAGAGAGAGAGAGCTGTGGGTGTGGTTCCTTCTTATAGTTCTTTTAGTCACCTGGCCCCATGCTGGGCCTCCCCCAACCAATTTCGGTTGTCGGTTTACTGAACTGTCCGACATTCACACCTCGTCAACCTGTAATTCAATCACCAGAGGTGTACAGAGTTGTGAGATCGAAGATAACCCCTTATCTACTCCTCCTGCTTTCTGTAACGCATATTCAATGTGATTTCTATTACTGTTGATGGGCGGTTGGCTGATTGTCTGCTCGGGACTTGTGTATCTTCCATTCATGTCAGGAAGTCGATCGTGACCCCCATTGTTTCAGTTAAACTCAGAGCATTGTCCAGATGTTAATTTTTCCCATCGAAACCAATCATGATTCAAGGCCTCACAGTTCAATGTCAATGTCCTTTTCAGAGTTAATCATGAGCCAAAGCTTTCATTGTCCAGTATCAATGTGTTCTCCAAGAACTGCAGACTTTGATGACTGGCACCTTTTCTGTGCCTTGAAGTTTAACCATTTCATTCCCTTACCACTGGGCCAAACAGGCTTTCAGCATTTTGAAATCTACACACTACCCCATGCTGTGATGAAAAACCTGTGTTTCAAAAGCTTTATCTTATCAGGATCAGTGAGGGGAAAAGACAGGCTTTTTGAGAACATGATTTGAACCAATTTGGTCTACGTTACTGTTTTGTCTTTATTAGAAACAAATGTAATGTAAAAACATGTTGATATTCTTACAATCACGTGTCAGGAATTCTGGCGTGGAGACCGGTGTCCAATTTGTTTCTGCCCATTAATTTTAATAACCAGAAAATCATGTGAATTGGGCCCAGGGACCTCCACACTCAAATTCCCAATACGCACAAATTCCGTCCGCACCAGGAATACTAAATCGGAACAGTCATCCCGTGATAAACATGGTGCCCAGTGCTGACTGAATGTTCTGCCGATAGGTGACAGTAGCACATAAACAACGCTTACACCTCTGTGGAGCACCTTGGGACTTTTTTCTACATTAAAGGCACAATATCAATGTAAGTTGTTGTGTTACGTTTACAAGGCACCGCACCTTAGAAAGGATATATTGGCCTTGGAAGGAGCGCAGCGCAGATTCACCAGAATGGTACCAGGGCTCCAAGGGTTAGATTACAAGACGAGGTTACAGAAACTAGGCTTGTATTCCCTCTTAAGTAAAATGTTTAGGGGTGATTTGGTTGAGGTTTTTAGGATCTTGAAAGGAATTGATAGGGTAGACAGACAGAAACCTTTTTCTGCTGGGGGGGAAGTCTAGGACAAGGGGACATAACCTTAAAAACAGGGCCAGTCCACTCAGGTGAGAAGTTAGGAAACACCTTTTCACGCAAAGGGCGGTAGAAGTGTGGAACTCTCTCCCACAAAAAGCAGTAGATGCTGGGGCTCAATTCATCATTTTCAATCTGAGAGCGATAGATTCTTGCCAGCCAAGGATTGAATGGCGGAACAGGCTTGAGGGGCCGAATGGCCTACTCCCATTCCTATGTTATGATGCTAAGACACCATCAAAAGATCTTCCATTCAGACTTCTGATGTGCGACTCCGGGAAACTGGAGAGGATTTCCAGGTTCATTATAGTCCTCAGGATCCTGTAAGGAAGTTTAAAAGCCGACTCCCCTGACGGTTTCTGAAAGATGGGACGATACAAAAGGGTGGGGAAAGGAGAACTTCGGCTGTACAGAAAATCACTAAAGTGTATAAAAATACAAAATGCTGGAAACACACAGCAGGTCAAAAAGAAAGACAAACTTGCATTTCTACAGCGCCTTTCACCACCTCAGGACGTCCCAAAGCGCTTTGAAGCCAATGAAGTACTTTTGAAGTGTAGTCACTGTTGTAATGTGGGAAACGCAGCAGCCAATTTACACACAGCAAGCTCTCACAAACAACAATGTGATAAATGACCAGATCATCTATTTTTGTTATATTGATTGAGGGATAAATATCAGCCCCAGGACACTGGGGAGAACGCCCCTGCTCTTCTTCTAATAGTGCCATGGGATCTTTTACGTCCACCTGAGAGAGCAGACAGGGCCTCGGTTTAACATCTCATCTGAAAGACGGCACCTCCGACAGTGCAGCACTCCCTCAGTACTGCACTGGGAGCGTCAGTCTAGATTGTGTGCTCAAGTCTCTGGAGTGGGACTGTGAACCCACAACCTTCTGACTCAGAGGCGAGAGAGAGAGAGAGAGAGAGAGAGAGAGTGCTACCCACTGAGCCACAGCTGACATTATCTGTAAGGGAAAGATAGGCTAATGTGCAGGTGGCACCTCTCATCTCTACTGGCATGGTCAGGATGAGAACCCTTCGAAAGGACCCACCGAAAGGGAGAGAGGGGTCAGCTGGTAGAATGGTCAAGCAGTAGAGTTAGAAAGTGAAAGAGTTGAATGTAGAGGTTGAATATCATCTGGAGGTTGGTGCCCAACACTTGCTGCTCACTGCATGGGAGGATCACCTGATCCCTCGTGCTACAGATGCTCATCCACTCACGTCCTTCTCTGCCAGCTTCTTGAACTATTACCAGCAACTCCTCCAGACAGTAACAAGCTCAGCAGATTTCCCGCAAACATCACCTCGTAATGAGCCCCAACAGTCATAGATAGTCATAGAGTTATACAGCACAGAAAGAGGCCCTTTGGCCCATCGTGTCCACGCTGGCCATCAAGCCCTATCTATTCTAATCCCATTTTCCAGCACTTGGTCCGTAGCCTTGTATGCTATGGCGTTTCAAGTGCTCATCTAAATACTTCTTGAATGTTGTGAGGGTTCCTGCCTCTACCACCCTTTCAGGCAGTGAGTTCCAGATTCCAACCACCCTCTGGGTGAAAAAGTTTTTCCTCAAATCCCCTCTAAATCTCCTTCCCCTTACCTTGAAACTATGCCCCCTGGTTATTGACCCCTCTACTAAGGGGAAAGTTCCTTTCTATCTACCCTATCTATGCCCCTCATAATTTTGTACACCTCAATCAGGTCCCCCCTCAGCCTTCTCTGCTCTAAGGAAAACAACCCCAGCCTGTCCAGTCTCTCTTCATAGCTGAAGCGCTCCAGCCCAGGTAACATCCTGGTGAATCTCCTCTGCACCCTCTCCAATGCAATCACATCCTTCCTATACTGTGGCGACCAGAACTGCATACAGTATTCCAGCTGTGGCCTAACTAGTGTTTTGTACAGCTCCATCATAACCTCCCTGTTCTTATATTCTATGCCTCGGCTAATGAAGGCAAGTATCCCATATGCCTTTTTAACCACCTTATCTACCTGTCCTGCTGCCTTCAGGGATCTATGTACATGCACACCAAGGTCCCTCTGATCCTCTGTCCTTCCTAGGGTCCTACCATTCATTGTGTATTCCCTTGCCTTGTTAGTCCTCCCAAAATGCATCACCTCACACTTTTCAGGGTTAAATTCCATTTGCCACTGTTCTGCCCATCTGACCAACCCATCTATATCGTCCTGTAGCCTGAGGCTTCCCTCCTCACTATTTACCACTCCACCAATTGTCGTGTCATCTGCGAACTTACTGATCATACCTCCTACATTCATATCTAAATCATTAATGTACACTACAAACAGCAAGGGACCCCGCACCGATCCCTGCGGTACACCACTGGACACAGGCTTCCAGTCACAAAAACAACCTTCGACCATCACCCTCTGCCTCCTGCCACTAAGCCAATTTTGGATCCAATGTGCCAAATTGCCCTGGATCCCATGGGCTCTTACCTTCTTGACCAATCTCCCATGTGGGACTTTGTCAAAAGCCTTACTGAAGTCCATGTAGACTACATCAACTGCACTACCCTCATCCACACAACTAGTCACCCCCTCGAAAAATTCAATCAAATTGGTTAGACATGATCTCCCCTTGACAAAGCCATGCTGACTATCCTTGATTAATCCCTGCCTCTCCAAGTGGAGACTAATTCTGTCCCTCAGAATTTTTTCCAATAATTTCCCTACCACTGATGTTAGGCTCACTGGCCTGTAATTTCCTGGTTTATCCCTACTACCCTTCTTGAATAATGGTACTGCATTAGTTGTCCTCCAGTCCTCTGGCACCTCCCCTGTGGCCAGAGAGGTTCTGAAAATTTGTGTCAGAGCCCCTGCAATCTCCTCCCTTGCCTCACACAGCAGCTGGGATACAACTCGTCTGGGCCTGGGGATTTATCCACTTTTAAGCCCACTAAAACCGCTAGTACCTCCTCCCTCTCAATGCTAATTTGTTCAAGTATATCACAATCCCCCTGCCTGATTTCTATGCCTACATCGTCCTTCTCCATAGTGAACACAGATGCAAAATATTCATTTAAAACCTCACCTACATCTTCCGGCTCTGCACACAGATTGCCACTTTGGTCCCTAATGGGCCCTACTCTTTCCCTGGTTATCCTCTTGCCCTTAATATACTTATAAAACACCTTGGGATTTTCCTTTATTTTGCCCACCAGTGTTTTTTCATGCACCCTCTTCGCTCTCCTAATTTCTTTTTTACTTCTCTCTTTTCTTGTGCTGTTTCAAGGATCTTTGACTTATAGAATAGAATCACAGAATCTAACAGCACCGAAGAAGGCCATTCGGCCCATCGTGCCTGTGCCAGCTCACTGAAAGATTCTATCCAATTAGTCCCACTCCCCCTGCTCTTTCCCCATAGACCTGCATTTTTTTCTCCCCTCCAAGTATTTATCCAATTCCCTTTTGAAAGTTATTATTGAATCTGCTTCCACCGCCCTTTTAGGCAGCGCGTTCCAGATCACAACAACTCGCTGAGTAAAAAAAATTCTCCTCATTTCCCCTCTGGTTCTTTTGGCAATTACCTTAAATTTGTCTCTTCTGGTTACCGACCCTCCTGCCACTGGAAACAGTTTCTCTTTATTTACTCTATCTGAACCCTTCATGATTTTGAACACCTCTATCAAATCTCCTCTTAGCCTTCCTTACCTAAGAAAGGATATACTTGCCATAGAGGGAGTGCAGCGAAGGTTCACCAGACTGATTCCTGGGATGGCAGGACTGTCGTATGAGGAGAGATTGAGTCGACTAGGCCTGTATTCACTAGAGTTTAGAAGAATGAGAGGGGATCTCATTGAAACGTTTAAAATTCTGACAGGGCTAGACAGACTGGATGCAGGGAGGATGTTTCCCCTGGCTGGGGGAGTCTAGAACGAGGGGTCACAGTCTCAGGATATGGGGTAGGACATTTAGGACTGAGATGAGGAGAAATGTCTTCACTCAGAGGGTGGTGAACCTGTGGAATTCTCTACCACAGAAGGCTGTGGAGGCCAAGTCACTGAATATAGTTAAGAAGGAGATAGATAGATTTCTAGATACAAAAGGCATCAAGGGGTGTGGGGAGAGAGCGGGAATATGGTATTGAGATAGAGGATCAGCTATGATCATATTGAATGGCGGAGCAGGCTCGAAGGGCCGAATGGCCGACTCCTGCTCCTATTTTTCTATGTTCTATGTTTCTGCTCTGAGGAGAACAACCCCAAATTCTCTAGTCTTTCCATGCAGTCCCTTGTTAAACTAAATTTCAGTGTATTCTGTAGCACTGTAACTCAAACACCTCCCCTTGTCTTTTCCCTTCCTCTAGTTTTCAAGGTCCAATTTTCATGTTTCTTCAATGTGGCTGACAGCACACACTTGAACATCTGCCCCGAGCAACCAGCTTGACTTCCTACTTGCACAGAAGCACCCTCGTGTTGTTAAGAAGGCTCTCTTGCAATTGCAGTCCTCTTGTAGCAATGAATGGTAGAGCACGGGGAGGAAGTGAAACAGTATCTGAGCTTCTCTTGGGGTGGAAAGGACAGTAATAAGACAGAGAAGCCTATTTATACAAGGCCTTCCTTGTCCTCAGTTTGTCCCAAAGGGCTTTGCAGCCAATGAATTGCTTTTGTAACGTGGTCACTGTTGTCAGATCTTAAGTGTCCTCTTTCCCAGCTTAGGAATTGCTGTATTTTTTATTAATACTTTCACTTAAACCTACAACATATTTTAAATAGACACTGTGGCAGTGAGAGAGCAGTGGCCCCCCCACCAATATGTCCTGGGGGTGAGAGACCAGTGCATGTTGTCGGGTCTCGCCCCTCCCTATCTACATAAGAACATAAGAATTAGGAGCAGGAGTCGGCCATTCGGCCCCTCGAGCCTGCTCCGCCATTCAATAAGATCATGGCTGATCTTCGACCTCATCTCCACTTTCCTGCCCGATCTCCATATCCCTTGATTCCCCGAGAGTCGAAAAATCTATCGATCTCAGCCTTGAATATACTCAAAGACTCAGCATGCACAGCCCTCTGGGGTAGAGAATTCTAAAGATTCACATCCCTCTGAGTGAAGAAATTCCTCCTCATCTCAGTCCTAACTGGCCAACCTCTTATCCTGAGACTGTGACCCCTAGTTCTAGACTCTCCAGCCAGGGGAAACAGCCTCTCAGCATCTACTCTTATGCATTTCAATGAGATCACTCTCATTCTTCTAAATTCCAGTGTATATAGGCTCTGTAACCTCCTACAATCCTCCGAGATCTCTGCTCTCCTCCAATTCTGACCTGTTGCGCATCCCTGATTTTAATCGCTCCACCATTGGCGGCCGTGCCTTCAGCTGCCTCGGCCCTAGCCCTGGAATTCCCTCCCTAAACCTCTCCCCCTCTCTCTCCTCCTTTAAGGCGCTCCTTAAAACCTCCCCCTTTGACCAAGCTTTTGGTCACCTGTCCTAATATCTCCTTATGTGGCTCGGTGTCAAATTCTGTCTGATAATCGCTCCTGTGAAGCATCTTGGGACGTTTTACTACATTAAAGATGCTGTATAAATACAAGTTTTTGATCCGTGGATGTTAGTGTTACTGCAAACTGTTGGAGAGAGGAAGTGTTGCTACGAACTACTGTCGCAAGATTTGCTGAACTTTCGAAGGACCAGTTTAGAGATAAAGAAACTGTAACAAAGGCAGAGGAAATCTGCTGGTGGCTTGTTGTGGCAGCAGAATGAAGCCTATAAAAACAACCATTTTGTTGTGATTTCTAGGACACAGAACAAGAAACAGGTCAAAGAAGAGATGTCAATGAAGAATTAACCCCTCGATCTCCCAGAAGAAAGGAGCTTTGCTCTGAGCTGTACTTCCGGATAAGGTTGTCAGCATCTTTTTCGATAAAATTTAATGTCAATAAATCAATTATTTAGAAAAGTGTTTCAGCCTCGGATGATTCTCATCACTCGTTCCCTGAAGAGTGAGAATAAATAAACCCTACGGTTAGATAAGGGGAGACTTTCATCCTTACAGTCTGGGCGTTAAGCACATCCATGATGGAGCACGGAGAGGAAGGTTTGGCGAGGAGGATTGCAGCACCTCAAATGGAGGCCTCCCAATTTCACTTCCGTTAATTTAAATGAAAGGAAAATCAGGAATTCTCTGTCAGGGGTGGGGGAATCCTCCCTCTTCATTTCCCCTCCCCTCCCATCCTCACCCCCTCCCTTCACTCACGTCCCCACTGCTCCCCAACCCTCACCACCCTTCCTCTCCCCACACCTCGCCTCCCCTCCCCACCCCTCCCCACCCCTCCCCTCCCCTCCCCTCCCCACCCCTCCCCTCCCCTCCCCTCCCCACTCCACCCCTCATCTCCCCTCCCCTCCCTTCCCCTCGTCTCCCATCCCCTCCCCACCCCTCCCCTCCCCTCCCCACCCCACCCCTCCCCTCCCCTCCCCACCCCTCCCCTCCCCTCGCCTCCCATCCCCTCCCCACCCCGCCCCTCCCCTCGCCCACCCCTCCCCTCCCCACCCCTCCCCACTCCACCCCTCATCTCCCCTCCCCTCCCTTCCCCTCGTCTCCCCATCCCTCCCCCACCCCTCCCCTCCCCTCCCCACCCCACCCCTCCCCACCCCACCATCCCCTCCCCACCCCGCCCCTCCCCTCCCCACCCCTCCCCTCCCCACCCCACCCCTCCCCACCCCACCCCACCCTCCCCTCCCCACCCCTCCCCTCCCCTCGCCTCCCATCCCCTCCCCACCCCTCCCCTCCCCACCGCCACCCCACCCCTCCCCTCCCCACCCCACCCTCCCCTCCCACGCCCACCCTCCCCGTCCCACCGCCTTCCCCTCCCTACCCTCCCCACCCTCCCCACCCCACTCCCTCCCCTCGCCTACCCTCCCACCCCTCCCCACCCCACCCCTCTCCCACCCCTCCCTCCCCTCGCCTACCGCTCCCGCACCCCTCCCCACCCCACCACACCCCACCCTCCCCTGCCCACCCCTCCCGCTCCCCTCCCCACCCCTCCCCTCCCTCTCCACCCCTCGCCTCCCACATCCTCCCCACCCCTCCCCTCGCCTCCCCTCTCCTCCCCTCGCCTCCCCACCCCCCCCCCACCCCTCCCCTCCCCTCGCCTCCCTCTCCTCCCCTCCCCTCCCCACCCCTCCCCTCCCTCTCCACCCCTCCCCTCCCCACCCCTCCCCACCCTCCCCACCCCTCCCCTCGCCTCCCCTCTCCACCCCTCGCCTCCCCACCCCTCCCCACCCCTCCCCTCGCCTCCCCTCTCCTCCCCTCACCTCCCCACCCCTCCCCACCCCTCCCCTCGCCTCCCCTCTCCTCCCCTCGCCTCCCCACCCCTCCCCTCCTCCCTCTCCTCCCCTCTCTTCCCCTCCCCACCCCTCCCCACCCCTCCCCTCCCCTCCCCTCTCCACCCCTCCCCTCCCTCTCCTCCTCTGCACTCTGTCCAATTGGTAAAAACATTTTGAATTCAACGTTTCTCTTTAAAGGGACATCATCACGAAACAAAAATTGTTTTTGTTGCCTTTTGTAAACAGGCGCTCCTTGTGAGGATCGTGGCCCCTTTAACCGAGACCGACTGAGGACCATCTGGATTTCAAGGGGACGGAAGGGTGGGATTTGAACCCTAATTGCCCAGTGGAAGCTGAGCGAGAGCCCAGGCCCAAGGTTTGACTTTACATTCCTGTTGGCAGTGGGACGATGGCAATCGATGATGTGGGACAAGGAGTGCAGCGTGATGTGTAGCTCGGTGGTACAGGAACTGACAGTTTCCTTGTGTTCTGATGGTATAAACAGTGACAGTGCCAACTGCAGTAAGAGCAACCAGAAATCCTAATGAGACTGGAATATTCTGGAGCAAGTAGCTGTGACAAATTCCATTGTTAAGTATAGGCAGCTTGTAACCCATCTTCAAAGCAATCTTACTGATACCCGAATGCTCGAAATGTCCACTGAAGTATTTTTGTCCCTCTCTAGGTTTGAGAAGTGGCTGAGACAGAAGCAATGACCACAGCAGACACCAGCTGAGGAGAAAGTGCCTTGCGGAAGGCAAACAGCAACTACTAACTCGGAATTAAATACCTGAGAGTAAGAGCTGAATTAATTTAAACAAGTTCTGCCTGACCTACGTTGAGGATTTGGGGAATGAGATTCAATCTCATCCCGCACATTCAGTAATCATGCAAGGATCAGTCATTGAACTGTACTGATGAACATGTAGCAGGTCAAGAGCTGCCTATATAGGAGGACGTCCCAAAGCGCTTTACAGCCAATGAAGTACTTTTTGAAGTGCAGTCACTGTTGTAATGTACAAAACACAGCCCCCAATTTGCGCACAGCAAGCTCCCACAAACAGCAATGTGATAATGACCAGATAATCTGTTTTAGTGATGTTGGTTGAGGGATGAATGTTGGCCAGGAGACCAAGAGATCTCCCCGGCTCTTCTTCAAAGAGTACCATGGGATCTTTTATATCCACCTGAGAGAGCAGATGGGGCCGCGGTTTAACGTCTCATCCGAAAGACGGCACCTCCGACAGTGCAGCACTCCCTCAGTACTACACTGGAGTGTCAGCCTAGATTTTGTGCTCAAGTCTCTGGAGTGAGAATTGAATCCACAACCTTCTGACTCAGAGGCGAGTAGTGCTGCCCACTGAGCCACGGCCGACACCTATTCGATCAAGATGTAGTTGATAAAGCTAAACTGAAACATTAGCAGTAAATGACTGGGCAGGCTGCTGGAACATGCGTGCAGAAGGGACACCTTCGGATAACAGCTGTTCAGAGATTAAGGCGCTGGAGGATAATAAGGGCAACCAGGTTGGGGAAATGGGAAATTAGGAAAAATTCCCCCACGTGATCCGTTGTGATTTATGCTCCTTGTATTTAATTTTACAACAACAACTTGCATTTATATCAGCGCCTTAACATAGCAAAGACGTCCCAAGATGCTTCACAGGAGCGATTATCAAACAAAATTTGACACCGAGCCACACGAGGAGATATTAGGACAGGTGACCAAAAGCTTGTTCAAAGAGGTAGGTTTTAAGGAGGCGGAGAGCTTTAGGGAGGGAATCTCAGAGCTTGGGGCCCAGGCAGCTGAAGGCACGGCTACCAGTGGCGGAGCGATGGAAATTGGGGATGCGCAACAGACATGGGGGCAAAAATTCAGTCGCGCCCCCTTTGGGGCGCTAACTTCGTGCCCCCGCACCATAAATTGTGTAGTAGCGCCCCAAGCAGGAGGCAGGGCGCTACTGGAAGCGCT
Organism: Squalus acanthias; assembly: GCA_030390025.1. Taxonomy (NCBI): domain Eukaryota; kingdom Metazoa; phylum Chordata; class Chondrichthyes; order Squaliformes; family Squalidae; genus Squalus; species Squalus acanthias. The sequence continues at coordinate 97,545,649 of CM059437.1, forward strand.
CCCCCTCCCTCCTGGGGCGCTCCCATTGAATATCACAGTACTACGTGTTATAGCGGCGCGGTATTGCAGGCCTCCCTCCCCTGATTAAAGGGGAGGGGCCTAGCGCAGCGCGCACCGGGGCCCTGCTGGACCACCGGGGAGCGGCGTGCCAGCAAAAGAGCCCGGCACTCGAGGAGCGCCAGACTGACCGATCGCGTCTGGCGCCCCGCAGGGGGAGGCGAGAGGGGGCAGGTGCTGGCAGGTGGCCCCAAAATAAAATGGCCGCTCGGCACCTGCCCTTTAATTATTGCCGCCGCGGCCCTAAATACACCCCCCTGACCCTGTCGGACACAACGTCCGACGGTAGGTCAGGGGGCGCGAGCCAAGTTTGCGGCCGGGGCGCGAGCGGGGCGCTGCGCACGGTGATGACGTCATCGCCAGAGGCGCAGCGCCACGGGGCGCTACCGGCTACCGCCGCCGCTAATCTCCCGCTGAATTTCGAGGGAAGCGTTAGCAGCACCGCGCCCGGACGCTAGGCGGTTTGCGCCCAGGGGGGGGCTAACGGGAGGAGCAAAGCAACCCAAGTTTTCCCCCTAGAAGTTTTTTGTGAAGAAACAATCAGAAAAATTACACAAAAGGAAACTTCCTAGACTAGAAATAGGAACATGGCCAGCACACAATGCCATTACGATGCAGAAAAGTGTTCAGACGGTTAATTTAATAGACAGAACGGCCAGATTGCCATTAGTGTTCTTATTTTGATTGACGCTGATTGCGCAGGACATGTTTGCGCAGGACATGTTTCTCTTCTCCCTACGGAATAAACAATTTGTGTTTTGACCTCTAAAAAGGGACCCAATTTCCCCTGCCAAGCTTGCTGTCAGAGCTCCAGTTCTGCCCAGCTTCATTATTGCTCAACGCAAACTCGAGGAACAGAGGGGAGTTGAGGAGAACTGTTTTCACCCAGAGGGTGGTGGGGGTCTGGAACTCACTGCCTGAAAGGGTGGTGGAGGCAGAAACCCTCATCGCATTTAAAAAGTACTTGGATATGCACTTGAAGTGCCGTAACCTACAGGGCTACAGACCAAGAGCTGGAAAGTGGGATTAGGCTGGATCGCTCTTTTTCAGCCGGCACAGACACGATGGACCGAATGGCCTCCTTCTGTGCCGTAAATTTCTATGATTCAATGCTAACTGTACCACATCTTTCGATGAGGCCCTTTACAGCCTTCCGGGCGCAACATCGAGTTCAACAACTTCAGATTATAACCACTGCTCCCATTTTCTCGGAGAGCAGGTGTTGGTAATGATTCTGCTGTTTCCATTTACAGCTCCTCCAGACCCATCTTTTGTTTCTTTACTTGTCCCATTATCACCCCCTTTTGCCTCACACCATCACCCCTTTTATCGTTTAATCATTCCCGCCCTCCACCCTATCACAGTTCGTAACCTCCCCACCCTTTCCCTCCCTCTGTATTTGCTTATAAACTGTTACCTCTCTAACTTCTTCCAGATCAGATGGAAGGTCATCGAGCTGAAACATTAACTCTGAGTTTCTCCACAGATGATGCCTGACCTGCTGAGTGTTTCCAACATTTTCTGTGTTTATTTCATTATCCGGTTTGACTGAAGAAAAACAGTAGTTCTTGCTAATAATCCATTTGAATTATGTTCATCTCCTTTTCCTCATTGCGCGGTTTGTTTGTGTCAAAGATTTGTACTTTGTCTTTTCGATGACACTGGAGATGAGAACTGGATTGTCTTTACATTAAGAAGCAGCTGAAATAAATGGCACAGCAAATAAGGAATGAACTTCATGACTGAGTTCAGGGAAGAAAGAGATCGGTAAAGGTTTTATGATTTGTCTGTATCTTTGTTGAAACCAGTGGGTCCCTTTGTGTCCTGAAGTTTTTGATTCATGATAGATTATAAGAAGCCTCAGGGACAGAAAGGAATATAAAACCTGGCAGCCTTTCAACACGAGGTAGTGATGTGGCTTCACACAATAGGAGCCTATTCAAATGGAAGAGTCTTTAATCTCCTCCTGCACACAATCATTACATGACTTAAGAAGGATTTGCAAGGCGAGATGAAAATTGAAGTGCCGTTAACATTATTTTCACAGATGTAGTCATTTCAGATTACTGTAAAACAAGGCCAGATTCCGATTAGCAAAGCTTCATTTGTAAACAACCATATACAGTAGCCTCTCTCTCTGTAGTTATATCTTGCCGTTAACGAGAGTCTTTATCAGCTCCATGGATGAGAGCATGTTTAAACTGGCAAATCGCTGTTCACAATGGCAAAGGATCAATTCATTACAACAAGTTGAGTCACAGTGTGCTGTGATCCAGAGCTGTACTGCGGGTTCATAACCTACTGACGTTCAGGTCTCATCCAGGTCATCAGGGGGATTGGCTCTTAGTGTCCACTTGGTTGTTGGATTCAGGGGCCAGGTGTCTGCAGGTTATTCTCCAATTCTGGCCTCTTGCGCATCCCTGATTTCCATCCCTCCACCATTGGCGGCCGTGCCTTCAGCTGCCTGGGCCCTAAGCTCTGGAATTCCCTCCCTAAACCTCTCCGCCTCTCTCTCCTACTTTAAGACACTCCTTAAAACCGACCTCTTTGACCAAGTTTGTCCTAACATCTCCTTATGTGGCTCGGTGTCAAATTTTATTTGATAATTGCTCCTGTACAGCGCCTCGGGTCGTTTTACTGTGTTAAAGGCGCTGTATAAATACAAGTTGTTGTTGTTATTCGAATGTAGAAGCTACCGTAGTTTAGCCCATTCCCACACTCACCCAAAATGCACAAACGTACACCTTTCAACAAGAGTCACTCACTGGTCACCAGAAAGGAGACCAGAAAGGGTCTTCACTCTTGATTCTAGGCTCAGGGACCACTGAGATTAATTGTAGCTCCTTTACTGACATTCTGTCTGAGCTAAGCTAAATCAGCACAGACCAGGGATTGAACCTGCAGCTTCCTTGGTCAGAATGGATGAATAGAGCCTTTCCACCATCTACAAGGCACAAGTCAGGAGTGTGATGGAATACTCTCCACTTGCCTGGATGAGTGCAGCTCCAACAACACTCAAGAAGCTCGACACCATCCAAGACAAAGCGGCCCGCTTGATTCGCACCCCATCCACCACCTTAAACATTCACTCCCTCCACCACCGGCGTACCGTGGCTGCAGTGTGTCCCATCTACAAGATGCACTGCAGCAACTCGCCAAGGCTTCTTCAGCAGCACCTCCCAAACCCGCGACCTCTTCCACCTAGAAGGACAAGGGCAGCAGGTGCATGGGAACACCACCACCTCCAAGTTCCCCTCCAACTCACACACCATCCTGACTTGGAAATATATCGCCGATCCTTCATCGTCGCTGGGTCAAAATCCTGGAACTCCCTCCCTAACAGCACTGTGGGAGTACCTTCACCACACGGACTGCAGCGGTTCAAGAAGGCGGCTCACCACCACCTTCTCAAGGGCAATTAGGGATGGGCAATAAATGCTGGTCTTGCCAGCGAAGCCCACATCCCATGAATGAATTTTTAAAAAAATAGAGGCACCATAGCGGAGTGGAGGCTGCATTTAACCAGCTGGGTTTTCACACCGTTCATCGAACTCATTGGCTGGGAATTTCCCCGGGTCATCTCCCGCTTTGGGGCCGGGACATTGGCGGAAGATTGGCGGAATTCTTTAAGGAGTTCATTCTTGGGATGTGGGCGTCGCTGGCAAGGCCCGGATTTATTGCCCATCCCTAGTCGCCCTTGAGAAGGTGGTGGTGAGCCTTCTTCTTGAACCGCTGCAGTCCGTGTGGCGAAGGTGCTCCTACAGTGCTGTGAGGGAGGGAGTTCCAGGGTTTGGACCTGAGGAACAGTCAATATATGTCCAAGTCGGGATGGTGCGTGACTTGGAAATTCTTGCCGATTTTCCAGCCTCAGTACCCAGTCTTATCTGTGCAACGATTGATTAGAATTATTTTACCGCCCGCTAAAATTAGAAGTTGAAGAGGCCAGGAATTCAGAAACCTTTCAGAGACTGGGTGACAGCTTTAATAATTGAAAAAATCGTGGTGAGCTGCTCCTGGCTCCCATGCGTTCAGTCATCACAGACTGAGATAGGACTGCTTTCCAATTCGAATATTAACTCTCACAAGGAGGTGAGGTTCAGATCAGCCATGATCTAATTGATTGGCGGTACAGGCTTGAGGGAGCTGCGGTGTTACATTTCAGATATTTACACCGTACTGTGCGGTGAACAGGGAGACTATTAACTGCATCTTGACTCGTGTTATCAGTATTTCTGATAACGGCTACTCAAAGCTAATTCAAATGCACCTCGAGAAAGAGCTGGGTCTCATGTTAAACTGGTGACTTAAGATACACTTGCATTTCTATAGCGCCTTTCACGACCACCGGACGTCTCAAAGCGCTTCACAGCCAATGAAGTACTTTTTGAAGTGTAGTTACTGTTGTAATGTAGGAAATACGGCAGCCAATTGCACACAGCAAGCTCCCACAAACAGCAATGTGATAATGACCAGATAATCTGTTTTTTAGTGATGTTGATTGAGGGATAAATATTGGCCCCAGGACACCAGGGAGAACTCCCCTGCTCTTCTTCAAAATAGCACCATGGGATCTTTTACATGCACCTGAGAGAGCAGATGGGGCCTTGGTTTAACATCTCATTTGAAAGACGGCACCTCCGACAGTGCAGCACTCCCTCGGTACTGCCCCTCCGACAGTGCAGCACTCCCTCGGTACTGCCCCTCCGACAGTGCAGCTCTCCCTCGGTACTGCCCCTCCGACAGTGCCGCTCTCCCTCGGTACTGCCCCTCCGACAGTGCAGCTCTCCCTCGGTACTGCACTGTGAGTGTCAACATAGCTTTTTGTGCTCAAGTCCCTGGAGTGGGGACTTGAACCCACAACCTTCTGACACAGAGGCGAGTATGCTGCCCACTGAGCCACAGCTGACACTAGAAGGATATGGCGATGGGGTGAGATGAAGAGGGGTGGCAGGAGGCTCGTGTGGAGCATAAACACCGGCACGGACCAGTTGGGCCGAACGGCCTGTTTCTGTATACATTCTATGCAACAACACCACTGAATAGCAATAATAATGATCTCCAAAAACAGACTGGGATGCTCACTTTGCTGCATTTTTTAACAACTAAAATCTTATTAATTGGTTTTCATTTCACTTTATTTCTGTACTGTCAAAGGAACCACAATTCCTCTGTGCAAATATCGCCAGTGTGACATACTAATTGCTGCAATCAATCAATCCTAACATCAAACCACTGATTAACAGCAAGTTCAAAACAGCTAAAAGTATCACTGCACCACTTCATTATAATTACTTGTTAAATGTAAGGATTTCTCAAAAATCAGAATTACGCAATCATATTATTTATTCCGTGCATGTGGCAACCAAATGCCGAGCTCTGGAATTCCCTCCCTAAACCTCTCCGCCTCGCCGCCTCTCTCTCCTCCTTTAAGACCCTCCTTACAACACAACAACTTGTATTTACACAGCGCCTTTAACGTAGTAAAACGTCCCAAGGTGCTTCACAGGAGCGATTATCAAACAAATTTGACGCCGAGCCCCATAAGGAGATATTAGGACAGGTGACCAAAAGCTTGGTCAAAGAGGTCGGTTTTAAAGAGCGTCTTAAAGGAGGAGAGAGAGGAGGAGAGGTTTAGGGAGGGAATTCCAGAGCTCAGGACCCAGGCAGCTGAAGGCACGGCCACCAATGCTGAACAAAATGTGAAAAAATGCCAGAAAGCTGTCCACAAACGCGATTTTTTTTTTAAAGCTATCCTATTGGCAATTATGGCTGCTGCACAGTTAATCAATATTTGGAACCAGGGTAGTTTACAACACAGAAGGAGGCCAATTGATTCATTTTTGCAGCTCTTTGCGAGAGCAATCAAAAAATAATCCCAAAAGCAAAATACTGGTGATGCTGGAAATCTGAAATAAAAACAGTAAATGCTGGAAACACTCAGCAGGTCAGGCAGCATCTGTGGAGAGAGAAACAGAGTTAACGTTTCAGCTCGATGACCCTTCATCAGAAATAATAATCCCACTTCCCCACTTTCTTCCCACAGCTCTGTATCTTCCCCTGCCTCAAATATTTATCCACTTTTCCCTTAAAAAATGCAGCGGTCTTTGCCTCAACCACTCTCTGTGGCCAAATAGTCCCTGCTCCAGCAACCCGCTGTGTAAAGCAATCCCTCCAACCTCTCCTCACTGTCTTAGCGACCATTTGAACTCGATACCTCTCAGCACGGAGTCCCTCAATGTATTTTCTGTACACAAACTATTTGGTCAGTTCATAGAATATCAAGAAAGAAAGAAAGAATTATATAGCACCTTTCACGACCTCAGGATGTCCCAAAGTGCTTTACAGCCAATGGGCTGTACTTATGAAGTGTAGTCACAATTGGCGCACAGCAAGCTCCCACAACCAGCAATGTGATAATGACCAGATAATCTGTTTTAGTGATGTTGGTTGAGGGATAAATGTTGACCAGGACACCGGGGAGAACTCCCCTGCTCTTCTTCGAAATAGTGCCGTGGGATCTTTTACATCCACCTGAGAGAGAGCAGACGGGGCCTCGGTTTAACGTCTCATCCGAAAGACGGCACCTCTGACAGTGCAGCACTCCCTCAGCACTGCACTGGAGGCTCAGCCTAGATTTTTGTGCTCAAGTCTCTGGAGTGGGACTTGAACCCACAACCTTCTGACTCAGAGGTGAGGGTGCTACCCACTGAGCCATGGCTGACAAGAAGATCACCTCTGCACTTTTTCCTCTTACTGAAGGCTACAGGACTTCCGATGCACAGTTGGCATTCATTCTTCTTTTTGTTATTTGTTTTTGGGATGTGGGTGTCACTGGCACGGCCAGCATTTATTGTCCATGCCTAGTTGTCCTTGAGAAGGCAGGTGGTGGGCCTTCTTCTTGAACTGCTGCAGTCCTCGTGGTGATGGTGTTCCCTTAATGCTGTTCGGTAACCAGTGCCAGTGACGACGTCTGCAAGTCAGGATGGCGTGTGGCTTGGAGGAGAACTTGGAGGTGATGGTGTTCCCACAACATTTCTTGTAGAGGTCACAGGTATTACATAGAATTACACAGAATATACGGCACAGAAACAGGCCAATCAGCCCAACCAGTCCATGCCGGTGTTTATGCTCCACTCGAGCCTCCTCCCGTCTTTCCTCATCTAAATCTATCAGCATAACCCTCTATTCCCTTCTCCCTCAGATGCTTATCTAGCTTCCCCTTAAAATCTTGGTGAGTTGCTGCAGTCCACCTTGTGGATAGTACACACTGCAGGCACGGTGGTGGAGCGGGGTTGGATATTGAGTCTAGTGGAAGGGACACCAATCAACAATCTCCTCTGGCCCTACAACCCTCCGTGATCTCTGCACTCCTCCAATTCTGTCCTCTTGAGCAACTCCGATTTTAATCGCTCCACCATTGGCGGCCGTGCCTTTTGCTGCCTGGGCCCTAAGCTCTGGAATTCCCTCCCTAAACCTCTCCGCCTCTCCGCCTCTCTCTCTTCCTTTAAGACGCTCCTTAAATCTTTGGATGGTGTTGAGCTTTTATATTGTTGTTGCGGCTGCATTCGTCTAGGTGACCCTCATCCTCGCCTTTGTTATTTCTAGACTTGACTATTCCAACGCCCTCCTGGCCGGCCTGCCTTCTTCCACCCTGTGTAAACTTGAGCTCATCCAAAACTCTGCTGCCCCGTGTCCTAACTCGCACCAAGTCCCGCTCGCCCATCACCCCTGTTCTCTCCAACCTGCATTGGCTCCCGGTCTGCAACACCTGAGGAGAAAAATTGGGTTGGTTTGCGCCTCTCGTTAGCGCCCCCGGGGCACAAATCCCCTAGTGGCCGGGTGGGCCACCGCTAACGCTTCCCGCGAAATTTAGCGGGTGGTTAGCGGCGGTGGTAGCCTCGATTGCACCCCGACCGCAAACTTCCCTTGCGCCCCCTGACCTATCGCCGGACGATATGTCCGACAGGGTCAGGGGGCGTTTTTGCAGCCGCGGCAGTGGTACTTAAAGGGCAGGTGTCGGGCAGCCATTTTTATCTTGGCCGACTGCCAGCACCTGCCCCCTTTCACTTTTTTATGCGGGGTGTCGGCCGCGATTGCTCAGTCTCTTGAGAGCCGGGCTGTTTTCACGGCACCCTGCTCCCCGGTGGTCCAGCAGGGCCCCGGTGCGCACAGCGCTGGGCCCCTCCCCTTTAATCAGGGGAGGAGGCCTGCAATGACGCGGCACTACGTGATGACGCTTGTGGTGCTGCTGCACGTAGTGCCGTGAAATTCAGTAGTAGCGCCCCAAGCAGGAGGGGGAGCTCTTTCCAGTACCGCCCCACCTCCTGCTTGGGGCACTACTGCTGAATTCACGGTGGAAGGGCGCTAACTTTTTGGGGGCACTAAAATTAGCCCCAAAATGGGCGCCACCCAATTTTTCCCCCCAGGATTTTAAAATTCTCATCCTTGTTTTCAAATCCCTCCATGGCCTCGCCCCTCTCCCTATCTCTGTAACCTCCTCCAGCCCCACAACCATCCGAGATCTCTGCACTCCTCCAATTCTGGCCTCTTGCTCATCCACGATTTCCATCGCTCCACCATTGGCGGCCGTGCCTTCAGCTGCCTGGGCCCCGAGCTCTGGAATTCCCTCCCTAAACCTCTCCGCCTCTCTCTCCTCCTTTAAGACGCTCCTTAAAACCTCCCTCTTTGACCAAGCTTTTGGTCACCTGTCCTAATATCGCCTTATGTGGCTCGGTGTCAAATTTTGTTTGATAATCGCTCCTGTGAAGCACCTTGGGACGTTTTACTACGTTAACGGCGCTATATAAATACAAGTTGTTGTTGTTGATCGTGTTTTCCCGTTGACTCGCACTCCCCTTTGTTTTCAATGAGAGAACGTCTTTAGATGCAAATATTGTCAATGAGGTAATCTTTGACATTAATGAACGGAATGCCCATATTCTGAGGTATTAAATAATTTATAATGCATCTGAAATAGTGGTACTTCTCCTCAGCTCAATCAAAGTTCATCTGTTCTACATTACTGCCCTCTATCCCTCCATCTGCCTCGGTTTTGAAAGGGCAATTTATATTGATTCTTGTCAAAGGACTGCAGAGACATAGCTTGAGGCTTTAGTTTGATGAAGGCTAGACAAATTTACTTGAAGACATGAATCTAATATTAATGTTACACTCCACCAGCTGCTGGAAACCATTATTGCTGAAACCAAATAAATGCTGATCGATGACAAATTTAGTTCTCATTCTGTCTTACTTTGAGCACAAATTAGCATGTGTTGTTTGACAGTCCCCACTATTTCACTCTGGATCTTGTTGTGATGCTAAGAAACTGACATACACAGCAATTTTTACTTTAAATCAACTTATTATCAATTTTATTTTAATGGAAACCTGAGCCTGTGCCTGCTCAAGATTAATTCATACAACTCGTGGCTACACAAGGAGAATTCAGAACAAGTTGGCAATGACTCATGCTAACACAAATTCGAAATCTGACAGCTGTGCGAACTCTGCCTCAAATTTTTCCAATAGCAAATTTTTACACCTACATTTATAATGGAAACTGCCGATGTAAACAATGTCACGCTAGAGCACTTCAACTGGGGAGAAGATGGAATTACAGTGTGACGCTAGAGCGCCCCCACTGGGGAGAAGATGGAATTACAGTGTGGTGCTACAGCGCCCCCACTGGGGAGAAGATGGAATTACAGTGTGGTGCTACAGCGCCCCCACTGGGGAGAGTGTGGAATTACAGTGTGATGCTACAGCGCCCCCACTGGGGAGAGGGTGGAATTACAGTGTGATGCTACAGCGCCCCCACTGGGGAGAGGGTGGAATTACAGTGTGATGCTACAGCGCTCCCACTGGGGAGAGCGTGGAATTACAGTGTGATGCTACAGCGCCCCCACTGGGGAGAGCGTGGAATTACAGTGTGATGCTACAGCGCCCCCACTGGGGAGAAGGTGGAATTACACAGGCAGGCCTTCATAACAGAGATTGCCAATGTAAACTTGTCACACTGTAATTATACCCTCTCCCCAATAAAGGCATGACATTGTTTATGGCTGTTTCCATTCTAATTGTGCGCACAGGAATTTATAATAAAAATGTAAAAATAGGGACTGAATTTATGGGCCAATTTTCATTTGGTAAAATTGGAGTTAATGGGGCAGTAGCGGCCTAAAATTGGGTCGGTAGCCTTACCGCCCCGTTAACTCTGATGATCGACCGGCATCGACTTTCAGACGTGCCTACTCCCCGGGACGCACAAAGCGCCTGCCTGTTTCAGGTGGGGGTCCCCTTTTAAGATGCAAATTTGGGTCCTATACATAGAAGCCCACTTGCTATTGTAGGATTGAACTGGTCGGAGCCTGCGCTGTGCAGGTGGTGTTCAGTTCCACGGGCGCTGGAGCCGGAGAGTCCCTCCAGGCCGCACTGCCGCTGCCGTGCCCACTCGCCCCCTGACCCCAACACCCGCTCAGCCTCGCCTCCCCCTCCCCCACCTGGTGACATCCCAGCCGACCGTCCTTCCTGTGGGCCAGAGCCAGCGAGCGGCGGCGGGACACCTGTTTGGCGTTGCGTGTACGGGTGACTGACTGGCCACGCTCCGGCGGCCAGCTGCCCACAAGCCGAAATCGACCCCAAGGACATTAAAATGGGACCCGAATTACATCTGTATACCCTGGCCTGCTAGCCCCACTTTACTGCACAGCCAATGAAGCACTTTTTGAAGTGTAGTCACTGTTGTAATGTAGGAAACGCGGCAGCCAATTTGCACAGCAAGATCCCACTGACAGCAATGAAATAAATGACCAGATAATCTGTTTTTAGTGATGTTGGTTGAGGGATAAATATTTTCCCCAGGACACCGGGGAGAACTCCCCTCTGCTCTTCTTCGGAATATGCTAAACATGATAATGAAATCAAGAGTTGAGAGATTAGGAGGAAGCTGTATTTGAGTAATTGCACACAAAATAACGCGGCATTTCCTTAACAATAACAGCAAATAAGGTTATTGAGCGTGCTGCTCATTTTACAACGCACTGAATCACAGGGCATTGGGGATAGCTTACATCAAACAATGTTTGCCTCGATAGCCGACTGGGTGGATTTGTATGCGAGGAGCAGTGGTTCGGCTTTTTACTGACTTGCAGGGCTTTGAATCTGTATTAATGCTGCTTGAAATTTATCTCGATGCTGGTTTATCGTGTTTCTGTCACTCTACTGTGCGGCAAATGGCAGCCATAAAATATACGTCTGCACCGTCCGGATGCTACCCTCATGAGACAGGAACACCCTCCAGTTTCCCAGCAACCAGTTAGGGCCCCAAAGTTTGGCAGGATTGGCACTAAATGCAGGTCCTCGCTCTCCTGCAGCAGCTGTTCACTGGCGGCTCTCAACAGCAGCAGCCACCTGCATTAATGCGGCCCCTTCACTGAAGACAAACATCCCAAGGCTCTTCGCGGAATCACAGTGAACGCAGATGCCGTGCCGTGAAAGGAGAGGGAAGAAATCAAGAAATAACTCGTATTTCCACGCCACCTCTCACCACCTCAGGACGTCCCGAAGCTCTTCACAGCCAATGAAACGCAGTCACTGCTGTAATGTAGGAGAGGCTATCAAAAGGCTCGATCAAAGAGTTGGATTTTCATACAGCACAGGAGGAGGCCATTCGGCCCATCGTGCCTGTACCGGCTCTTTGAAAGGTTCTATCCAATTAGTCCCACTCCCCCCTGCTCTTTCCCCACAGCCCTGTGAATTTTCCTTTTTATGTGTATATCCAATTCCCCTTTGAAAGTTACTATTGAATCTGCTTCCAGGCAGCTCTTTCCGGATTATTGGCATATGGAACTCGGTTAATTCAGCTTCTGAAAGCTGTTCATGTTTAGTTCATTCGATGTAGGGAAACAAATGTGGTTGGTATCACTGGAGAGAGAGAGAGAGAGAGACGGATTTCACTGAGCAACAGCTGGTGTTAGCAACCAACCGGCCTTGGATATTTTACCACAGCAAGGCCACGATGTTTTTGTGTGCTTCAAACGTTGTTGATGTGTGTTGAAGAAAATACAGACTTGTGTCTCTGGACTATGTAGTAGCCAGAGTCGGCCATATTAGGCAATGCCTGATCCAGTTTGATAAGAAAACAGTGTATAAATGTAAGCTTTTAGAAACATAGAAACATAGAAAAATAGGAGCAGGAGTCGGGCATTCGGCCCTTCGAGCCTGCTCCGCCATTCAATATGATCATGGCTGATCCTCTATCTCAATACCATATTCCCGCTCTCTCCCCACACCCCTTGATGCCTTTTGTGTCTAGAAATCTATCTATCTCCTTCTTAAATATATTCAGTGACTTGGCCTCCACAGCCTTCTGTGGTAGAGAATTCCACAGGTTCACCACCCTCCGAGTGAAGAAATTTCTCCTCATCTCAGTCCTAAATGTCCTACCCCGTATCCTGAGACTGTGCCCCCTCGTTATAGACCCCCCAGCCAGGGGAAACATCCTCCCTGCATCCAGTCTGTCTAACCCTGTCAGAATTTTATACATTTCAATGAGATCCCCTCTCATTCTTCTAAACTTTAGTGAATTTTCGTGCTCCTTTGTTCAAGAAGCACGAAAAGACCCATTCCTAGGTTTGCGTGTTCTATTTGTGACTATACTCCGCTTGTAAATTGCTTTTTATGCTGAAGTTAAAGAATAAAATTATTATAACCAGAAGACTAAATTTGTTACTACTCAAGTGAACAACATGGATCACAACAACTCGCTGCGTAAAAAAAATTCTCCTCACATCACCTCTTTTGCCAATGATCTTAAATCTGTGTCCTCTGGTTACCGACCCTCCTGCCAGTGGAAACAGTTTCTCCTTGTTTACTCCATCAAAATCCTTCATGATTTTGAACACCTCTATTAAATTATATAGAATTACATAGAATACACAGCACAGAAACAGGCCATTCGGCCCAACCAGTCCATGTTTCCACCAGGCCCAACAAGCTAACCCTGTAAACCTTCCCGGCCGATTACCGACTCCCCACCTCCACAATCGCGGCCCCCCGACCACGCTCTATCCCCCCTCGAGGACCATCTCCTCCCCCCCCCCGTGATCTCTCTCCACCACCCCCTCCCCCTGCCCCCGCCAGCCACACTAGACCCTCTGCTGCGGCCTTGTGCCACAGGCTTTCCCACCTGACAGGCAGCCAGCCCATCAATCAGCCTGGCTGTCGGGCGGAAAACCTGGAGAAAAAATGTAAAGCACGTCCTGTAGTTAAAAAAGTTGTATAAATACAAGTTGTTGTTGTTGAAAAAGTATACAAGAAATCAAAAATCCCAGCTAGGATTGGAAGTCATTTAAATGCCAGTTGGAGATAACTAAATGAGTGATTGAAGTGACAAGAGGAAATAGAAGAGGCAGCTTGTCAATAGGAGCATTGGACGTGGCATAAAACGTGTGGCCAGATACTCAGTGAGCAGAGTGTTCAAGTCCAGACAGGTCCTTTAAAGGATAGATTAGAAAGGACGAGCATCAGTCAATCCTAAAATGGCAGATGTGTTAAATTCATTCTTTGCATCACACTTTGTCAGTGAAAGCTGGGCATAAATTCCAAATCCATCTCTCATCAGCCGGGGAAACATAGAAACATAGAAACATAGAATCTAGAAGCAGGAGTAGGCCATTCGGCCCGTCGAGCCTGCTCCACCATTCAATACGATCATGGCTGATCGTTCAAATCCAGTACCCTGTCCCTGCTTTAATCCCCACAGTACACATATCCCACCCGACCCCCGTAACCCCACGTATTTAATTCCCCCTAACATATCCCATCCTATCCCCATAACCCCACATATTTAATCTCCCCCTAACACTAAGGGTCAATTTATCATAGCCAAATCAACCTAACCCGCACATTTTTGAAACATACGCCATGGAAAAAGATTCAAAGCGTTCCCACTTCTGACACCGAGTTCGTGCCTTGAAATTGTTTCAAGGATTCTTTATAATCCAAGAATTTTAAAAAAAAGGAACTTCATTCAGGCTTAAACGTATTCTATACAGCAATCGTTGCGTGTAGCACCTGTTAGTAGAACTCCAGCATCAGTGTACTTGTTGAAACAATCTGCCCCAATACTGCTTGTCTAATTGATGCAATGTCGGATACTGGTCATCAATAACAACAACTTGTATTTATACAGCGCCATTAATGTAGTAAAACATCCCCAAGGCGTCTCACAGGAGCGATTATTAAACAAAATTTGACACCGAGCCACATAAGGAGATATTAGGGCAGGTGACCAAAAGCTTGGTCAAAGAGGTCGGCTTTAAGGAGCATCTTAAAGGAGGAGAGAGAGGCGGAGAGGTTTAGGGAGGGAATTCCAGAGCCTCAGCGGCTGAAGGCACGGCCGCCTATGATGGAGTGATGAAAATTGGGGATGCGCAAGAGGCCAGAATTGGAATTACAGGAATGGCTCTAAATGTCCCGAGTATTTCTTTACACAGTGGGTGAACAACAGCTGGAGCAGGGTGCCAGGAATGGTGACTGAGGCCAAGACACTGGATTCATTAAGAAGCAGCTAATGGGTAGGGTGGGTATACTGGAAGGATAGAATTAAATGGGCTGAAGAGCCTCCTGCACCTGGAGCAGTCTCACAATCTGATTTCCGTTGTGAAAGACTACATGTGCCTTTATTAAATGGAACCTTTTGCATTGGCTATTGCTGCTTTTTTCAGGTCCTTGCCACCTCTGAATTACCAAGTCTTCAGTCAATCATCTTTGCCAGGCATGTTGGCTCCCATGAGTAACGACACTCTCGATAGCCACTCTCTAATGGAGTGCTACAGAAAACAGGGGACTCTTAGGTACATTTACACTGCACAAAAAAAGCAAACAAAGAAAGACTTGCATTTCTATAGCCACTTTCATAACCTCAGGACACCCCAAAGTGGTTTACAGCCAATGAAGTACTTTTGAGTTATAGTCACTGTTGTTATGTGCATCGAATGTACAGCACAGAAACAGGCCATTCGGCCCAACTGGTCCGTGCCGGTGTTTCTGCTCCACACGAGCCTCCTCCCACCCCTCTTCATCTCACCCCATCAGCATATCCTTCTATTCCTTTCTCCCTCATGTGTTTATCTAGCTTCCCCTTAAATGCATCTGTACTATTCGCCTCAACCACTCCCTGTGGTAGCGAGTTCCACATTCTCACCACTCTCTGGGTAAAGAAGTTTCTCCTGAATTCCCTATTGGATTTATTAGTGACTATCTTATATTGATGGCCCCTAGTTCTGGTCTCTCCCACAAGTGGAAACATCTTCTCTACGTCTACCCTGTCAAACCCTTTCATAGCTTTAAATACCTCTATCAGGTCACCCCTCAGCCTCCTCTTTTCTAGAGAAAAGAGCTCCAGCCTGCTCAATCTTTCCTGATAGGTTTAACCTCTCAGTTTTGGTATCACCCTTGTAAATCTTTTTTGCACCTTCTCCAGTGCCTCTATATCCTTTTTATAATATGGAGACCAGAACTGCTCACAATACTCCAAGTGTGGTCTAACCAAGGCTCTTTCCAAGTTTAACATAACTTCTCTGCTTTTCAATTCTCTTCCTAACATAAGGTAAGGTCTAATTTAGCCACTGCTCTGCAATATTTTATTCCTGCTAGCTAAACCCCCAGTGGGGGAGAGCTTTGGGAACCAGAGGTCCAAAGTCACCTGTTCCTCCCGAGCACGCTGCACTCCCCACACCGTCAAATTAATCATATACTGGATCTCAAAATGTTATTTTCGGAAAGAAATCTAACTAATTTACATTCGAGTGAATCTATACTGACTGCTCCCATCATTTCCCCAGGGAGCCTGTTCCATAGGTTGACCACTCGCTCACTGAAATATGGTTTCCGCAGATTCGTTTTTAATTAACTCCCCCCTTCGAGCGCAGGCCGTGTCCTCTGACTCTCCTGTTCTGGACGAGGTGAAACAGTTTGTCACGGTCGACATTATCCAGTCCCTTTCGAATCCTAAAAACAGCAATCATATCACTGCACAACCTTCTCTTTTCCAGGGAGAACGTGCTCCAATTTACACAATCGCTTTTCATAATCCAAACCCTCCATCATTCATGATTGCCCTCTTCTGTAACCTCTCAATTGCTGCAATATCCTTTCTGTACTGCGGCGACCAGGGCTGTGCGATTGCACAGATTATTTATAATTCACCAATAACATGTGGCCTGTGTCAGAGAATCCAGGCACTTGTCTGTGAATCAGTGAACAGCACGAAGCGATGCACACAGCACGTTCCCTAATCCTGCCTGTGATGCATCAGCCGAAATGTTTATTAGTCAGTCTTAAGATGAACAATCTCTACATTTTCTCATCTTCCTGCTTCAGAGCCACTCAGTTATCCTTTTTAAATAAAAGAAAAAATTCTAAAAGAGCACGGCCGAAGATGCTCTCAGCCTCTAACATCCTCTTGTCAAAATGCTCTCTCCCCTGCTTTATCTGTTAATTTATCTGCCACCTTTGTTGAAATAATGGAGAGAGGATCTTGTTAGGATCATGTTGAGTGTTGGTACAACAACATCGATGGCAGTAATTTACAACCTAATACTTTTTCTGAGAGATTCGATAAGATTTATCCAGGCAATTAAACCAACCAAAGAATCTCTGTCCATCCTTCTTGCACTGTGGCGATGGCATGTGCTCTATAGCTCAGACTGTCACACTGCCAGGATTAATGACTTCACTTGTGATGATGCCACCAACAAATTTTCGCTAAGTGACTTCAAACCTTTGAAGGGGGCAGCAGAACTCGAAAAGGCTGTTAAAAAGACAAACTCGGCTTTTTAAATAGAGGCACAAAAGCAAGGAAGTCACGCTAAACCTTTATAAATCACTGGTGAGGCAACAGCTGGAGTATTGTGTCCCATTCTGGGCACCGCACTTTAGGAAGGATGTCAAGGCCTTGGAGAGGGTGCGGAGGGGATTTACTAGAATGATTCCAGGGATTGTTCTCCTTAGAGCAGAGAAGGTTAAGAGGAGATTTAATAGAGGTGTTCAAAATCATTAAGGGTTTTGATAGAGTAAGTAAAGGGAAACTGTTTCCAGTGGCAGGAGGGTCGGTAAACAGAGGACACAGATTTAGGGTAATTGGCAAAAGAACCAGAGGCGACATTTTTTTACACAGCGAGTTGTTGTGATCTGGAACACGCTGCCTGAAAGGGCGGTGGAAGCAGATTCAATAGTAACTTTCAAAAGGGAATTGGATAAGTACTTGAAGAGGAAAAAATTACAGGGCTATGAGGGAGGGGCAGTACTGATGGAGTGCCACACTGTCAGAGGGGCAGTACTGAGGGAGCGCTGCACTGTCGGAGGGGCTGTACTGAGGGAGCACCGCACTGTCGGAGGGGCAGTACTGAGGGAGCACCGCACTGTCGGAGGGGCTGTACTGAGGGAGCACCGCACTGTCGGAGGGGCAGTACTGAGGGAGCGCTGCACTGTCGGAGGGGCAGTACTGAGGGAGTGCTGCACTGTCGGAGGGGCAGTACTGAGGGAGCGCCGCACTGTCGGAGGGGCAGTACTGAGGGAGTGCTGCACTGTCGGAGGGGCTGTACTGAGGGAGCACCGCACTGTCGGAGGGGCAGTACTGAGGGAGCGCCGCACTGTCGGAGGGGCAGTACTGAGGGAGTGCTGCACTGTCGGAGGGGCTGTACTGAGGGAGCACCGCACTGTCGGAGGGGCAGTACTGAGGGAGCGCCGCACTGTTGGAGGGGCAGTACTGAGGGAGTGCTGCACTGTCGGAGGGGCTGTACTGAGGGAGCGCTGCACTGTCGGATGGGCAGTTCTGAGAGAGCGCTGCACTGTCGGAGGGGCAGAACTGAGGGAGTGCTGCAGTGTCGGAGGGGCTGTACTGAGGGAGCGCCGCACTGTCAGAGGGGCAGTACTGAGGGAGCGCCGCACTGTCGGAGGGGCAGTACTGAGGGAGTGCCGCACTGTCGGAGGGGCAGTTCTGAGGGAGTGCTGCACTGTCGGAGCAGCAGTACTGAGGGAGCGCCGCACTGTCGGAGGGGCAGTACTGAGGGAGTGCCGCACTGTCAGAGGGGCAGTTCTGAGGGAGTGCTGCACTGTCGGAGGGGCAGTACTGAGGGAGTGCCGCACTGTCGGAGGGGCAGTACTGAGGGAGCGCTGCACTGTCGGAGGGGCAGTACTGAGGGAGTGCTGCACTGTCGGAGGGGCAGTACTGAGGGAGCGTCGCACTGTCGGAGGGGCAGTACTGAGGGAGTGCCGCACTGTCGGAGGGGCAGTTCTGAGGGAGTGCTGCACTGTCGGAGGGGCAGTACTGAGGGAGTGCCGCACTGTCGGAGGGGCAGTACTGAGGGAGCGCTGCACTGTCGGAGGGGCAGTACTGAGGGAGTGCTGCACTGTCAGAGGGGCAGTACTGAGGGAGTGCTGCACTGTCGGAGGGGCAGTACTGAGGGAGTGCCGCACTGTCGGAGGGGCAGTTCTGAGGGAGTGCTGCACTGTCGGAGGGGCAGTACTGAGGGAGTGCCGCACTGTCAGAGGGGCAGTACTGAGGGAGCGCTGCACTGTCGGAGGGGCAGTACTGAGGGAGTGCTGCACTGTCAGAGGGGCAGTACTGAGGGAGTGCTGCACTGTCGGAGGGGCAGTACTGAGGGAGTGCTGCACTGTCGGAGGGGCAGTACTGAGGGAGTGCTGCACTGTCGGAGGGGCAGTACTGAGGGAGCGCTGCACTGTCGGAGAGGCAGCACTGAGGGAGTGCTGCACTGTCGGAGGGGCTGTACTGAGGGAACGCTGCACTGTCGGAGGGGCAGTACTGAGGGAGCGCCGCACTGTCGGAGGGGCAGTACTGAGGGAGCGCCGCACTGTCGGAGGGGCAGTACTGAGGGAGTGCCGCACTGTCGGAGGGGCAGTACTGAGGGAGTGCTGCACTGTCGGAGGGGCAGTACTGAGGGAGCGCCGCACTGTCGGAGGGGCAGTACTGAGGGAGTGCCGCACTGTCGGAGGGGCAGTACTGAGGGAGCGCTGCACTGTTGGAGAGGCAGTACTGAGGGAGCGCTGCACTGTCGGAGGGGCAGTACTGAGGGAGCGCCGCACTGTCGGAGGGGCAGTACTGAGGGAGCGCTGCACTGTCGGAGGTGCCCTCTTTCAGATGAGACGTTAAACCGAGGCCCCATCTGCTCTCTCAGGTGGACGGAAAAGATACCACAGAACTATTAGAAGAAGGGCAGGGGAGTTCTCCTCGGTGTTCTGGCCAATATTTATCCCCCAACCAACACCTAGAACAGATTAGCTGGTCATTTACATCATTGCTCGAGGCAGACGGGGCCTCGATTTAACGTCTCATCCAAGAGACGGCACCTCCAACAGTGCAGCACTCCCTCAACACTGGAATGTCAGCCTAGCTTTTGCGCTCAAGTCTCTGGAGTGGGGCTTGAACCCACAACCTTCTGACTCGGACGCGACTCACTCGCCATGGCAATAGCGTCCTTTCAGTAGCATGTTTACTCCCAAGTATCCTACTTTTATCTTAGCTTGCTGCACTTTAGATGTATGTTGTGATCTAGCCTGAATATGACAGTTACTAGTGTTCCTTTATCCAGTTTAAATCATATGACTGTTTTATTCACGATCAATCAATCCCATTTGTTTGGATTTGAAGCTATTACAATCCACATGAAACTCCTCAAGCCAATTTCAATTCACAGCATGTCCTCCCTCTTGCCTGTTCTATGGTTTGTGACATCTTGCACAGCGATTATCTTTAGTCATATTCAGTACATGCTTATCCAAAGGTTGGGCAGCCCTTGGGTCTATCCCTCGTTCCACATAATTTGCTCTCTCTCTCTCCCCTTTACCTTTACCGTTGATAGGTTGTTTTACAGATTACTCTGTTAACTCCGTCTTAATCTTATTCTTGAACACTTCCATTTCACTCACTTCAGTTACAAATTTACAGACTTGGCTGTCCCGTAGCATTGCATTTAACATCACAGCTTGATGCTGAAGCACCTTTATCTCTGAGAATTGTTTGGGAGCTGTCGAATTATTCTGTTATAGGAACAGGAGGAGGCCATTCAGCCCATTGAGCCTGTTCCGCCATTCAATTAGCTCACGGCTGGTCTGTACCTTAACTCCATTTACCCGCCTTGGTTCCGTAACCCTTAATACCCTCGCCCAACAAAAATCTATCAATCTCAGTTTTGAAATTTTCAATTGACCCCCAGCCTCAACAGCTTTTTGGGGGAGAGAGTTCCAGATTTCCACCACCCTTTGTGTGAAGAAGTACTTCCTGACATCACCCCTGAACAGCCTGACTCTAATTTGAAGGTTCTGCCCCCTTGTTCTGGACTCCCCCCACCAGAGGAAATAGTTTCTCTATCTGTCCTATCAAATCCTTTAATCAGCTTAAACACCTCACTTTGATCAACCCCTTAATCTTCTAGACTCAAGGGAATGCAAGCCCAGCCTATATCCTTTATTAAACGATTCTGATCAATCCCCAAAATTCACATGCCTGACTGCAAGTTCCTACTTCTGTTACATACTGATCAATATCAAGGTATGACATTAAATGCACTTTTTCGAAGAAGTGCATGGGGGTCTCCCCGGTGTCCTGGCTAATATTTAATCCCACAACCAAAATCATGATCCATCCATTTATCTCAGTGCTATTTGTGGGAGCTTGCTGTGCGCAAATTGGCTGCTGCGTTTCCCACATCACAACAGTGACCTCACTTCAGACATACTTCATTGGCTGTTTTGAGATGTCCGGAAAAAGACGCTGTACAAACATAAGTTCGTTCTCTCTTAAAGGTTTCTTCCATTTATCGGCACATGTAACAAATATGTGGCTTCCACATTTCATCGAAGGATGCAGCATTTCTCAAACTTATTGCGTTTCGTACCAGATTCTTTCCGTGCACGGAATTGAAATTGCTATAAATATCTTTTTTCCCCCAAAACATGTAGACAAATGGATGCCTCCATCTGTTCACTATTTCCATCTATTCAAATAAAGGCTGCAAACATCTCAAATGGTCGTTTCAATCTTCCGCAAGACTTCCTGCCACCTCTCATTGAGCTGCAGATTGCAACATCTTTATTTCACTCCCACTTGCAGCGCGCAAAGCTTTCTTTAACAAAAAAAACACTGTCATTCACCAGTCCCAATGATACCAGACAAAGTTATTACTCGGAACTTACTGGAGGAGTTTGGTATTCCAACACTGAATGGAAAGGAATTACTTTATACAAGGTTTACAACACTATTCAGTCCTTGCGAACGGAACTCCATCTTCAGTGTTCTACTGAGTGAGTCTGCTTTAAGCTAGTTGCCTAACTGATACATTACTAAAGACTGATTGTTAAGGGAATGTCTCTAATCTGTGTAAAAGAAAGAACTGGCATTTCTATAGCACCTTTCACAATCTCAGGACGTCCCAAAGCGCTTCACAGCAGATGAAGTATTTTTTGAAGTGTAGCCACTGTTGTAATGTAGGAAACGCGGCAGCCAATTTGCACACAGCAAGATCCCACAAACAACAATGTGCTTTGGTTGGTCAGCGCACCAGGAGAATTCCCCTGCTCTTCTTCAAATACTGCCATGGGATCTTTTACCTCCACTTGAGAGAGCAGACAGGACATCGGTTTAACGTCTCATCCGAAAGCTGGCCCCTCCGACAGTGCAGCGCTCTCTCAGTACTGCCCCTCCGACAGTGCAGCGCTCCCTCAGTACTGCCCCTCCGACAGTGCAGCGCTCTCTCAGTACTGCCCCTCCGACAGTGCAGCGATCTCTCAGTACTGCCCCTCCGACAGTGCAGTGCTCCCTCACTACTGCTCCTCCGACAGTGCAGCGTTCCCTCAGTACTGCCCCTCCGACAGTGCAGCGCTCTCTCAGTACTGCCCCTCCGACAGTGCGGCGCTCCCTCAGTACTGCCCCTCCGACAGTGCAGCGCTCCCTCAGTACTGACCCTCCGACAGTGCAGCGTTCCCTCAGTACTGACCCTCCAACAGTGCGGCACTCCCTCAGTACTGCCCCTCCGACAGTGCAGCGCTCCCTCAGTACTGCCCCTCTGACAGTGCAGCGTTCCCTCAGTACTGACCCTCCAACAGTGCAGCGTTCCCGCAGTACTGCCCCTCTGACAGTGCAGCACTCCCTCAGTACTGCCCCTCCGACAGTGCAGCGCTCCCTCAGTACCGCCCCTCCGACAGTGCGGCGCTCCCTCAGTACTGACCCTCCAACAGTGCGGCGCTCCCTCAGTACTGCCCCTCCGACAGTACAGCGTTCCCTCAGTACTGCCCCTCTGACAGTGCGGCGCTCCCTCAGTACTGCCCCTCCGACAGTACAGCGCTCCCTCAGTACTGCCCCTCCGACAGTGCGGCGCTCCCTCAGTACTGCCCCTCCGACAGTGCGGCGTTCCCTCAGTACTGACCCTCCAACAGTGCGGCGCTCCCTCAGCACTGCCCCTCCAACAGTGCGGCACTCCCGCAGTACTGCCCCGGAGTGTCAGCCTAGATTTTTGTGCTCAAGTCTCTGGAGTGGAACTTGAGCCCACAACCTTCTGACTCAGAGAGGCTAGAGTGCTACCCACTGAGCCACGGCTGACATCACTAGTCACAGGTAGTCCAACTCCCAGAGTGTCCTGAATTGCCTAATGAAGAGACCCCATTGTTCGCCTGCAGTCGACATGGGCATAAATGTGAGAGAAATAATGAGTGATGGAAACAGCAAAGAGATCGAGAAATTACCTTCATCACACTAACCAACAGCACGGCAGGTCCTATCAGCACTATGAGTCATGGTGTTTGCACTACAGCTTGATTCAAACTGTTATATTGACAAGGTCTCAAATGTGCGTTACTCCATGCAATCCATTCCCAGGGCTTTGGGCTGAAAAGAGAGCAGATTGTCAGTATTATCAGAATGGCATTGCAATATGAAATCAGCCTGGAGTGGTACCTGTAACAAGTGCTTAGATTCATTGCTTACATTCGATATAAAGATTGTTGGGATAATTTAAAGTCTTGTGTCAGCCGTGGCTCAGTGGGCAGCACTCGTGCCTCTGAGTCAGAAGGTTGTGGGTTCTAAGTCCCACTCCAGAGACTTGAGCACAAAAATCTAGGCTGACACTCCCAGTGCAGTGCTGAGGGAGTGCTGCACTGTCAGAGGTGCCGTCTTTCAGATGAGACGTTAAACCGAGGCCCCGTCTGTTCTCTCAGGTGGACGTAATAGATCCCACGGCACTATTGGAAGAGCAGGGGAGTTCTCCTCGGTGTCTTGGCCAATATTTATCCCTCAATCAACATCACTAAAAACAGATGATCTGGTCATTATCACATTGATGGTTGTGGGAGCTTGCTGTGCCAATATTGCTTGGTGCTCCTAGGAATGTGCCAATATTTGCAGAGACTCCTTGGGAAAGTGTCTATAACTCAGATAGTGTCTTCTGCACTTATGAGCATAGGAACAGGAGGAACCCCCAACCTTCTGATCTCAGAGGCGAGAGTGCTGCCCACTGAGACACAGCTGACACCAGGCTATTGAGGCTGTTCTAGAATAAAGATTTTCACACACTTGTTAGAAATTGCGATTCCCGTTAGAAACAGTCCTTTAGAAACTTGGTGGACGCGAAATTCAGAGATTTAGCGCTGGCTGTTAAGGCCGGTTTTGCTGAAAAACTGGCGGCCGCCTCGCTTCTGCCCTCTTCCGGCGGTGCCGTGGTGGCTGCCATTTTGGGGAAGTTGGTAGCGCTGCCACTGCCGCTGCTCGCTCCGGATATTTAGACGAGGCAGATCGTGATGTCAATGAGTGTGCAACACTGATCTGATGCAAGATCTGCCATTTTGGACATCGCTGCTCCATTTAACGCCCTCTCCTAATCACGACCAGCTGACCGTGCGTTCAGCAGCAGGAAGGACCCCCCAGCAACGCTATTTAAAAGGAGCATCAACAACTTGCAGTTGACTTGCTGTTTGATTCCTACTGGCTCTGCACATCCCCTTTCCGGATAGGCTGTCCATGAGCGCCTCATCAGACTCCATTTCCAGTGAATGAAACCCCAGATTCCCGTTGTTCACCACTTCCCCATCTTACCATCCCTCTGTCACGGAATAGCACAGCGTCCTCCTGGGCACAAAGCTGAAATGAGAGCCACCACAAAACACACATTCCAAACATAATTTATAAATTTATCAAATTCAAATCAAAAGAATAAAGTCAACTAATCACTAACTAAGTCAA
The DNA here is from genome assembly GCA_030390025.1 of Squalus acanthias. Classification (NCBI taxonomy): domain Eukaryota; kingdom Metazoa; phylum Chordata; class Chondrichthyes; order Squaliformes; family Squalidae; genus Squalus; species Squalus acanthias. The sequence goes on from CM059437.1 coordinate 97,569,962, forward strand.
GCAATTTTTCCAGCGTTTTCTGTTGTTATTTCGGATTTCCAGCATCCGCAGTATTTTGCTATCCAACTAATCACCCTTGTGCATTCCCATAGTGTCTGTCTTTCGAGTGCCTTTTCCTACTCTAATGCTCCTACGCAGTGCTCCCCCAGTGGCCGCAGCATGGCTGGTGGAAGGCTGCTGACTTTCAGTGGGGGAGACTACAGCTGGCCTTACAGGACGACCTCGAGCAGCTCTGGGGCTGGAAGGCCCGGCTGTAAACTGCACTACCTCGGCCTGGGCGGCAGCAGCCTGGGCTGGCTGGCTGATGGGCAACAGCAAGAGCACTGGCGGAGTGACAGGGGCGGGAGTAGGAATGCGGTCATCCTGAGAGAGGACAGCAGGTTCTTGCTCCACGGAGCCACTGCCACTCCCCCGGGGCGGCGCCTCAGCATCCCTAGCCATCTGTTGGAGCGCAGGTTGCTGAACTGCTGGGCCACCCGGCAAGCCCCGGGTGACACTGGTAAACCCAGCCATGATGGCAGCAGTCTGAGCTTGCACAGCCTTGTTTAGACTGACAATGAGGTGCTTCTGCAACAAAGCACCTCCCCTTTAATTAGTGCAGAGAGCCTCGGCCAAACTTTATTGGCCAGTCTACTGCACCCGATATTGCCCCCCCCCCCCATTGAGTGCTAAGCCAATCAGCAGCGCGTTTAGTGCTGAGATCAGCTGTGCAATCATGTTAATGAGCCGGCAGCACAAAGTTTGCGCGCTGCCTGCACCACTTGGAACGGGCGCGGGCAAATAGCGCTGGTCGATGCCACCGCCCATTTTTGGGCCTTATCCAATTTCTAGGCCGGTGATTCTCACGCTTGACGGGCTGCAGCTTATCAAATAATTTGATTTCAGTTGTCGAGGTGTATTGATCTAAAGTTTGTAACTGGTATTTATGACATTTAAGTTATTGTGGATTGTTAAATTTTCAAGTTATCTAATTTTCTGATGTAAATTAGGCCTCGATCAGTCATTAAAATGTATTTATATTGATTAGACTTGGCAGGATTAACGGTGCGTTCGTGGTTTCTGGACCGCAGTGAAATGAACCTAATTCCATGTCTAATATAAATCTAATTAGCATATTTCCTGACTGTGTCTTGCTCTTTAGCATATTAAGTCTGCTGTGTTTGATGAAGATAAGAATGATCATTTTGAAACGGCTGTGGAGAGTGAGGATGAGGTACACGGATGCTGTCTCCTTGCCGCTGTTCTCGTCCGCTCCCTTACACTTAATTGCAAATAAGCAAAGTGTGATAGACAGCACAAAGATTACACCTGATATTTGCGTGGGGGAAAAGGTTCGCACGAGGATGGATGAGGCTCCAAGGTTCCGGTTCAAACCCGTGCAATTCATAATTAAATCTAACTCCTCCTCCCTTCATCATTTATCCAACATAAAAGGTTCAATCTCCAGGGTTTCACATAAAAATTAATCAACTTCCGTTTTAAGATTTAAAGCTGAAGTTATCAGGCTGATTCATGGACTGGATAACTGGTCATTATTAATTAAGTCCAACTCTATGCTAAACCTTCATAAATCACTGGTCCGGCCTCAGCTGGAGTATTGTGTCCAATTCTGGGCCCCGCACTTTAGGAAGGATGTCAAGGCCTTGGAGAGGGTGCAGAGGAGATTTACCAGAATGGTCCCAGGGATGAGGGACTTCAGTTATGTGGAGAGACTGGAGAAGCTGGGGTTGTTCTCCTTAGAGCAGAGAAGGTTAAGGGGAGATTTAATGGAGGTGTTTAAAATTATATGTGGTTTTGAAAGAGTAGAGAGGGAGAAACTGTTTCCAGTGGCAGGAGGGTTGGTAACCAGAGGACACAGATTGAAGATAATTGGCAAAAGAACCAGAGGGGAGGAGATGAGGAGAATGTTTCTTACGCAGCGAGTTGTTGTGATCTGGAATGCGCTGCCTGAAAGGGCGGTGGAAGCAGATTCAATAGTAATAGAATGACCTCCTTCTGTGCTGTATCATTCCATGGTTAACGCAGACACCAGTTCGGTCAGATTCCGACACAATTTCTCCCTTCCTTCTACAATCTACAAATCGTGGGTTCCAAACCGGACAGTTGGGCCTTCCAAGCACCTTGATGCCATTTGCGTTTATAATTCTCAATTGCTGGTTGGTCTTATTTGAATTTTGTGTTTCTGGAGGTTTGTTAAAGGAATGTTCTTGGCGCTGTTGCCTCATCAAATCCTAAATCAGAACAGCAAGAGCCCACTGGATCAGGCTGCTGTCCCTCCAGGATTGGCCTGGAGTCTCCAGGAATTGAAGATTAATCTCCAGGACAGTGCAGGGAGCAAAAACCCCAGAGAAACATCACAGGGACAATCAAAACAAATTGTACTTTTTTCATTTTCGTTGAACTTTTCTGTTTATTAGTTATAAAAATGTGAGGGTATACATATCAGGAAAGGATGAACAGGCTGGGTCTCTTTTCTCTTGAAAAAAGAAGGCTGAGGGGTGACCTAATAGAGGTCTTTAAAATTATGAAAAGTTTTGATAGAGTGGATACAGAGAGAGTGTTTCCACTTGTGGGGAAGAGCAAAACTAGAGGCCATCAATATAAGATAGTCACCAAGAAATCCAATAGGGAATTCAGGAGAAACTTCTTTACCCAAAGAGTGGTGAGAATGTGGAACTCGCTACCACAGGGAGTGGTTGAAGCGAATAGTATAGATGCATTTAAGGGGAGGCTAGACAAGCATATGAGGGAGAAGGGAATAGAGGGTTATGCTGATAGAGTTAGATGAGGAAAGACGGGAGGAGGCTCGAGTGGAGCATAAACGCCAGCATGGACTGGTTGAGCCGAATGACCTGTTTCTGTGCCGTATATCCTGTGTAATCCTGTGTAAAAAAAATATTGGAGATAGGGACAAAAGGCTGTTTGACAGACAGTCAAGAATCATCCAATCGGGTAACAAAGAGTTTTCTGTGAATTGAAATCGGCCCCAAAAGAACAGCTAAACTTAAAATACATTTTTTTTTAAAAACCATCACATTTATAAAATAACTATAGTTAAATAAATTAACCACTTTAAACAAAAATTTAAATTTTTGAAAAAATTAAAATACTTTTTAAAAGTGATAAAAATAAACTTACCTTTCTTTAAAGTATCTAAAAAAGATAAACCTGTTGAAAAAAATTAAAAATTATACTTAATTAACCACTTACCTTGTTGAAAACGGGTCCTGCGCCTCCTTTTTAATAGCGTAGTTTCTTCAATACTCACCCTCGCGTAGAAACCTGAAAAAAAATCTAACTGTGCTGCGTGCGCGCAGCCTCTAACCGCGCACGCGGTTCACCTAGGAACCGCCCCCTTCACCATACCGGAAGTTCCGGTTTCCCGCGCATGCGCAGTGCATGCAGGAAACCGGCACTTCGGGATGCAATACGGGTGAGTACGGACTGTGTACTCACCCGGGAAGGGCCGAATTTTTGGGCCACACTCATCTTCTTCAGAAACAATGAGTCGCCAGCCTCGTTATTCATGACTTGGGAGTGGGCCTCTCGGGCCATTGTTCCCAAGGACAGTCCGTTACCAAATGAATGCAACCTGGTTACGTCAGCCACCTTCAGCTTGAGTGTTTTTCCACAGCTTCCCCCCCCAAACAGCCTGTCCAGTTTTTAATAAGGGGATATGTTCATAATCTAAAAATCCATGGAGTCTGCACCGACTGCTACAAGACTGTGTTCCCTTGTAATGGGTTACCTCAGCAGCACGGTGTTAATAATACCAGCTCTTAAAATCCTTGCTGGCTGCACACCCAAAATGTTTCTCTTGCAACAATGGGGACACAGAAGTGGCCAATTCTAACCTGACCCGCCCAGTGGAAACGGGGTAAGTGAACAGTTATGATTGACTGTGTGACTTACCCACGATGTCCCACCTGGAGCCCGCTGCCTTGAATTTTAACTGGCTCTCCTGAGCCCAAAGCCGGAGGGATCCGTCTTTAAAGATGCAGATCAGGGATCCTATGAGGTCATCGAGGCCCAACTGCAATTTTAACTCTGGCCTGAACTGGGAAACCCCGGGCATTCCCGCCAGGTGAAGACAGCGGGAAGAGGATCTGCGATCAGACGAGGCCATCCAGGTAAGTCTTTTTTAATTTCCCTGTGGAGCCAGGAGTAGCAGGAACTTAGGAACATCGGAACAGGAGGAGGCCATTCAGCCCCTCGAGCCTGTTCTGCCAGTCAATTAGATCATGGCTGATTTGTATCTTAACTCCATCTACCTGCCTTGGTTCTATAACGTTTAATACCCTTATCCATCAATCAATCTCAATTTGAAATTTTCAATTGACCCCCAGCATCAACAGCTTTTTGGGGGAGAGAGTTCCAGATTTCCACCACCCTTTGTGTGAAGAAGTGCTTCCTGACATCACCCCTGAACGGCCTGGCTCTAATTTTAAGGTTCTGCCCCCTTGTTCTGGACTCCCCCCACCAGAGGAAATAGTTTCTCTCGAGCTACCCCATCAACTCCTTTAATCATCTTAAACACCTCGATTAGATCACCCCTTAATCTTCTCTACTCAAGGGAATACAAGCCCAGTCTGTGCAACCTGTCCTCATAATTTAACCCTTTTAGCTCCGGTATCATTCTGGTGAATCTGCGCTGCTCCCCCTCCAAGACCAATATATCCTTCCTGAGGTACGGAGCCCAGAACTGAACACAGTGTCCAGATGGGGTCTGACCAGAGCTCTGAACAACTGGAGCATCACTTCCTGCCCTTTGTATTCCAGACCTCTGAGATAAAGGCCAACATTCCATCAGCCATTCTAATTATTTTTTGTCCCTGTCCACGAGCTTTTAGTGATTTCTGTACTTGCACCCTAAATCTCTCGGCTCCTCCACAGTTCCCAGCTTCTCGCCATTTAGAGAATACTCTGATCGATCTTTCTTAGGCCCGAAGTGGATTTCCTCACACTTCCCCACTCTGAACTACATCTGAAATAGTTTTTTTCCAGGAGAGCTCCTCTGGGACCCACAAGAAAAGTTTAGGCCTCCGCAGCCCAGTCTCTCCCACCCCTCCCCTCACACAACATCCTCCAGAAATCCCCTCCCTGGTTGGGCCAAATGGCCTGTTTCTGTGCTGTGGCTCAGTGGGCAGCACTCTCTCTCTCTCACCTCTGAGTCAGAAGGTCGTGGGTTCAAGTCCCACTCCAGAGACTTGAGCACAAAAATCCAGGCTGACACTCCCAGTTCAGTACTGAGGGAGAGCCGCACTGTCGGAGGTGCTGTCTTTCAGATGAGACGTTAAATCCAAACCCTGTCTGCTCTCTCAGGTGGATGTAAAAGATCCCATGGCAATAGAATCATGAAGGCACAGAAGGAGGCCATTCGGCCCATCAAGTCCGCGCCGGCTCTCTGTAGAGCAATCCAGTCAGTCCCATTCCCCCGCTCTATCCCCATAGCCCTGCAGGTTCATTTCCCTCAAGTGCCTATCCAGTCTCCCCTTGAAAACATTGAGTGTCACCACTTCCACAACTTCCGTCGGCAGCGAGTTCCAGGTCATCACCACTCACTGCATAACAATTGTTTTTCTCACATCCCCCCTGTATCTCTTGCCCAAAACCTTAAATCTGTGTCCCCTAATCCTTGTACCATTAACTAGTGGGAACAGCCTTTCCCCGTCTAGCCTATCCAAACCCGTCATAATCTGTACACCTCTATCAAATCACCCCGCAACCTCCTTTGCTCTAATGAAAACAAATCCAGCTTCTCCAATCTGTCCTTGTAGCTAAGATCCCCCATCCCCGGAACCATTCTGGTAAATCTCCTCTGCACCCTCTCAAGGGCCTTCACATCCTTCCTAAAGTGTGGTGACCAGAACTGGATGCAATACTCTAGTTGTGGCCTAACCAGCGCTTTCATAAAGGTTCAGCATAACTTCTCTACTTTTGTACTCAATACCTCTATTTATGAAGCCCAAGATCCCATATGCTTTGCTAACCACTCTCTCAATATGTCCCACCACCTTCAGGGACCTATGCACATTAACTCCCAGGTCCCTCTGTCCCTGCACACTCTTTAAAACTGTGCCATTAAGTGTATATTGCCTCTCCCTGTTCCTTCTGCCAAAATGCATCACCTCACACTTCTCTGTATTAAATTCCATCTGCTACTTGTCTGCCCATTCTGCTAGCCTTTCTAAGTCCTGTTGCAGTCGATTGGTATCATCCTCATTGTTTGTCATGTCCCCAAGTTTGGTGTCATCGGCAAATTTAGAAATTCTACTCTGTATTCTAATATCCAGGTCATTTATATATATCAAAAGAAGTACTGGCTCCAGCACTGACCCTTGGGGAACACCACTGTCTACCATCCTCCAGTCTGAAAAACAGCCATTTACCACAACTCGCTGTTTTCTGTCCTTAAGCCAATTACTTATCCAAGTTGCCACTGACCCACCTATTCCATGAGCCTCAATTTTGTTAAACAGCCTTCTATGTGGTATTTTGTTAAACGCCTTCCTAAAATCCATGTAGACAACATCCATTGCATTCCCTCCCTGTTACTTCATCAAAAAATTCAATTAGATTAGTCAAACACGATCTGCCTTTTACAAATTCGTGTTGGCTCTCCTTAATTAGCTTAAACCTCTCCAAGTGCCCGTTAATTTTTTCCTTGATTATTTTTTCTAAAACTTTACCCATCACTGATGTTAAACTGACTGGCCTGTAGTTACTAGGATTGTCCTTACACCCTTTCTTGAACAATAGTGTCACATTTGCCACTTTCCAATCCTCAGGCACCTCCCCTGCATCTAGGGAAGATTGGAAAATTATGGCAAGCCCTTCTGCTATCTCCTCCCCCAATTTCCTTAGCAACCTGGGATGCAAGCCATCTGGACCAGACGACTTGTCCACTCTGAGCATACCCAGCCTTTCTAGTACATCCTGTCTATCATTTTTCACCCCTTCCATTGCTTCTACCTTTTCCACTGCTACCGATATTTTGTCAGCATCCACCTCCTTAGTAAACACCAATACAAAGTTCTCATCGAGTATTCTAGCCTTGCCCTGCGCCTCTAAGCATATATCACTTTCTTTGTCCCTAATAGGCCCACCCCGCCTCTTACTACTCGGTTACTGTTTACATGCCGGTAGAAGATTTTTGGGTTCCCTTTTATGTTAACCGCCATTCTACTCTCATATTCTCTCTTTGCCAATCTTATTTTCATCTTCACTTTTCCTCTCAACTTATTGTATTTGGTCTGGTTCTCCCTTGAAGAATTCACCTGACATGCATCATACACCCTCTTTTTTTGTTTCATCATCTTCTCAATCTCCCTTGTCATCCAAGGAGCCCTTGCTTTGGTTCCCTTACCCTTCCCTCTTGTTGGAATGTACCTAGCCTGTACTTGGAACATCTCCTCCTTAAAGAACACCTATTGTTCCGTTATAGTTTTTCCTGTCAGTCTTTGGTTCCATTTTACCCTGGCTAGATCCTTTCGCATCCCATTGAAGTTAGCCCTATTCCAGTTTAGAAGTTCCACTCTAGATTGTTCCTTGCTCCTCTCCATTGCTAATCTAAATCTTATGATACGATGATCACTCATACCCAAGTGTTCTCCCACAGACACTTGGTCGACCTGGCCCACCTCATTCCCCAGCACCAGATCCAGCAATGCCTCCTTCCTAGTTGGGCCAAGAACATACTGGTCAAGGAAATTCTCCTGAACACATTTCAGAAATTCCTCCCCCTCCTTTCCCTTTACCCTAGCATTATCCCAATCGATATTTGGGTAATTAAAGTCCCCCAATATCACCACTCTATAGCTCTTGCATATCTCTGCGATTTCCCTGCAGATTTGCTCCTCTACCTCCCTCTGACTATTTGGAGGCCCGTAGAATACCTCCAATAGCGTGATCATACCCTTTTTGCTCCTCAACTCTAACCAAATGGATTCTGTCCTTGTCCCCTCAAGAACATCCTCCCTTTCCAACACTACAATGTCTTCCTTAAATCAGCACTGCCACCCCACCTCCCTTTTTTCCTTCCCTATCTTTTCTGAACACCTTGTACCCTTGAATATTAAGTGCCTAGTCCTCACCGTTTTTAAGCCACGTTTCCATTATTGCCACAACATCATATTGCCACACGGCTAATTGTGCTTGTAGCTCACCAACCTTATTCACCACACTTTGTGCGTTTACGTACATGCATTCTAAACCCATTTTTGAATTTTTCGCAGTCTTTCTTATTCTGTTCCTATCTAATATGATACTACTTCCGCCTCTAGTACTACTTTCTTCTCTAGTACTATCCAACACACTCACTCTTTTATGCGCCTTATTTCTCTTTTCTACTCCTATATGCTGGTGCCCATCCCCCTGCCAAGCTAGTTTAAACTCTCCCCAACAGCACTAGCAAACCTCCCCGCGGGAATATTGGTCCCGGCTCTGTTGAGGTGTAACCCGTCCGGCTTGTACAGGTCCCACCTTCCCCAGAAATGGTCCCAATGCCTCAGGAATCTAAAGCCCTCCCTCCTGCACCATCTCTCCAGCCACGCATTCATCTGTTCTATCCTCCTATTCCTGTACTCACTAGCACGTGGCACCGGGAGTAATCCGGAGATTACTACCTTTGAGATCCTGCTTTTTAATCTCTTTTCTAGCTCCCTATCGTCTGCCTGCAGGACCTCATCCCTCTTTCTGCCTATGTCGTTGGTACTGATGTGGACAATGACCTCTGGCTGTTCACCCTCCCCCCTCAGAGTGTCTTGCAGCCGCTCAGTGACATCCTTGACCCTGGCACCAGGGAGGCAACATACCATCCTGAAGTCACGTCTGCGTCCACAGAAACGCCTGTCTGTTCCCCTAACCAATGAATCCCCGATCACTATTGCTCTTCCACGCTTCTTCCTCCCTGCCTGTGCAGCTGAGCCACCCATGGTGCCGTGGCCTTGGCTCTGGCTGCTCTCCTCAGAGGAGCCATCACCCCCACCAGTTTCCAGAACTGTGAACCGGTTAGCGAGCGAGATGCACTCTGGAGATTCCTGCCCTACCTGCCTGGTCCTCCTTCTCTGTCTGGCGGTTACCCATTCCCTCTCTGCCTGCACATTCTGAGGCTGCGGGGTGACCACTTCTAGAAACGTGCTTTCCTAGTATTTCTCAGCCTCGTGGATACACTGTAGTGACTCCAGCTGCCGCTCAAGCTCTGAAACCCAGAGCTCGAGTTGCTGCAGTTGGCGACACTTCCTGCACATGTGGTCGTCCAGGCCGCAAGAAGCGTCCAGGATATCCCACATGGCACAGGGTGCGCAAATCACGGGACTGAGCTGCCCTGCCATGCCTCTATTTATCAGACTATGGAGGTAATTTAGCAGAAATAAACTTAAAACTTAACAAGAAACACTCAACAGCTACCCACCAATCAGCACTTCCCTCTAGGCTATGAACTACTTAGCAGAAATATACTCAAAACAGAACAAAAAAAAACTTACCACAAATACTCACCCTGATACTCACCTCTCAGCTCCCTTGTGCCAGCGACACCTTTGAATTCTGACGTCACTCCTTCGTTGTGTCGCTTGCCGACTGTCTCCCTCGCAGGTTGTCCGCTCACTCAGACTCCCAGACCTCTGCTCCGCGCTGCCTTTATCCCCGGTCTCCGACTCCGTTCCTCCCGCAGGTCTGCTCACTCAGACTGTACTGCTGCCCTGTGACGTCACACTTTATATTTTTGGAAATCATGGAAGGTCCCAACGCCGCCACTGGTGTCTCCAATTAGGTCCTCGCTGTTTAAAGTACTCTGCCACTCTGACTCTCTGCTCTCGCTCTGTTTAAAGTACTCTGCCACTCTGGCTCTGCTCCCGCTCTGTTTAAAGTACTCTGTCACTCTGGCTCTCCACACCCGCTCTGTTTAAAGTACTCTGTCACTCTGGCTCTCTGCTCTCGCTCTGTTTAAAGTACTCTGTCACTCTCGCTCTCCTCTCCCGCTCTGTTTAAAGTACTCTGTCACTCTGGCTCTCTGCTCCCGCTCTGTTTGAAGTACTCTGTCACTCTGGCTCTCTGCTCTCGCTCTGTTTAAAGTACTCTGTCACTCTGGCTCTCCTCTCCCGCTCTGTTTAAAGTACTCTGTCACTCTGGCTCTCCGCTCTCGCTCTGTTTAAAGTACTCTGTCGCTCTGGCTCTCCACTCCTGCTCTGTTTAAAGTACTCTGTCACTCTGGCTCTCCTCTCCCGCTCTGTTTAAAGTACTCTGTCGCTCTGGCTCTCCGCTCACTCTGTTTAAAGTACTCTGTTACTCTGGCTCTTTTCTCCCGCTCTGTTTAAAGTACTCTGTTACTCTGGCTCCTCTCCCGCTCTGTTTAAAGTACTCTGTCACTCTGGCTCCGCTCCCGCTGTTTAAAGTACTCTGTCACTCTGGCTCTGCTCCCGCTCTGTTTAAAGTACTCTGTCACTCTGGCTCTCCGCTCTCGCTCTGTTTAAAGTACTCTGCCCCTCTGGCTCTCCGCTCCCGCTCTGTTTAAAGTACTCTGTCACTCTGGCTCTCTGCTCTCGCTCTGTTTAAAGTACTCTGTCACTCTGGCTCTCCGCTCCCGCTCTGTTTAAAGTACTCTGTCACTCTGGCTCTCCACTCTCGCTCTGTTTAAAGTACTCTGTCACTCTGGCTCTCCGCTCCCGCTCTGTTTAAAGTACTCTGTCACTCTGGCTCTCTGCTCTCGCTCTGTTTAAAGTACTCTGTCACTCTGGCTCTCCACTCCCGCTCTGTTTAAAGTACTCTGTCACTCTGGCTCTCCACTCTCGCTCTGTTTAAAGTACTCTGTCACTCTGGCTCTCCGCTCCCGCTCTGTGTAAAGTACTCTGTCACTCTGGCTCTCCGCTCCCGCTCTGTTTAAAGTACTCTGTCGCTCTGGCTCTCCGCTCCCGCTCTGTTTAAAGTACTCTGTCACTCTGGCTCTCCACTCCCGCTGTTTAAAGTACTCTGTCACTCTGGCTCTCCACTCCCGCTGTTTAAAGTACTCTGTCACTCTGGCTCCACTCTCGCTCTGTTTAAAGTACTCTGTCACTCTGGCTCTCTGCTCCCGCTGTTTAAAGTACTCTGTCGCTCTGGCTCTCCGCTCCCGCTCTGTTTAAAGTACTCTGTCACTCTGGCTCACCGCTCTCGCTCTGTTTAAAGTACTCTGTCACTCTGGCTCTCTGCTCTCGCTCTGTTTAAAGTACTCTGTCACTCTGGCTCTCTGCTCCCGCTCTGTTTAAAGTACTCTGTCACTCTGGCTCTCCGCTCCTGCTCTGTTTAAAGTACTCTGTCGCTCTGGCTCTCCGCTCCCGCTCTGTTTAAAGTACTCTGTCACTCTGGCTCTCTGCTCCCGCTCTGTTTAAAGTACTCTGTCACTCTGGCTCTCTGCTCCCGCTCTGTTTAAAGTATTCTGTCACTCTGGCTCTCTGCTCCCGCTGTTTACAGTACTCTGTCACTCTGGCTCTCCGCTCTCGCTCTGTTTAAAGTACTCTGTCGCTCTGGCTCTGCGCTCCCGCTCTGTTTAAAGTACTCTGTCGCTCTGGCTCTCTGCTCCCGCTCTGTTTAAAGTACTCTGTCGCTCTGGCTCTGCTCCCGCTCTGTTTAAAGTACTCTGTCACTCTGGCTCTCCGCTCTCGCTCTGTTTAAAGTACTCTGTCACTCTGGCTCTTTTCTCCCGCTCTGTTTAAAGTATTCTGTCACTCTGGCTCTCCGCTCCCGCTCTGTTTAAAGTACTCTGTCACTCTGGCTCTTTTCTCCCGCTCTGTTTAAAGTATTCTGTCACTCTGGCTCTCCGCTCCCGCTCTGTTTAAAGTACTCTGTCGCTCTGGCTCTGCTCCCGCTCTGTTTAAAGTACTCTGTCACTCTGGCTCTCCGCTCCCACTGTTTAAAGTACTCTGTCACTCTGGCTCTCTTCTCCCGCTCTGTTTAAAGTACTCTGTCACTCTGGCTCTCCGCTCTCGCTCTGTTTAAAGTACTCTGTCACTCTGGCTCTCCGCTCCCGCTCTGTTTAAAGTACTCTGTCACTCTGGCTCTCCACTCCCGCTCTGTTTAAAGTACTCTGTCACTCTGGCTCACCGCTCTCGCTCTGTTTAAAGTACTCTGTCACTCTGGCTCACCGCTCTCGCTCTCGCTCTGTTTAAAGTACTCTGTCGCTCTGGCTCTCTGCTCCCGCTCTGTTTAAAGTACTCTGCCACTCTGGCTCTCTGCTCCCGATCTGTTTAAAGTACTCTGTCACTCTGGCTCCTCTCCCGCTCTGTTTAAAGTACTCTGTCACTCTGGCTCTCCGCTCTCGCTCTGTTTAAAGTACTCTGTCACTCTGGCTCTCCGCTCCCGCTCTGTTTAAAGTACTCTGTCACTCTGGCTCTCCACTCCCGCTCTGTTTAAAGTACTCTGTCACTCTGGCTCACCGCTCTCGCTCTGTTTAAAGTACTCTGTCACTCTGGCTCACCGCTCTCGCTCTCGCTCTGTTTAAAGTACTCTGTCGCTCTGGCTCTCTGCTCCCGCTCTGTTTAAAGTACTCTGCCACTCTGGCTCTCTGCTCCCGATCTGTTTAAAGTACTCTGTCACTCTGGCTCCTCTCCCGCTCTGTTTAAAGTACTCTGTCACTCTGGCTCTCCGCTCTCGCTCTGTTTAAAGTACTCTGTCACTCTGGCTCTCCGCTCCCGCTCTGTTTAAAGTACTCTGTCGCTCTGGCTCTGCTCCCGCTCTGTTTAAAGTACTCTGTCACTCTGGCTCTCCGCTCCCACTGTTTAAAGTACTCTGTCACTCTGGCTCTCCGCTCCCGCTCTGTTTAAAGTACTCTGTCACTCTGGCTCTCCACTCCCGCTCTGTTTAAAGTACTCTGTCACTCTGGCTCACCGCTCTCGCTCTGTTTAAAGTACTCTGTCACTCTGGCTCACCGCTCTCGCTCTCGCTCTGTTTAAAGTACTCTGTCGCTCTGGCTCTCTGCTCCCGCTCTGTTTAAAGTACTCTGCCACTCTGGCTCTCTGCTCCCGATCTGTTTAAAGTACTCTGTCACTCTGGCTCCTCTCCCGCTCTGTTTAAAGTACTCTGTCACTCTGGCTCTGCTCCCGCTCTGTTTAAAATACTCTGTCACTCTGGCTCCGCTCCCGCTCTGTTTAAAATACTCTGTCACTCTGGCTCCGCTCCCGCTCTGTTTAAAGTACTCTGTCACTCTGGCTCCTCTCCCGCTCTGTTTAAAGTACTCTGTCACTATGGCTTCTCTCCCGCTCTGTTTAAAGTATTCTGTCACTCTGGCTCTCCGCTCTCGCTCTGTTTAAAGTACTCTGTCGCTCTGTATCTCTTCTCCCGCTCTGTTTAAAGTACTCTGTCGCTCTGGCTCTCTGCTCCCGCTGTTTAAAGTACTCTGTCGCTCTGGCTCCTCTCCCGTTCTGTTTAAAGTACTCTGTCGCTCTGGCTCCTCTCCCGCTCTGTTTAAAGTACTCTGCCGCTCTGGCTCTCCACTCCTGCTGTTTAAAATACTTGGAAGAAGAGCAGGGGAGTTTTCCCTGGTGTCCTGACCAATATTTATCCCTCAATCAACATCCCAAAATCAGATAATCTGGTCATTATCACATTGCTGTTTGTGGGAGCTTGCTGTGCACAAATTGGCTGCCGCGTTTCCTACATTACAACAGTGACTACACTTCAAAAAGTACTTCATTGGCTGTAAAGCACTTTGGGATGTCTGGTGGTTGTGAAAGGTGCTATAGAAATGCAAGTCTGTCTTTTTTTGAATTCGATGTAATTCTATGATTCTCACCCAGTGCCCTCCCAGTGTATCAGTGTTCTGCCATTTCAATCATTCTGATGGAATCAAACTTTTTCAACCTACAGAAGGCAGCTTTCATATACATCACCTGCAACAACTTGGCACATCACTTATTAAATTCATTTATATATAAATATATATATCTATATATATATAAATGTATAAATGTTAGAGAGACTTGTTTATCTGATTGAAACATATAAGATTCTGAGGGGGATTGACAGGGTAGATGCTGAGAGGCTGTTTCCCCTGGCTGGAGAGTTTAGAACTAGTCTCAGGATTAGTGGTTGGCAATTTAGGACTGAGATGAGGAGGAATTTCTTCACAGAGGGTTGTGAATCTTTGGCACTCTCTGCCCCAGAGGGCTGTGGAGGCTCAGTCTTTGAGTCTATTCAAGGCTGAGATCGATAGATTTTTGGACTTTAGGGGAATCAAAGGATGTGGGGATTGGGCGGGAAAGTGGAGTTGAGGGCGATGATCAGCCATGATCTTATTGAACGGCGGAGCAGGCTCGAGGGGCCGAATGGCCTACTCCTGCCCCTAATTCTTAAGTGCTTATGTTCGTATTCTACCTTCAGTCTTCCCACACTCTCTGCCTCCCGAGGCAGTGCATCCCATACATTCAATTGTAGGCAGACATAACAGTGTTGGAGAAATGAAACCATGAAAACCTGCAATTGCTGAAGGCACAAGATTTATTTTCCAGGTGTCCTGGGGGTGGGGTGGGGTGGGGTGGGGGGGGGGGTACTTTGAAGTTTGATTTCAGAGGCATTATTTGACTCATTTTTCAGTCTGTTGGAGTAAGTAGACTGCCGACAGGCACACTGCAATTTTATTTTATCTAAAAAAGAAGTGACATTATCTCAATGTTATCGTAAACTAGTCTCTATTCGTCATTTGGGAATTAATTACTTTTCTTTATATTTTAAGACTTCTTTCTCCTCAAAACAACAGATAATTTTTTATTTGGGGATTTAATTACATTTTTGGGGCAAGTCAGGGGAGTCGGATTGAATCTTATCGACCGTTGGGTCAGATCAATCAGTGAATCGAAGCAATGAATTGAGAATTGCACACATTCCTTCCAAATGGTCCCTCACCCACTCCTCAGCAAGTTCCATGTGCAAACAACATCTTTACGTTACAAATAGTTCCTTCTGCTTAATTTTAATTACTTTTACACTTCTTAATTCATAGCTTTTCATTCTAAAACAAATAGCAAATCTAAGTCACAACATAACCAACCAGAACATCAGTCCCCCAACAGTTACCTCGACAAGCATTGTCCTCTGTTCACAGAGGTGCTCGACCCCCTCTGGACCTAGTTCGCAGTGACACTGTAACCCTGTCAACCCCTACCCACTCTCCCCCCTTTCAATCCTCCCAGTTAAACTGGAATTTTATTCCCTCTCCCTCCCCCCTGTCAATTAAACCTGGTAATCCTCGCCGCCCCCCCCCCCCCCGCCCCCCCCCCCCCACCTCAATTCGACCTTGCTATTCTCTTCCTCTTATGGGAAATGGGCAGGGGGAGTGGAATTAATCGGAGAGCTCAATCAAAGAGTCGGCACAGGCACGATGGGCCGAATGGCCTCCTCCTGTGCGGTGCGATTCTATGATTCTATGAATTGAGTGAGGTTATATAAGCACAGCAGAGAGAATAAAAACAGAGAATGCTGGAAACACTCAGCAGGTCTGGACGCATCTATAGAGAGAGGTAAAAGGTCAGGTTAATGTTTCGGGCCGATGACCCTTCGATCACAACTGGCAGATAGCTGGTGAGAAAAGGGATGTGGCTGTGAAAGTGAGTTTTAGCGAACACACAATCAAACACGGGAAGGGAAAGGGATAGCAATGAAGGTGAGCTGAGTAAATGAGACAGGCGCAAATCAAGTCGGGGGGAAGAGCAGAACCTCTTCAAGGTGGGCCAATTCCTGGAAGAGAAATGCCAATGAATCCAACACTAAAACAAAAAGCAAAACACTGGAGATGCTGGAAATCGGAAATAAAAACAGAAAATGCTGGAAACACTCAGCGGGTCAGGCAGCATCTATGGAGAGAGAAACAGAGTTAACGTTTCAGGCCGATGACCTTTCATCGGAACAGCAGAGCGGATATAAGAACATAAGAACATACATAAGAAATAGGAGCAGGAGTCGGCCATTCAGCCCCTCGAGCCTGCTCCACCATTCAATAAGATCATGGCTGATCTTCGACCTCAACTCCACTTTCCTGCACTATCCCCATATCCCTCAATTCCCTTAATATCCAAAAATCTATCGATCTCTGTCTTGAATATACTCAACGACTGAGCCTCCACAGCCCTCTGGGGTAGAGAATTCCAAAGATTCACCACCCTCTGAGTGAAGAAATTTCTCCTCATCTCAGTCCTAAATGGCCGACCCCTTATCCTGAGACTGTGACCCCTGGTTCTAGACTCCCCAGCCAGGGGAAACATCCTCCCTGCATCTATCCTGTCAAGCCCTGTAAGAATTTAGTATTTTTCAATGAGATCACCTCTCATTCTTCTAAACTCTAGAGAATATAGGCCTAGTCCACTCAATCTGATCTCATAGGACAATCCCCCCATCCCAGGAATCAGTCTGGTGAACCTTTCTTGCACTCCCTGTATGGCAACTATATCCTTCCTTAGGTAAGGAGACCAAAACTGTACACAATACTCCAGGTGTGGTCTCACCAGGGCCCTTTATAGTTGCAGTAAGACATCTTTACTCTTATACTCAAATCCTCTTGTAATAAAGGCCAACATACCATTTGCTTTCCTAATTGCTTGCTGTACCTGCATGTTAACTTTCAGTGATTCGTATATAAGAACACCCAGGTCCCTCTGAACACCAACATTTCCCAATCTCTCACCATTTAAAAAATACTCTGATTTTCTGTTTTTCCTACCAAAGTGGATAACTTCACATTTCTCCACATTATATTCCATTTGCCATGTTCTTGCTCACTCACTTAGCCTGTCTATATCCCCTTGAAGCCTCCTTGCATCCTCCTCACAACTTACATTCCCACCCAGCTTTGTATCATCAGCAAAATTGGATATATTACATTTGGTCCCCTCATCCAAATCATTGATGTAAATTGTGAATAGCTGAGGCCCAAGCACTGATCCCTGTGGTACCCCACTAGTTACAGCCTGCCAACCTGAAAATGATCCGTTTATTTCTACTCTCTGTTTTCATTCCGTTAACCAATCCTCAATCCATGCTAGTATATTACCCCCAATCCCATGAGCCCTAATTTTGTTTAATAACCTCTTGTGTGGCACCTTATTGAATGCCTTCTGAAAATCCAAATACACCACATCTACTGGTTCCCCCTTATCTATTCTGCTAGTTACAACCTCAAAAAACTTTAACAGATTTGTCAAACATGAAATCCCTTTCATAAATCCGTGTTGACTCTGCCCAATCCTATTATTATTTTCTAAGTGCCCTGTTGCCACGTCCTTAATAATAAATTCTAGCATTTTCCCTACTACTGATGCCAGGCTAACTGGTCTGTAGTTCCACGTTTTCTCTCTCCATCCTTTCTTAAATAGTGGGGTTACATTTGCTACCTTCCAATCCACGGGAACCATCTAGAATCTGGAATTTTGGAAAATGACAACCAATGCATCCACTGTCTCTATAGCCACCTCTTTCAAAACCCTAGGATGTAGACCATCAGGTCCAGGGGATTTATTGGCTTTCAGTCCCATTAATTTCTCCAGTACTACTGTTTTGCTAATACTAATATCTTTCAGTTCCTCATTCTCGCTGGACCCTTGGTTGTCCACTATTTCCGGGAAGATTTTTGCGTCTTCTTCCGTGAAGATAGACACAAAGGGGGCAATTTTGCTAGCCCTGGGGAGGCAGGTATGGAGGCGGGACTGCCGGGAAAATGGCAGAATCTGGGAGCGGATACCCATACCGCCCCCCAACCCGCCTCCTTGCCATCTTCCCAGGAGGCAGGTACCCAACCCGTGCCAGGTCCCGTCTCCTCAGGGCAGGAAGGGGATTAGTGCCAATTAACTGCCTGTTAACAGGTAGTTAACAGGCAGTTTTTTGGCTAATCCCTATTTTGTGACCTAAAGTGTGGGCTTCCCGACGGCTCTGAACCTCACCAAGGTCAACGAGGTGAGCCGTGAGTCTGCGGGGGTCGGAGGGGCCGAAATGTCCGGTGTGCAGGTGAGTGATGAGTGCAAGTGTGGAGAGGTAAGTGTGTGAGGTGAGTCTAAAGTGTTTTAATAAGAATAGTTACCTTTGCTTCTTCCTCCAGGCTTCATCCCTTTAGGCTGCGGAGCTGCCTCATCTCACAGGCAGAGAAAGCAGAATGGCCGCTGCATTCTTAAATGCAGCAGCCTTCTGCTTTCTGCTCAGGAAAGCTTTCTAAGTGAGTCCTCAGTACAAGGACTTAACTTAGAAGACAGATTGTCAGTGTTTGACAGCTTCACAGAGCTGTCAAATGATGACAATTCATCTGTCAAAATTTTTTTACAGATGAAACGTCATACGCTGACGTTCTCTGTCACCGGCTTTCCCTTAATTGGCCTGCTAAGCCTGCTGGGCGGGCTTAACAAGGTCAATCAAGGGAAAATAGCGTGGGTTGGCTGGACATCGATGGAGGCGGGACTAAAACCCGACAAGTAGCAGTCCCGTCTCCATCATGTCCCCATTGATAAAATCATTCCGAAAGTATTTGTTTAATTTCTCAGCCATTTCCTTATTCTCCATTATAATTTCTCCTGTCTCAGCCTGTAAGGGACCCACATTTATTTTCGCTAATCTTTTCCTTTTTACATACCTATAGAAGCTTTTACAGTCTGTTTTTATGTCTCTCGCTAGTTTACTCTCATATTCTATTTTCCCTTTCTTTATCAATTTCTTGGTCCTCCTTTGCTGAATTCTAAAATCCTCCCAATCCTCAGGCTTACTATTTTTGGCAACATTATAAGCCTTTTCCTTTGATCTAATACTATTTTTAACTTCTTTTGTTAGCTACGGTTGGGCCACTTTTGTTGTGGGGTTTTTGTGCCCTAAAGGAATGTTTATTCATTTACCCAACCTCAATGGTTCAAGCTCCAGGAATTCCCACAAAAATTAATCAACCTTGGTTTAAGATTTAAAGCTGAAGTTATCAGGCTGATTCACGGACTGGCTAACTGGTCATTATTAATTAAGTCCAGCTCTATGCTAAACCTTCATAAATCACTGGTCCGGCCCCAGCTGGAGTATTGTGTCCAATTCTGGGCACCACACTTTAGGAAGGATGTCAAGGCCTTGGAGAGGGTGCAGAGGAGATTTACTAGAATGGTACCGGGGATGAGGGGGTTCAGTTATGTGGAGAGACTGGAGAAGCAGGGATTGTTCTCCTTAGAGCAGAGAAGGTTAAGGGGAGACTTAATAAGAGGTTTTCAAAATTATGAAGGGTTTTGATAGAGTAAAGAGGGATAAACTTTTTCCACTGGCAGAGGGGTCGAACATACGAACATACGAATTAGGAGCAGGAGTAGGCCACTCGGCCCCTCGAGCCTGCTCCGCCATTCAATAAGATCATGGCTGATCTGATTACTCCACATTCCTGCCTACCCCTGATAACCTTTCACCCCCTTGCTTACCAAGAATCTATCTACCTCTGCCTTAAAAATATTCAAAGACTCTGCTTCCACCACCCTCTGAGGAAGAGAGTTCCAAAGACTCATGACCCTCGGTGAGAAAAAATTTCTCCTCATCTCTGTCTTAAATGGGCGACCCCTTATTTTTAAACAGTGACCCCTAGTTCTAGATTCTCCCACAAGAGGAAACATCCTCTCCACATCCACCCTGTCCAGACCCCTCAGGATCTTATATGTTTCAATCAAGTCACCTCTTACTCTTCTAAACTCCAGCGGATACAAGCCTAGCCTGTCCAACCTTTCCTCATAAGACAACCCGCCCATTCCAGGTATTAGTCTAGTAAACCTTCTCTGAACTGCTTCCAATGCATTCACATCCTTCCTTAAATAAGGAGACCAATACTGTACACAGTACTCCAGATGTGGTCTCACCAATGCCCTGTATAACTGAAGCATAACCTCCCTACTTTTGTATTCAATTCCCCTCGCAATAAATGATAACATTCTATTAGCTTTCCTAATTACTTGCTGTACCTGCATACTAACCTTTTGTGATTCATGCACTAGGACACCCAGATCCCTCTGCATCTCAGAGCTCTGCAATCTCTCACCATTTAGATAATGTGCTTCTTTTTTATTCTTCCTGCCAAAATGGACAATTTCACATTTTCTCACATTATACTCCATTTGCCAGATCTTTACCCACTCACTTAACCTATCTATATCCCTTTGTAGCCTTCACAATTTACTTTCCTACCTATCTTTGTGTCATCAGCAAATTTAGCAACCATACCTTCGCTCCCTTCATCCAAGTCATTTATATAAATTGTAAAAAGTTGAGGCCCCAGCACTGATCCCTGTGGCACACCACTCGTTACATCTTGCCAATCAGAAAATGACCCATTTATGCCTACTCTCTGTTTCCTGTTAGCTAGCCAATCTTCTATCCATGCCAATATGTTACCCCCTACACCATGAGCTTTTATTTTCCGCAATAACCTTTGATGTGGCACCTTATCAAATGCCTTCTGGAAATCTAAGTACAGTACATCCACCGGTTCCCCTTTATCCACAGCACATGTTACGCAGCAGCGGCAGTGGCGGCGAGGGAGCGGCGAGGCGGCGGCAGTACAAAAGGCGAGCCCAAGGCAGGTAGGCTTACCAATCCAGATTCCGGGAGAGGGAAGCAAAAAGTAATCGAAGTGTGATGTCACCAAAAAGCAGGTACGTGATTGGTTGGTGAGTATTTCTTTCTTTCTCAATTTTTCTAAACGTAAATTTTGTGGTTTCTAAGGTATCTGTTGTGTAGCGGGGACTACTGTTAAGCAAGGGCCCTTGAGTATATCATTTAATTGCAGTGTAATTGGTGGGATTCATTTAATTTAATTTGAATTAATTAATTATTTAAAGGGTAAGTCATGGCAGGACAGCCCGGCCTCGTGGTATGCTCCTCCTGCGCTATGTGGGAAA
This sequence comes from Squalus acanthias, assembly GCA_030390025.1. Classification (NCBI taxonomy): domain Eukaryota; kingdom Metazoa; phylum Chordata; class Chondrichthyes; order Squaliformes; family Squalidae; genus Squalus; species Squalus acanthias. The sequence goes on from CM059437.1 coordinate 97,590,823, forward strand.
TCAGGGACACTTCCTGTTTCCCTGTTGACCATGTGTGCGGGAAGTGTATCCAGCTGCAGCTACTGACAGATTGCATTGCGGCACTGGAGCTGCGGATCGATGCATACTGGAGCATTCACGATGTTGAGGACATCGTGGATAGCACGTTTAGGGAGTTGGTCACACCGCAGGTAAAGGCTGTACAGGCAGGAAGGGAATGGGTGACCACCAGGCAGAGTAGGAGGTGCAGGCAGGTAGTGCAGGGGTCCCCTGTGGCCATCCCCCTCTCAAACAGATATTCTGCTTTGGATGTTGTTGAGGGAGATGGCTTATCAGGGGAAGACAGCAGCAGCCAACTTCCTGGCACCGTGGGTGGTTCTGCTGCACAGGATGGGAGGAAAAAGAGTGGGAGAGCTATTGTGATAGGGGATTCTATTGTAAGGGGAATAGATAGGCGTTTCTGCGGTCACAAACGAGACTCTAGGATGGTATGTTGCCTCCCTGGTGCAAGGGTCAAGGATGTCTCGGAGCGGCTACAGAGCATTTTGGAGGGGGAGGGTGAACAGCCAGTTGTCGTGGTGCATATAGGTACCAACGATATAGGTAAAAAACGGGATGAGGTCCTAAAAGCAGAATATAGGGAGTTAGGAGGTAAATTAAAAAATTGGACCTCAAAGGTAGTAATCTCAGGATTGCTACCAGTGCCACGTGCTAGTCAGAGTAGAAATAGAAGGATATTTCAAATGAATACATGGCTAGAGGAATGGTACAAGGGGGAGGGATTCAAATTCCTGGGACATTGGAACCGGTTCTGGGGGAGGTGGGACCAGTACAAACTGCACGGTTTGCACCTGGGCAGGGCCGGGACCGATGTCCTTGGGGGAGTGTTTGCTAGTGCTTTGGGGGAGGGTTTAAACTAAAATGGCAGGGTGTTGGGAACCTGAGCAGGGAGACAGAGGAAAGGGAAACAAGGATAGAAGCAAAAGACACGAAGGAGAAAAGCAAAGGTGACAGTCAGAGAAATCAAGGGTGTAAATCAAACATGGCCACAGTAAATAATAATTCTAAAAGGGCTAAGAGTGTTAAAAAAACAAGCCTGAAGGCTTTATGTCTTAATGCGAGGTGCATTCGTAATGAGGTGGATGAATTAGTTGCGCTAATAGAGGTAAACGGATATGATATGATTGGGATTACGGAAACATGGCTCCAGGGTGACCAAGGCTGGGAATTCAACGTCAAGGAGTATTCAATATTCAGGAAAGACAGGCAAAAAGGAAAAGGAGGTGGGGTAGCATTGCTGGTTAAAGAGGGGATTAACACAATAGTAAGGAAGGATATTAGCTCTGATGATGTGGAATCCATATGGGTAGAACTGAGAAATACCAAGGGGTAGGAAACGTTAGTGGGAGTGGTATACAGACCCCCCAACAGTAATGCAGAGGTTGGGGATGGCATTAAACAGGAAATTTGAGACGCGTGCAATAAGGGCACAGCAGTTATCATGGGTGACTTTAATCTACATATAGATTGGGCTAACCAAATTAGTAACAATACTGTGGAGGAGGAATTCCTGGAGTGTATACGGGATGGTTTCCTGAACCAATATGTCGAGGAACCAACTAGAGACCAGGCCATCTTAGACTGGGTATTATGTAATGAGAAAGGATTAATTAACAATCTTATTGTGTGGGGCCCCTTGGGGCGGAGCGATCATAATATGATAGAATTCTTCATTAAGATGGAGAATGAAATAGTTGACTCAGAGACTAGGGTCCTGAATTTAAGTAAAGGAAACTACGATGGTATGAGGCGCGAGTTGGGTAGGATAGATTGGGGAATGTTACTCAAAGGGTTGACGGTGGATAGGCAATGGCAAACATTCAAAGATCGCATGGATGAACTACAGAATTTGTTTATTCCTGTCTGGCATAAAAATAAAACAAAAAAGGTGACTCAACCATGGTTGACAAGGGAAATCAGGGATAGCATAAGATCCAAGGAGAGGACATATAAATTGACCAGAAAAAGCAGTAAACCTGAGGATTGGAAGCAGTTTAGGATTCAGCAAAGGAGGACAAAGGGATTAATTAAGAGGGGGAAAATAGTGTACGAGCGTAAGCTTGCAGGGAACATAAAAACTGACTGTAAAAGCTTTTATAAATATGTGAAGAGAAAAAGATTGGTGAAGTCAAGCGTAGGTCCCTTGCAGTCAGAATCAGGGGAATTTATAATGGGGAACAAAGAAATGGCAGACCAATTAAATACATACTTTGGCTCTGTCTTCACAAAGGAGGACACAAATAACCTCCCAGAGATGTCGGGGAACATAGGGTCTAATGAGAGGGAGGAACTGAATGAAATCAGTATTTGTAGGGAAATGGTGTTAGGGAAATTGATGGCATTAAAGGCCGATAAATCCCCAGGGCCTGATAATCTACATCCTAGGGTACTTAAGGAAGTGGCCCTAGAAATAGTAGATGCATTGCTGGTCATCTTCCAAAATTCTATAGACTCTGGAACAGTACCCATGGATTGGAGGGTAGCTAATGTTACCCCACTGTTCAAAAAAGGTGGTAAAGAAAAAACAGGGAATTATAGACCGGTAAGCCTGACATCGGTAGTGGGGAAAATGCTAGAGTCCATTATAAAAGATGTAATAGCAGAGCACTTGGAAAACAGTGACAGGATTGGACAAAGTCAACATGGATTTACAAAAGGTAAATCGTGCTTGACTAATCTACTGGAATTTTTTGAGGATGTAACTGATAGAATAGATAAGGGAAAACCAGTGGATGTGGTGTATTTGGACTTTCAGAAGGCTTTCGATAAGGTCCCGCATAAGAGATTAGCATGTAAAGTTAAGGCACATGGGATTGGGGGCAAGGTACTGACTTGGATAGAGAACTGGCTGGCAGACAGGAAGCAAAGAGTTGGAATAAATGGGTCTTTTTCCAAGTGGCAGGCAGTGACTAGTGGGGTTCCGCAGGGATCGGTCCTAGGACCCCAGCTATTCAATATATATATTAATGATCTAGACGAGGGAACTAGATGTAATATCTCCAAGTTTGCAGATGACACAAAGCTGGGTGGGCGTGTGTGCTGCGAGGAGGATGCCGAGAAACTCCAGTATGATTTGGACAGGTTGGGTGATTGGGCAGAAGCATGGCAGATGCAGGATAATGTGGATAAATGTGAGGTTATCCACTTTGGTGGCAAAAACAGAAAGGCAGATTATTATCTGAACGGCAATAGATTGGGAGAAGGGGAAGTGCAACGAGACCTGGGTGTCCTTGTGCACCAGTCGCTGAAGGTAAGCATGCAGGTACAGCAGGCAGTTAAGAAGGCAAATGGTATGTTGGCCTTCATAGCGAGAGGATTCGAGTACAGGAGCAAGGATGTCTTGCTGCAGCTGTACAGGGCCTTGGTGAGACCACACCTTGAGTATTGTGTGCAGTTTTGGTCGCCTTATCTGAGGAAGGATGTTCTTGCCATGGAGGGTGTGCAGCGAAGATTTACCAGACTGATCCCTGGGATGGCAGGAATGACGTATGAGGAGAGATTGGGTCGATTGGGCTTATACTCACTGGAGTATCGAAGAATGAGAGGGGATCTCATTGAAACTTATAAAATTCTAACACGGCTAGACAGACTGGATGCAGGAAGGATGTCCCCGATGGCGGGTGAGTCCAGAACAAGAGGTCACAGTCTAAAGATAAGGGGTAAGCCATTTAGGACAGAGATGAGGAGGAATTTCTTCACCCAGAGAGTGGTGAACCTGTGGAATTCTCTACCACAGAAGACAGTTGAGGCCAATTCATTAAATATATTCAAGAAGGAGTTAGATATATTTCTTAAGGCTAAAGGGATCAAGTGAATTGGGGAGAAGGCAGGGACAGGGTACTGAGTTTGGATGATCAGCCATGATCTCATCGAATGGCGGAGCAGGCTCGAGGGGCCGAATGGCCTACTCCTGCTCCTATCTTCTATGTTTCTATGTTTCCTCAAAGACCTCCAATAAATTGGTTAAACATGATTTCCCTTTCACAAAATCATGTAGACTCTGCCTGATTACCTTGAACTTTTCCAAGTGTCCTGCTATGACGTCTTTAATAATAGCTTCTAACATCTTCCCTATGGGTCAGTAACCAGAGGACACAGATTTAAGGTGATTGGCAAAAGAACCAAAGACGACATGAGGAAACATTTTGTTACACAGCGAGTTGTTGTGATCTGGAATGCGCTGCCTGAAAGGGCGGTGGAAACAGATTCAATAATAACTTTCAAAAGGGGAATTGGATAAATACTTGAAAAATAAATCTTTGCTGTCCTTATTCTGGACTCCCCCCACCAGAGGAAATAGTTTCTCTCTATCTACCCTATCAACTCCTTTAATCATCTTAAACACCCCAATTAGATCATCCCGTAAATCTTCTATACTCAAGGGAATTTATCCTCATTTAACCCTTTTAGCCCCGGTACCATTCTGGTGAATCTGCGCTGCTCCCCCTGCAAGGCCAATATATCCTTCCTGAGGTGTGGGGCCCAGAACTGAACACAGTGTCCAGATGGGGTCTGACCAGAGCTCTGGACAGCTGTAACATCACTTCCTACCCTTTGTATTCCAGCCCTCTTAAAATAACGACCAACATTCCATTAGACTCTTTACTGATTTTTTGTACCTGTCCATTTTCCGTACGTTTTCCGGTGAAGGTGCGATATAGTCGGAGGCGACTTGCTCTTACATGCAGTAGTTGGGGGATTGGTACCAATTGTGCGCCATCAGTTTATCTTTTAATGGAGTGGAATGATCCACTCCCGTAATATAATCTAGCAGCCTAGCTCCTGGACTAGTAATCTGGAGGTTAGACTAATAATCCTGAGAACATGAGTTCAAATCCCACTGTGGGCAGTCTGTGAATTTGAATTCAGTTTAAATGAGCTGGAAATAAAAAGCTGGTCTCAGTAAAAGTGACCGTGAAGCTGTCGGATTGTTGTAAAAAAAAACAACTGGTTCACTGATGTCCTTTAGGGAAGGAAACCTGCCGTCCTTACCCAGTCTGGGCCTATAGGTGACTCCAGTCCCCACACCAACGCTGTTGACTCTTAACTTTCTGCTGAGATGGCCGAGCGAGACACTCGGTTGTGTCGAACCTGCTACCAGCGGTTCAATATGAAGGCTCACCACCACCTTCTCAGGGCAACTAGGGATGGGCAATAAATGCCGGCTTTGCCAGCGATGCCCACATCCCGAGAATGAATTAAAACAAGCTAAGAATTGTCAGAATTTATCGAAAACATTGCCGACAGATTCAGCTAACAAATCTCCAGCAGCAAGTTAGGAATTTAGTTTTACAAGCTGAGAGTTTCTGCTTCGGGCGCAGCCAGTGATCCGGGCACAAACTGCACCCAAAATTGCGCTAGTTTTGCGAAGTGTTTTTTTTCCCCCCCCTAAGATTCCACTCAAAGTCATTTGCATATCGCTGAATGTAAAATCTGCCATGAACCAGCGCAACCGGCAGCGATTTAGATCGTGGTTTAAAAAAAATTTGCTTTAAAAGATATTCGGTGATGTATTTCAGAGTGATAACCTGGTGTGGTTTAATTAATGCAGCTGAAAATGGGTTTATCACCAAAAATAAGCATTTTAATCAGAGTGTCCATCCGCCGCCTGTGAGTAACCTGACTTTAAATCACTGAAAATGACTTTAAAGAAATGTACGGAACCATTTACTAGTTACATTGGGGGACAGTAGTCAGTTTCTCAGTAAATTATTTTTTTTTTTAAAGCTTTGAAAGCTGCCTATTAGTGTCTTTGCGCCCAAAAGAAGCAGTTTAATTTTAAGAGCCTCCTCGAAGGCCCGCAAACGGGTGCAATTAGCGGAAGCTCGCCGCGGTGATTAACTCGGTTGGGGGGTGTTGCCAGTTTTGTGGGCGGGGCCGGCTTCCCACGCAATGCGTTTTAAACCAGCGTGAAAGATGGTGGAATCTCGATTTGCGTGGGACATAGCTTGTGCTTGAAGTTCCCCGATCTTTCGCGCTGGTTTGGCCGATTGCGGGCGAATGGCGCTGAGAAAACCAACGCAAGCGAGCGGAAACTCGAGGCCTCGGTGCTTACACTCCTCGACTCCGACACAAGTCAAACATCCGGAGCAGCTCCTCAGTAACGATGATTTATTTCCCTACAGTGGACCTGATTTAGGTACTGTCACAACCTAATAACAATATATTACAATGAGCCTTGCGAGTGGAAATGAAAAATGTATTTCACAGAGACACACTGAGCATTTCATTTATTACAGTCACTTTGTTTTTCAAGTTTTGAAAAATCGATTCTTGCAAGTTTATTTAGGAAAGAAAATATGCATTCTATGTTTCAAAGTGCGTCACACATAGTTGCTCAGTGGGCACCACCCTCGTCTCTGAGTCAGAAGGTCATGAGTTCAAATCCCACTCCAGAGACTTGAGCACATAATCCAGGCTGACACTCCAATGCAGTACTGAGGGAGTGCTGCACTGTCGGAGGTGCCGTCTTTCAGATGAGACGTTAAACCGAGGCCCCGCCTGCTCTCTCAGGTGGACGTAAAAGATCCCATGGCACTATTTCGAAGAAGAGCAGGGGAGTTCTCCCCGGTGTCCTGGCCAATATTTATCCCTCAATCAACATCACTAAAACGGATTATCTGGTCATTATCACATTGCTGTTTGTGGGATCTTGCTGTGTATAAATTGGCTGCCACTTTTCCTACATTACAACAGTGACCACACTTCAAAAGTACTTCATTGGCTGTAAAGTGCTTTGGGACATCTTGAGATCGTGAAAGGCGCTATAGAAATGCAATTTCTTTCTTACAAATTTGTCAACCTCGCCTAATTTCGGGTTGTAAAGATCAGACCTGGTGGGGGGGGTAATTGTAATCTAACTCAGCGGGCGGGAATCCCGCGGAATCGGGTGGAACGCCGGTTTCACAGCCCTGGCCAATATTGGGTGAGGTCTAAAAGCAGCGTTGCCCCCAATTCCGTGGGATTCCCGCTTGCTGAGTTAGATTAAAATTACCAGAGCAGGTTAGGTTAAAATCGCCCTTCCCCCCCACCCCCATGCTGACAGTAAATGTCTCCCGGACGCTCCCGACAGCTGCACATGGGTCCTGCAGCACCGAGACCACTTTGTGCCTCATGGTTCATCGTGCGCTGGACGCCGAGCACCGATGATAAACCTGCAGGGAAAACCCAGAGTCGCAGCCTCACCTAACTCCGGACTTTTTTTTTATTCGTTTCTGGGATGTGGGCGTTGCCGGCAAGGCCAGCATTTATTGCCCATCCCTAATTGCCCTTGAGAAGGTGGTGGTGAGCCGTCTTCTTGAACCGCTGCAGTCCGTGTGGTGAAGGTACTCCCACAGTGCTGTTCGGGAGGGAGTTCCAGGATTTTGACCCAGCGACAATGAAGGATCGGCGATATACTTCCAAGTCGGGATGGTGTGTGACTTGGAGGGGAACTTGGAGGTGATGATGTTCCCATGCGCCTGCTGCCCTCGTCCTTCTAGGTGGAAGAGGTCGCGGGTTTGGGAGGTGCTGCTGAAGAAAGTGGAGTGAGATTCCCTCGTGTGGGTAGCCTCACAACCCTTTGGTTTGGGATTGCATGGTGTTCAAATCCAGTCCTGGTTTGCTAACTGCTCAACCACTCGATTGGATTGTTTGTTAAATGTACTTGACCTGAATTTAAATATTTTGAGAGCGGAGGATTCTGTGCATGTACAGCGCCTCAATTTTAAAGTTCTCATCCTCGTGTTCAAATCCCTCCATGGTTTTGCCCTCTCCCTATCTCTGTAATCTCCTCCAGCCCCACAACCCACTGAGATCTCAGATTTTAATTCCTCCGCCATTGGCGGCCATGCCTTCAGCTGCCTTGGCCCTAAGCTCTGGAATTCCCTCCCTAAACCTTGCTGTCATTTCAGCCGTGGCTCAGTGGGTAGCGCTCTCGAGTCAGACGGTTGTGGGTTCGAGTCCCACTCCAGAGACGTGTGCACAGGACTTCACAAAGTCAAAGCCAATGAAGTATTTTTTGAAGTGTAGTCACTGTTGCATTGTAGGGAAACGAGGCGGCCAATTTACGCACGGCAAGATCCAACAAACAGCAATGTGATAATGACCAGATCATCTGTTTTAGTGATGTTGGTTGAGGGATAAATATTGGCCCCAGGACACCGGGGAGAACTCCCCTGCTCTTCTTTGAAATAGTGCCGTGGGATCTTTTACGTCCACCTGAGGGGGCAGCCGGGGCCTCGGTTTAACGAAAGACGGCACCTCCGACAGTGCAGCACTCCCTCGGTACTAAATCCTGGCACTCCTGCAGCAACACAGGGTGGGCTGGGGAGTGAGGTGGGGGGGGAGGCTGGTGGTGAGGGGGGAGGAAAATCTCCCCAATGTGCTAAAATCAGAAAACAACACAGCAACAGCGGGCACTTGTATTGCGATCTTATATCTTGATAGCAGCTCCATGTAGTTAATAATTACTCGGTGGATGAGATTGTTAACTCTGCTGCCCGAGACCAGACATTTTATAGGTACAGAAATCATAAATGATAATTCACCCGCCAATGTGAGTCAGTTTCAGGTAGCCTCTCATCATGAGAAATGCTTTCATAATTCACCCAAATCCCACGCGCTTATGAATAATGGGTCCTCTCCAGTAATGAGACATGTTCCATAACTCACTGTCCTCACGAAGATGTCCTCCATATATTTAAACAGGCTGCTCTAAAACATGACAAAAAGACTGGTTTTTTTTTGATGTCTCTTAAAAACACAGTTAGCTGACACACAGTGCCTGAATAAATGCAAGCTTGAGTCACAAAGCAAAAAGACAGGGGAAAACATACAACATTAATACTCTAGTCAACGCTCAGTCTAGCAAAACCTGTTTGAGCCTCATGTAGAAATACAGTTCATTGTAGTGAAGGATGAGTAGCACTGGCTTCTACAACAACAACAACTTGTATTTATATAGTGCCTTTAACTGAGTAAAACGTCCCAAGGTGCTGCACAGGAGCGTTGTCCATCAATATTTGACACCGAGCCACATCAGGAGATTTTTGGACAGGTGACCAATAGCTTGGTCAAAGAGGTAGGTTTTAAGGAGCGTCTTAAAGGAGGAGAGAGAGATGGAGAGGTTTAGGGAGGGGATTCTAGAGCTTGGGGCCCAGGCAGCTGAAGGCACGGCCGCCAATGGTGGAGCGATGGAAATCGATCATAGAGAAAAAGAAAGACTTCCATTTCTCCAGCGCCTTTCACAACCTCAGGACGTCCCAAAGTGCTTTACAGCCAATGAAGTACTTTTTGAAGGGTAGTCACTGTTGTAATGTAGGAAGATTATGCGCAAGAGGCCAGAACTGGAGGAGCGCAGAGATTGCGGAGGGTTGTGGGGCTGGAGGAGATTACAGAGATAGGGAGGGGCGAGGCCATGGAGGGATTCGAAAACATGGATGAGAATTTTTAAATTGAACTCGTATAATAAAACAAATGAAGTTGTAAGCGCTTGACTCTGGCCCTGATTTTAACTCTGGGCCTGTTTTGGGCGGGGGAGTAGAGGTGTGAGTTAGAAACTCACCCTCTGCTCCCTAACTGAGGCCCAGCCAATTTTAACTCCCAGGCCTGATTGAAATCCCGCTGGCCCACTTCGCAACTGTTTCGGGCGGGAAGCGAAGGGAGATCGCATGGCCTGGAGGCCGAGTAAGCAGAAAGAAGGAAAGAAAGTGAGAGAGAGCAAGACCTCAGGACGTCCCAAAGTGCTTTACCTCCAATGAAGTGTAGTCACTGTTGTAATATAGGAAACGGGCAGCCAATTTGCACACAGCAAGGTCCCACAAACAACAATATGATAAATGATCACATATTAGGCTTGTCAGCAAATTTAAAGCCCATGGTATAAAAGGGGCAGTAGCAGCATGGATACAAAATTGGCCAAGGGATAAATAACAGAGAGTTGTGGTGAATGGCTGTTTTTCGGACTGGAGGGAGGTATACAGTGGAGTTCCCCAGGGTTCAGTACTAGGACCACTGCTGTTTTTGATGTATATTAATGACTTGGACTTGGGGGTACAGGGCACAATTTTGAAATTTGCAAATGACACGAAACTGGGAAGTGTAGTAAACAGTGAGGAAGATCGTAATAGACTTCAAGAGGACATAGACAGGCTGGTGGAATGGACGGACACATGGCAGATGAAATTCAGTGCAGAGAAGTGTGAGGTGATATATTTCGGTAGGAAGAATGAGGAGAGACAATACACACTAAATGGTACAATTTTAAAGGGGGTGCAAGGACCGAGACACCTGGGGGTGTTTGTGCACAAATCTTTGAAGGTGGCAGGACAGGTTAACAAAGCCGTTAATAAAGCAAATGGGATCCTGGGCTTTATAAATAGAGACAGAGTACAAAAGCCAGGAAGTTATGCTAAACCTTTATAAAACACCAGTTCGGCCCCAGCTGGAGTATTGTGTCCACACTTTAGGAAGGACGAGAGGGTATGGAAGAGATTTACTAGAATGGTTCCAGGGATGAGGAATTACAGTTACGTGGAGAGACTGGAGAAGCTGGGATTGTTCTCCTTCCAGCAGAGAAGGCTAAGAGGAGATTTGATAGAGGTGTTCAAAATCATGAAGGGTTTAGATAGCGTAAATAAAGAGAAACTGTTTCCAGTGGCTGAAGGGTCGATAACCAGAGGACACAGATTTAAGGCGATTGGCAAAAGAACCAGAGGCGACATGAGGAAAAACTTTTTTATGCAGCGAGTGGTTAGGATTTGGAATGCGCTGCCTGATAGGGCGGTGGAGGCAGATTCAATAGTGGCCTTCAAAAGGGAATTGGATAAATACTTGAAGAGAAAAAATTGCAGGGATATTGGGGAAAGAGCGGGGGAGTGGGACTGACTGGATCGCTCTTTGAAAGAGCGGGCGCAGACTCGATGGGCCGAATGGCCTGCTTCTGTGCTGTACTATTCTATGATAATTTGTTTTTAGGGATGTTGGTTGAGGGACAAATATTGGCCAGGACACTGGGAGAATGCCCCTGCTCTTCTTCAAATAGCCGTGGGATCTTTTACATCCACCTGAAAGAGCAGACGGGGCCTCGGTTTAACATCTCATCCGAAAGATGGCACCTCCGATAGTGCAGCACTCCCTCAGCACTGCACTGGGAGCGTCAGCCTAGATAACTGCTCAAGTCTCTGGAGTGGGGACTTGAATCCACAACCTTCTGACTCAGAGGTGAGTGAGAGAGAGAGAGAGAGAGAGCCACCCACTGAGCCACGAATGATTTGCCTGAGAGGGGCAACATTACTCAACTAAATCAGTTTCTTTGAATTGAAAAATGTAAGCTGAGAGAAAAATAAAATGACTCGGGTCTTTGAAATAGCGAGAGGCGTGGATAACGCAGAATATTCAACTTGGACCTTAAAGGCAGAATTAAAGGATGCGATTTAACAAGTCTGAAGCGAGACTTGAGAGTTCAAATGTTGTTTTGTAAGGGATATGTGGAATACTCGAGTCATGATAAAGGCAATTGAAGGTGTTTCATTTACACTGCAGCTGTAGCCCAACACAAAGCGATTCCCCACCACACTGATGCCTCGAAAGTCTGGAGTCGGAACCGGACTGGACTGTGGATCTGGAACACTGCAGCTTCGTAGGGTTGGTGTGAAACAAAAGTGCTTTTCACTGACACAACTGCTGCTGTGTCAATGTTGGGGGTCTACAATGGAGCCATTTATAAAGGGGCATAATCTTAAAATTAGAGCCAGGCCGTTCAGGGGTGATGTCAGGAAGCACTTCTTCACACAAAGGGTAGTGGAAATCTGGAACTCTCCCCCCACAAAAGGCTGTGGATGCTGGGGGACAATTGGAGCTTTCAAGACAGAGGTCGATAGATTTTTGTTGGGTAAGGGTATCGAGGGATGTGGTGCAAAGGCGGGTAGATGGGGTTGAGGTGCAGATCAGCCATGATCTGATTGAATGGTGGAACAGGCTCGAACGGGCTGAATGGCCTCCTCTTGCTCCTATGTTGCTATAGATAATCCGTGGGAGGAATGGGCTTGATGAGCTGAATATCCTCATCATACTCTGTGGTTTTGTTTATCACTCATTTAGAATCCTATCCCAAATATTGTGTCACTTCCTACTTTGTATCAGGGATGGCATTCAATGACAAATCCTTGAATGCGCTGCCTGAAAGGGCAGTGGAAGCAGATTCAATAGTAACTTTCCAAAGGGAGCCCCTCGAACCAGTTCCACCATTCAATCAGATCATGGCTGATCTGTACCTCAACTCCATTTACCCGCCTTGGCTCCATATCCCTTGATACCCTTACCCAACAAAAATCTATCCATCTCAGTCTTGAAAGCTCCAATTGACCCCCAGCATCCACAGCCTTTTGAGAGGGGGTGGGGGGAAGAAAGTTCCAGATTTCTACTAACCTTTGTGTGAAATATTTACAGGGCTATGGGGAAAGAGCGGGGGAGTGGGACTAATTGGAGAGCTCTTTCAAAGAGCCGGCACCGACACGATGGGCTGAATGGCCTCCTTATGTGATGTACGATTTATTAATTCTACGATTCTATATTTCGGAAGTTTAAGTACCAAAAAAGTACGACTATTTTTGAGTAAATAAGGTGCTGCTAACAAGCTGCATATATTTACGTTTGTGCATTTCTAGCAAAGTTGGGAAAGGATCGAGACTTTAAGAACTCAACTCTGAGAAAACAAATTAGCATTCCAACAGTTTTGAATTCCTGCAATACTTTTTTCCAATCCAGCCCATGATTAAGATGTGGAATCATCTGAAATTGCACAAAGTTGAAATGATATTTTCAGTTTGTCAGTCACTGCAATTAACCTCCCACCAGCCCCATCTCGCTTGTGCAGAACCTGCGATCTAACCATCGCTTTCAAACTGTGATTAATCAAACTCTTTTGACAGTTTGTCAATGTGGTTTAATTATATTGATTTGCAGATCTCGAGTGAGGCGGCTGGGGGCCGGGAAAGGCTTTACAGGAGCTGGTTAACCACAGTTAATGTCCCAAGGGACTGGCCAATAACTGGAAGGAACAACAGTTGTCACTAACTAATCTGTCATGATTAGGGAGACGCCCTTATCTTTAAAGAAAGCAAGGAGACTCCTGTCAAGTGTAATCAGGAGTTTCAGTTCATTAAAATCGATTGTGCCGGGGATGTAGATACAAGTGGCAAAATAACTGGGATTACAGATTCTGCAGATTCCAAATGCTGCCAGACCCAATATTTTCTCCAGACTGACAATATCGCCAGGTCCTTTATCTAAGCTGAGCTAACCGGCCTCAGAGGCCATTGTACTTGGGTTCATTCATTTTCACAAACCCATTCGATGGCCATTAGCTTCTCCATTCAGTGAATGTGACAGGAACTGTCAGAAGCTACTGTCTTGAGAAAGAGAATTGAACAGGGTACCCCATAATTGAACAGAATTGAACAGAATTGAAGGGGGAAGACGGATACACACACGAGGGAGAAAGGAATTGAAGGATATGCTGATAGGGTTGAGATGAAGTAGGGTGGGAGGAGGCTCGTGTGGAGCATAAACATCGGCACGGACCTGTTGGGCCAAATGGCCTGTTTCTGTGCTGTACATTCTGTAGATTTCAAAAAAACCCTGTACAATAGCAAAATGCTGGAAGCCTGTTTGGCCCAGTGGTAGGGGCATGACAGTTAAACCTAGAAGCACAGACACACCTGTGAGTTTCAGTTTAACTATGGAAAAGACATTTGCTTTGGACAATGAGCGTCTCAATAGGTGATTGAACTGATAGCAAAATACTGCGGATGCTGGAAATCTGAAATAACAACAGAAAACGCTGGAAAAACTCAGCAGGCCAGGCAGCATCCGTGGAGAGAGAAAGAGAGTTAACGTTTCAGGTCGATGACCTTTCGTCAGAACTGTCTAGAACTGTCTCTTAATGTCTCTTCATCTCCCCCTTTGTTCTTTTATCCCCTCCCCCTTTTCCCAGCTTTACTCTGGCCTTAAATCTATTTGATTTCCGGCTCTTCACAGTTCTGACGAAAGGTCATCGACCTGAAACGTTAACTCTCTTTCTCTCTCCACGGATGCTGCCTGGCCTGCTGAGTTTTTCCAGCGTTTTCTGTTGTTATTTTAGGTGATTTAACTTTGGACAATGAGACTTCGTGTTTTAATGGGTTTCGATGGATCTTCATTGGATGAGACAATGATACCAGTTTCACTGGAACAATGGACTTCCTGGCCTCAATGATAAACACTTTAACCTTGGGCAAAACACATCAGCAGTAAGACTAAATCACATCAAATATGTACCACGGAGGGTTGGGGGAGACAAGATAAGGAATTATCTTCCATCCCTCAGCCCTGTACATATCCTGTGGTTTGGATTACTAGGTGCGTATTGGAAAACAAGAGTTGGGGGAAGGCCCAGACTCGAAAAGGCATGACGGTAGAGCTGTAAAAAGGAGCCACACCACAGCTCGCTCTCTCTCTCTCTCTCTCTCTCTCTCTCTCTCTCGCTCTCTCTCGGAAGCTAGCTCTGACTACAGCAACTGCCAGGTGTAAGAAGGAAGGGAAGACGGTCATCTCCAGCTCCCAGCCTGCAATCAACGTCGGCCACGACCAGCTGGACGGGTGATTGTAAGTATTAGTTGACTCTACAAGGGGTTTGCGCTGTGTAGGCAGCTGCAGTCAGATAAAGGAGGACGGGGACAGGTCATCTCCGATCCAGGCCGACAATCCACAACGGTAACGACTGGCTGGATGGGTGATTGTCAGTTTCAGCCAAATCTCAACAGGTTTTTGTCCGTGTTTTGTTGGTTTTAATAAACTAACAGTTTTGGGTTGAACCTAAACCTTTGTGTCGTCTACCATTTTGTTCCTGTAAAACCCAGAGTCAAAGAACCCTTGTAAGGACGAGGAAACCAAACACCTTACAACTCGATGTAAGACTGAGTGAATGACCAGGTGTCTGAATCAAAAATTTTTTGTGTGATTGTCTGAATGCACAATTTTCCTCATTAAAATCACAAGCTTTTTTTTCCTTCAAGTGGCATTCTCCTTTCACGGATGTGGTTGGGTATGTTCTTATGTTCTTGTATGCTCATCCCGCACATGCAGTGAGGCGTTATACTCAAAAGCAGAATCAGCCCTATCGTTCATTCTCACCCCCTTGGAGTACGTCAGCCCACAACCAGCAGAGGATTGGTGAAATTCCCCATGTGATTCATCCGTGTTCGCCATGGCTCAGTGGTAGCATTCTCGCATCTGAGTCAAAGATCGTGGGTTAGCAATATAGGAACAGGCCATTCAGCCCCTTGAGCCTGTTCCGCCATTCAATTAGATCATGGCTGATCTGTGCCTTAACTCCATCTACCTGCTTGGTTCCATATCCCTAATAACCTTTACCCAACAAAAATCTATCAATCTCAGTTTTGAAGTTTTTAAGTGACCCCCAGCCTCAACAGCTTTTTGGGGGAGAGTTCCAGATTTCCACTACCCTTTCTGTGAAGAAGTGCTTCCTGACATCACCCCTGAACGGCCTGGCTCTAATTTTAAGGTTATGCCCTCTTGTTCTGGACTCCCCCCACCAGAGGAAATAGTTTCTCTCTATCTACCCCATCAAACCATCTAATAAGCTTAAACACCTCAATTAGATCACTTCTTAATAATCTATATTCAAGGGATAGCGGTACACCTCCATGTTGAACACATGCACAGGAATGATGGGCAGTATGGCCTCATTCTGTGCTGTCTCATTATATGATTCTAACACCATTTGGAAGAAGCACCGAGGGTAGCAAAGGCACAGAATGTACTCTGGGTGGGGGACTTCAATGTCCATCACTAAGAGTGGCTCGGTAGCACCACTACTGACCGAGCTGGCCGAGTCCTGAAGGACATAGCTACCAGTCTGGGCTTGCAGCAGGTGGTGAGAGAACCAACGCAAGGGAGAAACCTACTTGACCTCGTCCTCACCAATCTACCTGTCGCAGATGCATCTGTCCATGACAGCAATGGTAGAAGTGACCACCGCACAGTCCTTGTGGAGACAAAGTCCCGTCTTCACATTGAGGACACCCTCCATCGTGTTGTGTGGCACTACCACCGTGCTAAATGGGATAGATTCAGAACAGATCTAGCAGCTCAAAACTGGGCATCCATGAGGCGCTGTGGGCCATCAGCAGCAGCAGAATCGTATTCCACCACAATCTGTAACCTCATGGCCCGGCATATCCCTCACTCTACCATTACCATCAAGCTAGGGGACCAACCCTGGTTCAATAAGGAGTGTAGAAGAGCATGCCAGGAGCAGCACCGGGCGTACCTAAAAATGAGGAGCCAGCCTGATGAACCTACAACACAGGACTACATGCATGATAAACAGCAGAAGCAGCATGCTATAGACAGGGCTAAGCGATCAGATCAAAGCTCTGCAGTCTTGCCACATCCAGTCATGAATGGTGGTGGACACCATAAATACAAGTTGTTGTTGTTGTTGGACAATTAAACAACTAACGGGAGGAGGAGGCTCCATAAACATCACCATTCCTCAACGATGGATATGCCCAGCATGAAGTGCAAAGGACAAGGCTGAAGCGTTTGCAACCATCTTCAGCTAGAAGTGTCGAGTGGATGATCAATCTTGGCCTCCTCCTGAGGTCCCCACCATCACAGAAGCCAGTCTTCAGCCAATTCGATTCACTCCACGTGATATGAAAAGGCTGAACGCACTGGATACAGCAAAGGCTATGGGCCCCGACAACATCTCGGCTATCGTGCTGAAGACTTGTGCTCCAGAGCTAGCCACGCCTCTAGCCAAGCTGTTCCAGTACAGCTACAACACTGGCATCTACCTGACAATGTGGAAAACTTCCCAGGTATGTCCTGTCCACAAAAAGCAGGACAAATCCAATCTGACCAATTACCGCCCCATCAGTCTACTCTCAATCATCAGCAAAGTGATGGAAGGTGTCATTGACAGTGCTATCTAGCAGCACTTACTCACCAATAACCTGCTCACTGATGCCCAGTTTGGGTTCCACCAGGACCGCTCGGATCCAGACCTCATTGCAGCCTTGGTCCAAACATGGACAAAGGAGCTGAATTCCAGAGGTGAGGTGAGAGTGACTGCCCTTGTCATCAAGGCAGCATTTGACCAAGTGTGGCACCAAGGAGCCCTATTAAAATTGAAGTCAATGGGAATCAGGGGGAAAACTCTCCACTGGCTGGAGTCATACCTAGCACAAAGGAAGATGGTTGTGGTGGTTGGAGGCCAATTATCTCATCCCCAGTATATGGCTGCAGGAGTTTCTCAGGGCAGTGTCCTAGGCCCAACCATCTTCAGCTGCTTCATCAATGAACTTTCCTCCATCATAAGGTCAGAAGTGGGGATGTTCGTTATTGATTGCACAGTGTTCAGTGCCATTCGCAAATCCTCAGATAGTGAAGCAGTCCATGCCCACATGCAGCAAGACCTGGACCACATTCAGGCTTGGGCTAATAAGTGGCAGGTAACATTCGCACCACACGAGTGCTAGGCAATGACTATCTTTTTTTTAAATTTGTTTTTATGGGATGTGGGCGTCGCTGGCAAGGCCAGCATTTATTGCCCATCCCTAATTGCCCTTGAGAAGGTGGTGGTGAGCTGCCTTCTTGAACCGCTGCAGTCTGTGCGGTGAAGGTACTCCCACAGTGCTGTTAGGGAGGGTGTTCCAGGATTTTGACCCAGCGACAATGAAGGAACGGCGATATACTTCTAAGTCAGGATGGTGTGTGACTTTGAGGGGAACTTGGAGGTGGTGGTGTTCCCATGCGCCTGCTGCCCTTGTTCCTCTAGGTGGAAGAGGTCGCGAGTTTGGGAGGTGCTGCCGAAGAATCCTTGGCGAGTTGCTGCAGTGCATCTTGTAGATGGTACACACTGCAGCCACGGTACGCCGGTGGTGGAGGGAGTGAATGTTTAAGGTGGTGGATGGGGTGCCAATCAAGAGAGAGTCTAACCACCTCCCCATGACATTCAACGGCATTACTATCATTAAATCCCCCACCAACAACATCCTTGGGGGGGTTGGGGGTCACCATTGACCAGGAACTTAACTGGACCAGCCATATAATTGCTGTGGCTACAAGAGCAGGTCAGAGGCTGGGTATTCTGCGGCGAGTGTCTCACCTCCTGACTCCCCAAAGCCTTTCCACCATCTACAAGGCACAAGTCAGGAGTGTGATGGAATACTCTCCACTTGCCTGGATGAGTGCAGCTCCAACAACACTCAAGAAGTTCGGCACGATCCAGGACAAAGCAGCCCACTTGATCGGCACCCCATCCACCACCTTAAACATTCACTCCCTCCACCACCGGCGCACCGTGGCTGCAGTGTGCACCGTCTACAAGATGCACTGCAGCAGCTCGCCAAGGCTTCTTCGGCAGCACCTCCCAAACCCGCGACCGCTAACAGCACTGTGGGAGTACCTTCACCACATCGACTGCAGCGGCTCACTACCACTCCAGAGACTTGGACACAAAAATCCAGGCTGACACTCCAGTGCAGTGCTGAGGGAGTGCCGCACTATCAGAGGTGCTGTCTTTCGGATGAGGCGTTGAACCGAGGCCCCGTCAGTTCTCGCAGGTGAATGTAAAAGATCCCACTGCACTGTTTCGAAGAAGAGCAGGGGATTTATTCACAGTGTCCTGGCCAATATTTATCCCTCTATCAACACCTAAAACAGATCATCTGGCCATTATCACATTGCTGTTTGTCGCCACGTTTCCTACATCACAACAGCGACTAGACTTGAAAAGTACTTCATTGGCTGTAAAACGTTTTGGGGTGTCCTGAGGCCATGAAAGGCGCTGGAGAAATGTGAGTCTTTCATTTTCTTTTCACCTTCAAAGGATATATTGGATTACGATAAAGAACTTGGGTATTCCCAATTCTCATCACTGTAGCTTGTGCAATGTGCTGTATAATCACAAAGCTGTCAGATAATTTATTCCCCATTCAGTAAAGTTTACATCCTTTTTCCAACTCATTCATCACAACAGGAAAATCAGATACCATAATACCGATTGTTGACAATTAAGCATCAACGCCTCCAACTAAAGCTTCAGTCTTGGACTCCGATTCACCTTGTTTGGTTCTGACAGTGTTGAGGACAGAAATGGGGACAGTATCTTGGCTGTCGGTTAACCTTCATGCAGAGCCTCAGAATTGCAATGCAACTTTATTTGTTTAATTGAGAAAACTTATTAAATGTCAGTTTGCGCCAGGCCAATAGATTATTCTGATGTTCCTATAAAGCAAAGTCAGTCTTTATATCAACAACTTACACTTGCATAATCCCTTATAACATTCTTTGCTTCAAGGCTGTCGAGGCGTCTGTTCCCAAGGCCCTAGAACATTCCACAAAAATAATCAGCGGTGAACACTTCAGGACTGACTGGCTGCTGATGGCCATTAAACCCCAGGAACACTAATTAAATGCTTTCACCTTGAAGACACATCAGGCAGTTTTCAGTTATTTTCTTCCTCCCATTAACAGACAATGTTGAGCTTCAATTACACTTCAAATCTCACAGCACAGAAGGAGGCCATTTGGCCCATCGTGCCTGTGCCGGCTCTTTGAAAGATTCTCTCCAATTAGTCCCACTCCCCCCCTGCTCTTTCCCCACAGCCCTTCAAACTTTTCCTTTTCATGTATTTATCCAATTCCCTTTTGCAAGTTATTATTGAATCTGCTTCCACCGCCCTTTCAGGCAGCGCATTCCAGATCACAACAACTCGCTGCGTAAAAGAAATTCTCCTCATCTCCCCTCTGGTTCATTTGCCAATTACCTTCAATGTGTGTCCTCTGGTTACCAACCCTCCTGCCACTGGAAACAGTTTCTTCTTATTTACTCTATCAAAACCCCTTATCATTTTAAACACCTCTATCAAATCTCCCCATAAGCTTCTCTGCTCTAGGGAGAACAACCCCAGATTCTCTAGACTCTCCAGCTAACTGAAGTCCCTCATTCTGGTAAACTTCTTCTGCACCCTCACCAAGGCCTTGACATCCTTCCTAAAGTGTGGTGCCCAGAATTGAACGCGATACATTGTTTGGGATTCCATAGAATGACACAGTATTTACAGCACAGAAACAGGCCATTCGGCCCAACTGGTCTGTGCCGGTGTTTATGCTCCACACGAGCCTCCTCCCACCCCTCTTCATCTCACCCTATCAGCATATCCTTCTATTCCTTTCTCCCTCATATGTTTATCTAGCTTCCCCTTAAATGCATCGGGATTAGTCGGGATTTGCTTTCCATATTTCCTACAAGTCCGCACCCAAACCGTTAACCTCTCTCTCTGCTTTTTTCATCAGATTGGCTTTTCCATCATTTTCTCTCTTTATTTAATTATTCCGTTCGTGCTGCGTAAAGTCTCAATTAATTGTGTCATCAAAGATAAACGCCGGCATGGACTGGTTGGGCCGAATGGCCTGTTTCTGTGCCATATATCCTATGTAATCCTATTTACGATCACCAGATGTCTCAAAGTGCTTTACAGCCAATGAAGTACTTTTTGAAGTGTAGTCACTGTTGTAATGTACGAAACACGGCCCCCAATTTGTGCACAGCAAGCTCCCACAAACAGCAATGTGATAACGACCGGATAATCTGTTTTTTTAGTGATGTTGATCGAGGGATAAATATTGGCCAGCACAATGGAAAAATTGCTGCAGGTATAAAACTCATCTTCTAAGCAGTGGGTGATTTATAGCTTACATTATCATTTTTATTCTTTCAAAACTTCTAGATTCAATATCAATTTGTCTGAAACCATGGAAACTTACACAGTTTTAAATGGGTTTATCTGAAGTATGGTGCAGGGCAATGAAAACCACAATGATTTGTAGGAACTTGCGTTTGACTAGGCTCAGGAATAGCGCTGTAAAACCGTGAAATATTGATCTGTACAACTTCTGCTAATGTCTAACAGCAACTATCGCATTGGATAATAAAAGCTGTTATGACTAAAATCCATCAGTCTGGTTTAATGTGGTTTTATTTTTGACATTTTTAAGAATGTTCCCAATTTTCTCATCTCTTCCTTCAGGTCTCTTGAAAATAATCAATTTTCCCATTGTGGTTTAATTACAGCAAAAAAAACATTTTTCCTTCTCGATAAAATCCTGTACTTATGGTTCAGATGGTTCCCCAAAACAGTGCTTTTTTAAAGAAAAAGACTTGCATTAATACAGCACCTTTCACAACCTCAGGATGTCCCAAAGCGCTTTACAGCCAATGAAGTACTTTTTGAAGTATGGTCACTGCTGTAATTTAGGAAACGCGGCAGCCAATTTGCACACAGCAAGCTCCCACGAACAGCAATGTGATAATGACCAGATAATCTGTTTTTTAGTGATGTTGGTTGAGGGATAAATATTGCCCCAGGACACCAGGGAGAACTCCCCTGCTCTTCTCCAAAACAGTGCCATGGGATCTTTAACATTCACCTGAGAGAGCAGACGGGGCCTCAGCTCAATGTCTCATCTGAAAGACGGCACCTCCGACAGTGCAGCACTCCCCCAGTACAGCGCTGGGAGCGTCAGCTTAGATTTTTCTGCTCAAGTCTCTGGAGTGCGACTTGAACCCACAACTTTCTGACTCAGAGGTGAGGGTGCTACCCACTGAGCCACAGGTGACACCTTTAAGCCTTTCTGTAACTGAGGGGCCAATCTGCACATACTGACAGACTCCCGGGGATCCTCTGCAAATACTGATGCACTCCCAGGAACCCCCTGTAAATACTAACATACTCCCAGGGACTGCAGCTCTCTGCAATGCTGCAGCACTGCCTTCATCTTCTGGGAGACCCGTAGGTGGGAATCCCACCAGCAGCCAGCCATGAATATGGAGTGGTCCCTGATCCAGGAAACTCTGTAAGGGTGGGCTCAGGAATATCAAGCCCCCAAAGATTCCATGGCACTATTCAAAAAACAACATCCTGACCAACAGCACACCCTCAACCAAACACCCCAAAAACAAGATTAACAGGTCATTCATCTCATTGCTTTTTTTGTGTGGGATCTTGCTGTGCACCCACTGGCTAACATGTTAGCCGACATACCAAAGTATCTCATCGTGAAGCGCTTTGGGACATTTCGGCGATGTTTAATGAAGGCACTATATAAAGGCAAGTTCTTTCTTATTCTACGCTTACTGTGCCTGGAGTCTCTTCACATTGTCCACTGCTTGTTGCAAGAATAGAGCAGTGAACGTTTTCATAGAATCTTAGAAATTTACAGCAGAGAAGGAGGCCATTTGGCCCATCGTGTCTGCGCCAGTCGAAAAAGAGCTCTCCAGCCTAATCCCACTTTCTAGCTCTTGGTCTGTAGCCCTGTAGGTTACGGTACTTCAAGTGCATATCCAAGTACTTTTTAAATGCGATGAGGGTTTCTGCCTCAACCACCCTTTCAGGCAGTGAGTTCCAGACTCCCACCACCCTCTGGGTGAAAACAGTTATCCTCAACTCCCCTCTAATCCTTCTACCAATTACTTTAAATCTATGCCCCCCTGGTTATTGACCTCTCTGCTAAGGGAAATAGGTCCTTCCTATCCACTCTATCTAAGCCCCTCATAATTTTATGCACCTCAATTAACTCTCCCCTCATCTCCTCTGTTCCAAAGAAAACAACCCCAGCCTCTCCAATCTTTCCTCATAGCTAAAATTCTCCAGTCCAGGCAACATCCTGGTAAATCTCCTCTGCACCCTCTCTAGTACAATCACATCTTTCCTGTAATGTGGTGACCAGAACTGTACACAGTATTCTAGCTGTGGCCTAACTAGTGTTTTATACAGTTCAAGCATAACCTCCCTGCTCTTATATTCTCTGCTTCAGCTAATAAAGGAAAGTATTCCGTATGCTTTCCTAACCACCTTAGATTCCTTGTACAGGAATCACTGAAAGTTAACATGCAGGTACAGCAAGCAATTAGGAAAGCAAATGGTATGTTGGCCTTTATTACAAGAGGATTTGAGTATAAGAGTAAAGACGTCTTACTGCAATTATATAGGGCCCTGGTGAGACCACACCTGGAGTATTGTGTACATCCTTGTTTTCAAATCCATCCATGGCCTCGCCCCTTCCTATCTCTGTAATCTCCTTCAGCCCCACAACCCCCCGAGATATCTGCGCTCCTCTAATTCTGCCCTCTTGAGGATCCCTGATTATAATCGCTCAACCTTTGGTGGCCGTGCCTTCTGTTGCCTGGGCCCTAAGCTCTGGAATTCCTTCCTAAACCTCTCCGCCTCTCTACCTCTCTTTCCTCCTTTAAGACGCTGCTTAAAACCTACCTCTTTGACCAAGCTTTTGGTCACCTGCCCTAATTTATCCTTACGTGGATCAGTCTAAAAAATTTTGTCTTAAAATACTCCTATGCAGCGCTTTGGGAAGTTTTACTACGTTAAAGGCACTATATAAATACAAGTTGTTGTTGTTGTTGTTGTACAGTTTTGTACCTAAGGAAAGATATACTTGCCATAGCGGGAGTGCAACGAAGGTTCACCAGACTGGTTCCTGGGATGGGGGGATTGTCCTATGAGGAGAGATTGAGTAGACTAGGCCTATATTCTCTAAAGTTTAGAAGAATGAGAGGTGATCTCATTGAAACATACAAAATTCTTACAGGGCTTGATAGGGTAGATGCAGGGAGGATGTTTCCCCTGGCTGGGGAGTCTAGAACCAGGGGTCACAGTCTCAGAAAAAGGGGTCAGCCATTTAGAACTGAGATGAGGAGAAATTTCTTCACTCAGAGGGTGATGAATCTTTGGAATTCTCTACAGAGGGCTGTGGAGGCTCAGTCATTGAGTATATTCAAGACAGAGATCGATAGATTTTTGAATATTAAGGGAATCAAGGGATATGGGGATAGTGCGGGAAAGTGGAGATGAGGTAGAAGATCAGCCATGATCTTATTGAATGGCGGAGCAGGCTTGAAGGGCCAAATGGCCTACTCCTGCTCCTATTTCTTATGTTCTTATGTTCTTATCTACCTGTCCTGCTACCTTCAGGGATCTGTGGACATGCACTCCAAGGTCCATTTGTTCCTTTACATTTCTCAGTGTCCTACCATTTATTGTGTATTCCCTTGCCTTGTTAGCCCTCCCCAAATATATCACCTCACACTTCTCCGGATGTATGTCTCTGGCACTTTCAGGGCTTTATTGTTAAATTGCCTTTCTCTGTGCTGGTGCACAGGACATTGTCTTCAAAACGTTCACACATTACAGCTGGATAATAAACTTGTCAACACTAGTAGACATCCTATTTAAGAAAGGAGGGAGACAGAAAGCAGGAAACTATAGACCAGTTAGCCTAACATCTGTCGTTGGGAAAATGCTGGAGTCCTTCATTAAGGAAGCAGTAGCAGGGCATTTAGAAAAACCTACTGCAGTCAAACAGAGTCAGCATGGTTTTAGGAAAGGGAAATCATGTTTAACAAATTTGCTGGAGTTCTTTGAGGATGTAACAAGTAGGGTGGACAAGGGTGAACCAGTGGATGTGGTGTATTTGGATTTCCAGAAGGCATTTGATAAGGTGCCACATAAAAGGTTACTGCATAAGATAAGAGCTCACGGAGTTGGGGGTAATATATTAGCATGGATAGAGAATTGGCTAACTAACAGAAAGCAGAGAGTCGGGATAAATGGGTTATTTTCTGGTTGGCAAACGGTAACTAGTGGGGTGCCACAAGGATCGGTGCTGGGGCCCCAACTATTTACAATCTACATTAATGACTTGGATGAAGGGATCGAGTGTAATGTAGCCAAGTTTGCGGATGATACAAAGATGGGTGGGAAAGCAAGTTGTGTAGAGGACTCAAAGAATCTGCAAAGGGATATAGACAGCCTAAGTGAGTGGGCAAACATTTGGCAGATGGAGTATAATGTGGGAAAGTGCGAGGTTATCCACTTTGGCAGGAAAAATAAAAAAGCAAACTATTATTTAAATGGAGAGAGATTACAAAATGCTACAGTTCAGAGGGATCTGGGGGTCCTTGTGCATGAAACACAAAAAGTTAGCATGCTGGTACAGCAAGTAATCAAAAAGGCAAATGGAATGTTGGCCTTTATTTCAAGGGGGTTGGAGTATAAAAGCAGGGAAGTCCTGCTACAACTGTACAAGGTATTGGTGAGACCACACCTTGAGTACTGCATACAGTTTTGGTCTCCTTATTTAAGGAAGGATATACTTGCATTGGAGGCAGTTCAGAGACGATTCACTAGGTTAATTCCAGAGATGAGGGGTTTGGCTTATGAGGAAAGGTTGAGCAGGCTGGGCCTATACTCATTGGAATTTAGAAGAATGAGAGGTGATCTTATCGAAACATATAAGATACTAAGGGGGCTCGACAGGGTAGATGCAGAGAGGATGTTTCCCCTCATGGGAAAATCTAGAACTCGGGGGCACAGTCTCAGAATAAAGGGTTGCCCTTTTAGAACTGAGATAAGGAGGAACTTCTTCTCTTAGAGGGTCGTAAATTTGTGGAATTTCTGCCCCAGAGAGCTGTGGAGGCTGGGTCATTAAATACATTTAAAGTAGAGATAGACAAATTTTTGCAAGATAAGGGAGTGAAGGGTTATGGGGAGCGGGCTGGGATGTGGCTTTGAGCCCTAGATCAGCCATGATCTTACTGAATGGCGGAGCAGGCTCGAGGGGCCAAGTGGCCTATTCCTGCTCCTATTTCTTATGCTCTTATGTTCTTGTGACATGGCTCATGGTAAATCAGTTGTTCAGGATTGGGGCGAGAGA
Organism: Squalus acanthias; assembly: GCA_030390025.1. Classification (NCBI taxonomy): domain Eukaryota; kingdom Metazoa; phylum Chordata; class Chondrichthyes; order Squaliformes; family Squalidae; genus Squalus; species Squalus acanthias. The sequence goes on from CM059437.1 coordinate 97,616,641, forward strand.
AGTACATAAACGGTCACAGTTGGTCTGAAGCACATTTCTCATTTTTAGCTGCTAACTTGGCTTGTCCCGTTCACCCATCACCCCCTGTGCTCGCTGACCTACATTGGCTTCCGGTCCGGCAATGCCTCGATTTTAAAATTCTTATCCTTGGTTTTAAACCCCTCCATGGCCTCGCCCCTCCCTATCTCTGTAACCTCCTCTAGCCCCACAACCCACCGAGATCTCTGCACTCCTCCAATTCTGGCCTCTTGCGCATTCCCGATTTCCATCGCTCCACCATTGGTGGCCATGCCTTCAGCTGCCTGGGGCCCTAAGCTCTGGAATTCCCTGCCTAAACCTCTCCGCCTCTCTACCTCTTTTTCCTTTAAGACGCTTCTTAAAACCTATCTCTTTGACCAAGCTTTTGGTCACCTGTCCTAATATCTCCTTATGTGGCTCGGTGTCAAATTTTGTTTGCTAACACTCCTGTGAAGCGCCTTGGGATATTTTACCATGCTTAAGGCGCTGTATAAATACAAGTTGTTGTCGTTGTCTCTTTAAAGCCACTGTTCAAGTACTTGCTCTAAAGAAGTGGCCTGAATAGACAAATCCAAACAATTGTAGCTAAGGGAACTACCGAGCTGAGAGGGCAGTAGGAACATAGGAATTGTTAGACGAGAAAAGTCCATCTAGTTCGCCTTCTCCCATCCTGGGAGTCCCATGATCCAACGATAATGGAGTTGTTGACCAATCACAGCGATCAATCTCTATCAATGAGTCTACAACAGACCCAGACATGAGGCGAGGAAACCCCCAGTGGGGGAGAGCTTTGGGAACCAGGGGGGAAAAATTCAGTTGGTTGCGCCTCCCGTTAGCGCCTTAAGAGGGCGCTAATGGGGCACAAAGCAGCTAGCGCCCGGGCGCAGCGATGTTTGCGCCGCTCGGGAACTTAACTAGACATTTAGCGGCGGCGCTAAACTTTATCGCCGCGATCTCTTGCGCGCGCAGATTGTGACGTCATACGAGAGTGCAACACCCTTGTGGCGCCCCGGAGCAGAATTTCAGTGGCGCCCCCATCCTTACCGCCTGGCACATCCAACGCCCGGTAGAGTGGAACGCTATCATTCGCTGTGGGGCTGGGGGGGGCGCTATTTAAAGGGGGCCTCTTCCTGTCTTTCTCTGTGGTGGACATTTTTGCACCACTCGTTCTGAGAGAGAGAGAGAGATTCGGAGAGAGAGAAAGAGAGACTTCTGCATTGAGTCAAGGCTGTGTCAGGTAGTTTTGGCTACTCATCCTAACTTCGCTGGTACTTTGGTTTCTGGCCTTCATAACTTTGCTTGCTTAGAGATATGGGGGCTGCACTGATGGGGGGCGTCGTCCTGCGCCAGCTGAATCGGAGGACACAGAGACACAGAGAGAGAGTGGCAATGATGGCCAGACGGAGGAGGGCCAACAGGCGTCTGTACAGGAGAGCTTACCCTCCCAGGGTATATCGTGAACAGCTCTCCTACATTCATATGTCTGAGGAGCAGTGTCTGCGAAGGCTGCGCTTCAGCAAGGAGGTGGTCACTGAGCTCTGCCACCTGCTGCAGCCAGATCTGCAGCCTCAGCTGAGGTCCAGGACGTCTCTGTCGGTGGCAGTGAAGGTCACAGTGGCTCTGAACTTTTATGCTACTGGCTCATTTCAATCTGCTGTTGGGGAAATCGCCAATATCTCCCAGTTCGCGGTGCACTGCTGCATCAGGAAGGTCACAAATGCCCTCTTTAAAAGGAGACGAGAGTTCATCTCTTTCCCCATGACCCCATACAAGCAGCAAGAACGCGCTCTGGGCTTTGCGAGGATAGCGGGCTTCCCCATGGTGCAGGGCGCCATTGACTGCACGCATGTGGCTTTGCGTGCTCCGCATGAGAATGCCGAGGATTTCCGGAACAGAAAGGGGTTCCATTCCTTGAATGTTCAGTTGGTCTGTGACCACAGACAGCTGATACTCGCTGTCAATGCCCACTATCCTGGCAGCTGCCACGATGCTTTCATCCTGTGCCAGACTACTGTGGCAGAACTTTTCGAGGCACTGCATCAGCCAGTTGGTTGGCTTCTCGGGGACAAGGGGTATCCACTGTGCACCTGGCTGATGACACCGCTCCGTACGCCCAACACCCCTGCTGAGCTGCGGTACAACGAGAGCCATCAAGCTACCAGGAACATCGTGGAGCACACAATCGGCGTGTTGAAGCAACGGTTCTGCTGTCTCGACCATTCTGGAGGAGCCCTGCAGTACTCGCCTGAGCGAGTATCGAACTTCGTAGTTGTGTGCTGCATGCTGCATAACATGGCAATCCTCAGGACCCAGCCAATGCCACCAGGCCTTGGAGCACCACCAGAGGAGGAGGAGGAAGAGGAGGAAGAGGAGGAGGAGGATGATCAGCAGCAGCACCAAGGCGTGAGGGCGGCCCACAATGGTGAAACTGCAAGGGCCGTCCGTCAGCGGCTGATAGCAAGCCGCTTCTAGGCCCCTGCTGTGGAAATAGCTTCTGCCATTGAGAACAACATGAATGAACCCAACACGCAACCCCTAAGCCGGCCAAGGCACCAATGATTCCAAACACCAAACATGTATATTTTGAGTACGGAAACTTATTTATTTTACAAACTCTGTGTGTGTCATTTCTTCATGACAAACTCATACAAATAAACACAAAAAAACAGTCATTACCATAACTGGTTCTCACAACCTGGAGATCATGTGCAAAACACTCAACAAAAGTTTGACCACGAACCTCGGCCTTTAATAAAAAAATGACCAGCATTTTGTCACACCTCCTACATTGAGGGTGAACTCCTTCCCGTCCGCCCTTCCCCCCTTCTTACCCTACTGCTCCTCCGCAATGGGACCTCAGTGGCTGCAGCAAGGCTGGTGGAAGGCTGCTGACTGTCAGGCCCTGACAATGCAGATGCCCTTGAGGGACGGCCTCGACCAGCTCTGGGCCTGGAGGGCCCGGCTGCAGACAGCACCAACTCTGCATGGGCGGCAGCAGTCTGTCCTACAGGCGGTGGCAACTGCAGTGGAGAAGTGACAGTGGTGGCAGCAGGAATGCTGTCATCTTGAGCGAGGACAGCAACTCCCTGCTCGACCGGCACACTGGCACTCCCACGGGGCAGCACCTCAGCATCCGGAGCAATCTGCTGGAGCACAGATTGCTGGCCTGCTGCGGCGCGGTGAGAGCCCCGGGGAAATGTGAACGAACCAGCGAGGATGGCAGCAGACAGTACTCGCGTGGCCTCAATCTGAGTCTGCATGAGAGCAGTCTGAGATTGAATTGCAGCACTGAGCTTCAGTGTCGCATCCGCCTGCGCTGCAGCGAAGTGCTCCACACTCCTTGCCAGTGCTTCAATGCATTCGGGCACCCTACCCACTGCAGCCATGAGCTCAGTGTGCATGCCCACCGTCTGGGTGTTCATTTCCGCGATCAGCCGCTCCTCCTCTGCGTCCAGTGCAGCAGGACTCGCTGGCATACTCTCCCTCCGGGGAGAAGGCCCCCGAGCTTCCCTACCCCCATCGCGTTGCTGCAGCTCGCTGGGTCCTGGAGCTTCACCCTCATCAGACCCTTCCCCCCTGCTCCCCTCCAGGGAAGGCGTGTTCCCAGTGTCGGCATGGGCTTCCTCGGGAGAGGGTGGCACTGATACTCCGGCTTCCTCTTCCTCCTCGGCTGCAGCTTCACTCCCACTGGCAGCTTCAGGGCCCGTCTCCTCAGCTGGTGAATCACCATCTGAAAGCAGGGAGGTACAAGAGTGGCTTTAGCGTGAGGACAGGGTGGCAGTAAGGGAGGAAAAAGTGCAGCGAGTTAGTAAGTTGGATTGAAAGTGTCAAAGGCTGGTGTTGTGAAGGACAAGTAGAAGGACAGAGGACAAAAAGGTGATGACCTTACCATTGCTGTCCAGAACGGGGTCGGAGTCTCCAGTGGCGACGGGACCGATCACCCGGCTTGCCACAATCCTGTGGACGCGCTCCTCCAGATCGCTGAGGGGTTGCAGCTGAGGCCGCCCTCCACCCGTCCGTTGCTGCTGTCTCCTATTATGCGCCAGCTTGGCCTGCAAGAAAAAGGACGGCGTCTGAGTAAATATACAGCTATGGCCTTGCCTGATGTGCCTCCCATAGGTGAATAGCCCTTACTGTATACAGCCATGGTCTTGCCTGATGTGCCTCCCATAGGTGAATAGCCCTTACTGTATACAGCCATGGTCTTGCCTGATGTGCCTCCTATAGGTGAATAGCCCTTACTGTATACAGCCATGGTCTTGCCTGATGTGCCTCTCATAGGTGAATAGCCCTTACTGTATGCAAAGTATGGAATGTGTGTGTGTGCTTCATGAAAGGGCCATAGGTGTTGGATGAGTGTTGTTAATTGTGGTTTTAAGACCCTCTGGCCATAGAGTGAGGTTGAGATGGAGGGATGGAGAGGTATTGCAAAAAAGCCACTCACCCTGACGACCCGAGTGAGGTCGTTGAACTTTTTCCGGCATTGGACATGGGTCCTGGGCACCATGCTCCTGGAGGAGACGCGCTGAGCCACCTCACTCCACACTCTTCTGTAGTCGCGCGGCAAAGGCCTCCTGCCACTCTCTGGGTACAGTATTGCTCTTCGGCGCTCCACCGCGCCAACCAGAGCATCCAAGGCCCGCTCGGTGAAGCGCTGAGCTCGTTCTCTCACCCTCTCCATCCTTGGCTGGAAAATGGATTCACAGGTCTCTCCAGGCCGAGATTCAAGGCTGCAATGAGTAGGGTGTGGCTGGGGAGCAAGATCGCCCCCCCCCCTTTAAGAACTGGCCGGCGCCAGTGTGTCTGTGTTCCCTCGCTAACTGGCAGCACCTGCGCTGCGCTCGCGCTCTGAGTTAGCGCCTCACTCCTCGGCCTTTGCGCCTTAAGACAGGTGTGCAGCGCCTGATTTAGCGCTCCAATCACCTCCAGGGGCGTTAAAAGTGAAGTTTCCAGTCAGTGGCGATAATTAGCGCCAGGCGCTAATTTTTGCGCCCGGACGATATGTGCGCCCCAAACGGGGCGCGACTTAATTTTTAGCCCCATAGGTCCAAAGTCACCTGTTCCTCCCGAGCACGCTGCACTCCCCCCACATCACGGCTCAGATTACTCACGTACTCTCTCCCACAATGTTATTTTCTGAAAGAAATCGATATAATTTGGTAGCTGTTGTTAGCTACTTGTAAATTTCAGGCTTGATATCTGTGACTTTTTTTAAAGATTGCAACAAAATGTGACGCTTTGAAATGTGACCTCAGGAGTGTGACATCTGGGGCGTGTCAGAGGGAACCCTTTTCTAAAGAATATTACAGATATTTCCTCAAAGGCTACGATTTTTCTACCTCTCACAATTTATATGTTCAAACGCCGTATGTGGCTGTAATTTCATCAATGCTTCAGTAACATAAGGTTCCCTCTTGTTTCAATGAAAGGGGAATGTTCTGCCGAAACACTGTGTTCTGTGTTGCTAACTGTAGGTGACCCAATAATGAAACAAACAGATTATTATCCACTGAATGTATGTTGCTCGATCAAATCAATACAATTCTGAGAAGTTTACGGTTTAATCTGTGGAGTGAAACCTTGGATTTCTTTATTGACTGAATCGAATAGGTCAAATGCAAAAAAGTTTTAATTAACTTTGCCTCTTGGAATCTGATTAGAACTCAGTGCCGTAATCAAACTTCACGGAAAAGTTAACCCGAATTTTAAATCAGATTGTGACGGATCATGATACCCAGCCGAAGGGACTTTGATTAAGTTGCATGTAGTGGATGGAAGCATTCATTATTCTAATGAGAATTGAGGGAAAATACATTCAGTACCTGCCTTCCCTCAGAGACACTGACAGCTGTTAAAAACAGAGCGAGCTGTTTCGAGATGTCCATACAGCCAGCTTCTTAGCTCCTCGGTCTGATTTTAATTTACTCTTCCTTTTAAGGCCTGATATGCTTCTCTGTTGAGACTCTGCTGTTTCACATTCCTTCAGAGCTGTTGCTCCACGAGACCATGTAAGGCAGTGAAATCTATGTCTGATAAGTTAGTAAAGGTGGACTTCTGAAGATGAATTTCTCGTGACCGTTCGCAGGACAGTAATGTTTCCAACGATCTCACTGAGGAGAAGAAAGAAAGAAAGACTTGCATTTCTATAGCGCCTTTCACAACCTCAGGACATTCCAAAGCGCTTTACAGCCAATGAAGTACTTTTTGAAGTGTAGAAACTGTTGTAATGTGGGAAACGCGGCAGCCAATTTGCGCTCAGCAAGCTCCCACAAACAGCAATGTGATAATGACCAGATAATCTGTTTTGTAGTGATGTTGGTTGAGGGATAAATATTGACCAGGAGACCAGGGATAACTCCCCTGCTCTTCTTTGAAATAGTGCCGTGGGATCTTTTACATCCACCTGAGAGAGCAGACGGGGCCTCGGTTTAACGTCTCATCTGAAAGACGGCACCTCCAACAGTGCAGCACTCCCTCAGCACAGCACTGGAGTGTCAGCCTGGATTATGTGCTCAAGTCTCTGGAGTGAGACTTGAGCCCAAAACCTTCTGACTCAGAGGTGAGAGGGTGCTACCCACTGAACCACAGCTGACATATACTGGCATAAAATTGGACCTGGATCAGGATTAGTTCGATGATTTTTTTGTTTTCACACAGAAGGTTATTAGAACGTGGATTGCTGCAGTGTCAGCCGTGGCTCAGTTGGTAGCACTCGCACCTCTGAGTCAGCAGGTTGTGGGTTCAAGTCCCACTTCAGAAATTTGAGCACAAAAGCCAGGCTGACACTCCCAGTGCAGTACTGAGGGAGCGCTGCACTGACGGAGGTGCTGTCTTTTGGATGAGACATTAAACGGAAGCCCCATCTGCTCTCTCAGGTGGACGTAAAAGATCCCATGGCACAACTTCGAAGAAGAGCAGGCGAGTTCTCCCCGGTGTCCTGGGGCCAATATTTATCCCTCAACGAACATCACTAAAAACAGATTATCTGGTCATTTATCACATTACTGTTTGTGGGAGCTTGCTGTGCACAAATTGGCTGCTGCGTTTCCTACATTACAACAGTGACTACACTTCAAAAGTACTTCATTGGCTGTAAAGTGTCATATAAATACAAGTCTTTCTTTCTTTAATTTAACAATAGTGCCTTGCAATGTATCTTAATAGCATCAGACTGTAAGCATGGTGTAGCATCATCACTGTACTTTCAAAATGCAGATGCATGCCTAGGTTTTGCCAGAGTGCTGCACCTTGTTGCCGTGGGAATACATTCTTCCCAAGGCCTATTAAATAAGACAAGGAACAAATTCCCAAGCTCACTGCAAACACAATGCTCATAGGCTCACACCAGGTGACTACTGGAGTCGGCATTTGGGTGACATGCACCATCTCTCAGGTTCCTTAATCAGAAAGAAAATACTTTAATTTATACAGCACCTTTCACCACCTCAGGACGTCCCAAAGCGCTTCACAGCCAATGAAGTACTTTTGAAGAGTAGTCACTGTTGTAATGTAGGGAAACGGGGCAGACAATTTGCGCACAGCAAGCTCCCACAAACAGCAATGAGCTAAAAGACGGTTGTGTTGGGTTAAATTGTTCTAAAACCCATGCGGATATCTGCACTTTTCAACAGCCTGGCTAAATCCTGAGCTGTTCAGTTCAGCGTAATGTAAATGAGACACCTCTCTGTCACAGCTGCCTCAGTTAAACACTCTCTTTACAGTTCCCCTGCTCTCACTCATTGAAGCTCTCACTCATTTTTATTTCCACCCTGGTTCCAATGAAGGGTCTAGACCCGAAAGGTTAACCCACCACTGTTCTACAGCAAGGATATCCGGGCTTTGGAAAAAGACATCCAGACTGATAGAGCTTAAGGCATCTGAGCTCTGGGGACCCCCATAACCCCACGTATTTAATTCCCCCTAACATATCCCATCCTATCCCCATAACCCCACATATTTAATCCCCCCCTAACACTAAGGGTCAATTTATCATAGCCAAATCAACCTAACCCGCACATTTTTGGACTGTGGGAGGAAACCGGAGCACCCGGAGGAAACCCACGCAAACACGAGGAGAATGTGCAAACTCCACACAGAGAGGGTGAAGAGGCTGGGATTGGTTATTGTGGAGGGAAGGTCAGGATAGAGAGTATTCAGGATCTTTAAAGGATTTAGATAAATTTGGAACCTCATAATATGTTTGAGATTGCCACAACCAAGGGAAGCTTGGAGGAGGGAACATGCCCTCTCAGATTAGATTTAAATACTTTACACAGCAGCTGGTGAATGCATGGACAGAACTGTCTAAGGGAGAGGGTAGTTGAGGCAATCAGTGTGGGAAACTTTCAGGGAGCATTGGATAGATACTTGAGGGAGTGCAGGAGCGGCGATTGCCTCGTGAGGGGCTCATACAAAGGTGCTCCACCATTGGCGGCCGTGCCTTCAGCTGCCGAGGCCCTAAGTTCTGGAATTCCCTCCCTAAACCTCTCCGCCCCTCTATTTCTCTCTTGTCCTTTAAGATGCTCCTTAAAGCCTACCTCTTTGACCAAGCTTTTAATCCTAATATCTCCTTAACATGGCTCGGTGTCAAATTCTGTTTGATAACGCTCCTGTGAAGCGCCTTGGGACGTTTTACTACATTAAATGCACTATATAAATGTAAATTGATGTTGGTTCGGATGTTCCATTGTTTTTTTCTCCTATGGGATGCTGTCGGATCTGCTGTGTATTTGCAGCATTTTCTGTTTTTATTCCATTGCCGCTCCTGGGAATGGCATGGACCAATCAGGCCTGTCATTCACGTTCCTCTCTTTTAAAAAAAATAAACTCTCTACATTTAAATCTAGGCCCCTTTCGCCTCGCTCAGGTGGATGTAAAGATCCCACGGCATTATTTGAAGAGGAGCAGGGGGCACTCCCGATCATTACCTCCCTCCACCAACAGCTCCGGAAACAAAGTAACTGGCCAATCATCTCATTGCTCCTTGTGGGATCTTGCTATGCACAAAATGGCTGCCGTATTTGCCTGTGCAACTTCACTCTGAAGAGCGATTCATTGAGCAGAGAGCCTGAAACCAACCGCTGGGGTTAATTTCAACTTGGTATTGAGTACATTAGTGAAAGTGTTATTCCTATCACACTGGATATCGCTGAATAGACTTTGCAATCTTGTATTATTATCCACTGCAATAGAAAATAACTGAAAGGGAAAACAGACTTAGCAGCAGTGAGGTCCAGGCAGACGCAGCCTCCCCAACAAATTCCTTGTACATGTGTCATGGCAACAGAGTAAGTGATGTAAATCTCAATTTACAGCTGCTGTCAAATTCACTGAGACAAATAACTGAGCAAATAGGCAAAAATCGACAAACTGTGGATTACAATACAGCTTTAGACAGGATTCTCAGTCTGTCGCATTAACATGGAATAAAAATAAACAAATTAAGGTGTCACTTCCACAATTAACGCTTCCTTGATTTCATTAATTAGCTATGCATTCAACATAAATATCCTCCACTTGCTAATAACATGCTGATTCCAAAGCAGAGTATTTTCCTTTGCAATGGTCTTCCAGATGTAATAATCAAGAAGTATTGGAATCACATCGAATTTACAGCACAGAACCAGACCATTCAGCCCAACTGGTCCGTGCCGGTGTTTCTGCTCCACACGAGCCTCCTCCCACCCCTCTGCATCTCACCCTGTCAACATATCCTTCTATTCCTTTCTCCCTCATGTACTTATCTAGCTTCGACTTAAATGCATCTGTGGATGTACTGAACGTGAAATAACTTACGTGATTTAAAAAAAAATGTAATATTCAAGTATTGATTTTTATTGACCTGGACTCTTACTTGTTTGCAGCCCAGTGAAGCACTCAAAAAAATGAGTGGAAGAGGCACAATTCCATATCATTTAAACACATTTTTGAAATCTAATCAAGTCAAAATACGCTTGGAGTCACAGCTTTATCCGTTTATAAATCCTCTGTTGGAGACTGACTGGGATCTTTTAAAGTGCCGGCGGCTTTGAGCAAAGATGTGCAAGGTTGAAAGTGGATGGTTTGAGTTGGGAGTAGTAGGTTTGGAGAGGCAGAAGGAAGCATTTGTTTCTGACTAATTCAGCAGCAGTGCGAAGGCCAGTTATTGCATCTCATGTAAACTCTGCTGGTTGGAGAGCTGTCTGTCCAGGAAGACAGGGCGTTGGGTTGATTACACAGCAAACTCTATTGGCAAGGGACGTCTCTTCGAATGCACAATCCCCCCGCCCCACTCCGAAATTCATTGCATTCAGGACGAGCTGGCTGTGATTTACATAGAATTACATAGATTGAACAGTACAGAAACTGGCCATTTGGCCCATCTGGTCTATGCCGGTGTTTATGCTCCACACCCCTCCCCACCTCATCTCACCCCACCCCACCACGCCCCACCCCACCCCACCTCGCCCTGCCCCATCCCACCTCGCTCCACCCCACCTCGCCCTGCCCCATCCCACCTCGCTCCACCCCTCCCCACCTCATCTCACCCCACCCCACCATGCCCCACCCCACCTCACCCCACCCCACCTCGCCCTGCCCCACCCCACCTCACCCCACCTCACCCCACCCCACCTCGCCCCACCCCACCCCACCTCACCCCACCCCACCTCGCCCCACCCCACCCCACCACGCCCCACCCCACCCCACCTCACCCCACCCCACCTCACCCCACCCCACCCCACCTCGCTCCACCCCACCCCACCTCACCCCACCTCGCCCCACCCCACCCCACCTCACCCCACCCCACCTCGCCCCACCCCACCCCACCTCGCTCCACCCCACCCCACCTCACCCCACCCCACCCCACCTCGCCCTGCCCCATCCCACCTCGCTCCACCCCACCTCGCCCTGCCCCATCCCACCTCGCTCCACCCCTCCCCACCTCATCTCACCCCACCCCACCATGCCCCACCCCACCTCACCCCACCCCACCTCGCCCTGCCCCACCCCACCTCACCCCACCTCACCCCACCCCACCTCGCCCCACCCCACCCCACCTCACCCCACCCCACCTCGCCCCACCCCACCCCACCACGCCCCACCCCACCCCACCTCACCCCACCCCACCTCACCCCACCCCACCCCACCTCGCTCCACCCCACCCCACCTCACCCCACCTCGCCCCACCCCACCCCACCTCACCCCACCCCACCTCGCCCCACCCCACCCCACCTCACCCCACCTCGCTCCACCCCACCCCACCTCACCCCACCCCACCTCGCCCCACCCCACCTCGCCCCACCCCACCTCGCCCCACCCCACCCCACCCCACCTCGCTCCACCCCACCCCACCTCGCCCCACCCCACCCCACCCCACCCCACCTGGCCCCACCCCACCCCACCTCGCCCCACCCCACCCCACCTCACCCCACCCCACCTCGCCCCACCCCACCCCACCACGCCCCACCCCACCCCACCTCACCCCACCCCACCACGCCCCACCCCACCCCACCTCGCCCCACCCCACCTTGCCCTGCCCCATCCCACCTTGCTCCACCTCACCCCACCCCACCTCGCTCCACCCCACCCCACCTCGCCCCACCCCACCCCACCCCACCTCGCCCCACCCCACCTCGCCCCACCCCACCCCACCTCGCCCCACCCCACCCCACCCCACCTCGCCCCACCCCACCTCGCCCCACCCCACCCCACCCCACCTCGCCCCACCCCACCTCGCCCCACCCCACCCCACCTCACCCCACCCCACCTCGCCCCACCCCACCTCGCCCCACCCCACCTCGCCCCACCCCACCCCACCCCACCTCGCTCCACCCCACCCCACCTCGCCCCACCCACCCCACCCCACCCCACCTCGCCCCACCCCACCCCACCTCGCCCCACCCCACCCCACCCCCCCCCCCCCCCCCCCCCCCCCCCCCCCCACCCCCCCCCCCCCCCCCCCCCCCACCCCCCCCCCCCCCCCCCCCCCCCCCCACCCCCCCCCCCCCCCCCCCCCCCCCCCCCCCCCCCCCCCCCCCCCCCCCCCACCCCCCCCCCCCCCCCCCCCCCCCCCCCCCCCCCCCCCCCCCCCCCCCCCCCCCCCCCCCCCCCCCCCCCCCCCCCCCCCCCCCCCCCCCCCCCCCCCCCCCCCACCCCCCCCCCCCCCCCCCCCCCCCCCCCCCCCCCCCCCCCCCTCCCCCCCCCCCCCCCCCCCCCCCCCCCCCCCCCCCCCCCCCCCCCCCCCCCCCCCCCCCCCCCCCCCCCCCCCCCCCCCCCCCCCCCCCCCCCCCCCCCCCCCCCCCCCCCCCCCCCCCCCCTCCCCCCCCCCCCCCCCCCCCCCCCCCCCCCCCCCCCCCCCCCCCCCCCCCCCCCCTCGCCCCACCCCACCCCACCTCGCCCCACCCCACCCCACCTCGCCCCACCCCACCTCGCCCCACCCCACCCCACCTCGCTCCACCTCACCCCACCTCACCCCACCCCACCCCACCTCACCCCACCCCACCTCGCCCCACCCCACCTCACCCCACCCCACCTCACCCCACCCCACCTCGCCCCACCCCACCCCACCTCACCCCACCCCACCTCGCTCCACCCCACCCCACCTCACCCCACCCCACCTCACCCCACCCCACCTCGCCCTGCCCCATCCCACCTCGCTCCACCTCACCCCACCCCACCCCACCTCGCCCTGCCCCATCCCACCTCACCCCACCCCACCCCACTCCACCCCACCTCGCCCTGCCCCATTCCACCTCGCTCCACCTCACCTCATTCCACCGCACCTCAGCTAACTCCACCCCACCTCACCCTGTCCCACCCAATCTCATCCCACCTCATTCCACCCCACCCCAACCCAACCCAACCCACTTTGCCCCACCTCACCTTGTCCCACCGCTCCCCGCCCCACCCCCTCACCCCGCCCCACCTCACCTCCAGAGCTCAGGGCCTCGGCAGCTGAAGGCACGGCCGCCAATGGTGGAGCGATTGAAATCGGGGATGCGCAAGAGGCCAGAATTGGAGGAGCGCAGAGATCTCAGAGGGTTGCAGGGCTGGAGGAGATCACAGAGATAGGGAGGGGCCAGGCCAAGGATTTGAAAACAAGAATGAGAATTTTAAAATCGAGAATTTTATAAATGCAAGTCTTTCTTTCTATCTTCTTTTTCTACTGTTATGCGGTTATTGGAAAGTATAATCTATTTAGAAACTCGGTGTAAATATGAGTCTGTTACAACAGTAATATTGTGGTTCAGTCCTCTTAATCTGAAAAAGGTTTGCTTTGATAAGACATGTTGCCACTGCTTCAGATATATTGTGGATGGAGAAATTAATTGTTGATTCATTTTCTGCAGCTCAGAGCTTGACTATGAAATAAAGATGAACTGGAGTTTTAGTCGAATCTTAATTGTGATTTGAATGGAAGCAATCCTGTTTAACCAATACATGGGGACAGAACTAGGAGGAATTATAAAGCAGACCTGTTTGAATTCAATTAATTCGTATGATATAAATCTCCCAAAGATCAGCATATGTAGAAGCAGCCTGTGTTTTGCTTGGTGTCTGTATTCTCCACATTGTTGGGGTCCTAATCTCAGTTGGAATGTTGGAGAGATCGATCGAATAAAATATTTGACTGAAGGGAATTGTTGAATGATAGTGTACTGGTGTATCCCGGGATGTTTGAAAGATAGAAAGAAAGACTTGCATTTATACAGTCACTGTTGTAATGTGGGAAACGCGGTGGCCAATTTGCGCACAGCAAGCTCCCACAAACAGCAATGAGATAATGACCGGATAATTTTTTTTGTGATGTTGGTTGAGGGATAAATATTGACCAGGACACCAGGGCTAACTCCCCCTGCTCTTCTTCGAAATAGTGCCATGGGATCTTTTACGTCCACCCGAGAGAGCAGACGGGGCCTCGCTTTAACGTCTCATCTGAAAGACAGCACCTCCGACAGTGCAGCACCCCTTCAGTACTGCACTGGAGTGTCAGCCTGGATTATGTGGTCAAATCTCTGTTAGTGGCCATGTTGTACTCAATTATGTTGAGCAAGAGACATTCTTTGTAAATTCAATGGTAACCTTCGGGTTCCCTCCAAGTCACACACCAACCTGACTTGGAAATATGTCGCCGTTCCTTCATCGTCGCTGGGTCAAAATCCTGGGACTCCCTCCCTAACAGCACTTTGGGACCACCTTCACCACACGGACTGCAGCGGTTCAAGAAGGCGGCTCACCACCACCTTCTCAAGGGGCAACTAGGGATGAGCAATAAATGCCGGCTTTGCCAGCGACGCCCACATCCCATGAATTAATAAAAAACATTTTTTTAATTGAGCACAGCAAGGTTCCACAAACAGCAATGTCATAATGACCAGATAATCTGTTTTTTTGGTGTTGGTTGAGGGATAAATGTTGGCCAGGACACCGGGTAAATATGGGCAGGGAAAGGGTTAAAATGTATTCTAAATGAACAGTGGAAACTGAACACAGGATCTCCTGTTTTCTTTTCCCTACTGGAATTCAAACGCCAGGGCTCAGGAGAAGAGAAGCTCCTGCCTGCTCATCTTCTCCAGTATGAAAGAGCCCGCACGTTGTACGGTGCGAGACTTAATGGTGACCTAGAATGAGGAAGATAAGACGTCATGGGGAAAATTAAGGGCAATAGCATTCTGCGAGATGAAGTAATCTCACCCATGTCAATCAATAGTATAACTTTACCCATTGGTTATAACTCTACATCTTGCAGTTTAGAGATGTTGTTGCTTTATTAGGACAGTTAGATTAGTCAGTTGTAACTCAGAAAGGTATAAAAAAGGTGATGAATTGTAACAACTCAAGTCTGAGCTCAATCGCTGTATAGTTGAGAGACCTCGTTTCCCAGATCCAGGTTTGCTCGATTTCTAAGTACTTTACCTTATTTGAAGGATTAACCTTTGAATACGTGAAACTTTTGTTTGGGAGTGGGAATGTCTTACCCTCATCGAATGTGCTGACATAAAGCTGATCTCGATTCGCGCTGTCCGAGATTTTTGGTCCATGAGGTCGCACGCACCATGGGAACATTTCTCGTGAACGTTTAGGAGGTCTTTGGGCTCTAGCCCTTGGAGGTCACTTCTGGCCGGTTTGGACATGCTGGGAGATTGGACACAGACAACCCGGAGCCAGAGATTCGCAAAGCTCAAAGCTGCCCCGAGCTCAGCCCTCAGACAGACAGTGGACATGTTATGAGAGTGCCCGGCAGCAGGGGCACATCTATAGAGACATAGAAACATAGAAGATAGGAGCAGGAGTAGGCCATTCAGCCCCTCGAGCCTGCTCCGCCATTCGATGAGATCATGGCTGATCATCCAAATTCAGTACCCTGTCCCTGCCTTCTCTCCATATCCCTTGATCCCTTTAGTTTTAAGAAATATATCTAACTCCTTCTTGAATATATTTAATGAATTGGCCTCTACTGCCTTCTGTGGTAGAGAATTCCACAGGTTCACCACTCTCTGGGTGAAGAAATTCCTCCTCATCTCAGTCCTAAATGGCTTACCCCTTATCCTTAGACTGTGACCCCTGGTTCTGGACTCCCCGGCCATCGGGAACATCCTTCCTGCATCTAGTTTGTCCTGTCCTGTTAGAATTTTATATGTTTCGATGAGATCCCCTCTCATTCTTCTAAACTCCAGTAAGTATAAGCCCAATCGACCCAATCTCTCCTCATACGCCATTCCTGCCATCCCAGGTATCAGCCTGGTGAATCTTCGCTGCACTCCCTCCATGGCAAGAACATCCTTCCTCAGATAAGGCGACCAAAACTGCACACAATACTCAAGATGTGGTCTCACCAAGGCCCTGTACAACTGCAGCAAGACATCCTTGTTCCTGTACTCAAACCCTTTCGCTATGAAGGCCAACATACCATTTGCCTTCTTCACCGCCTGCTGCACCTGCATGCTTACCTTCAGCGATTGGTGCACAAGGACACCCAGGTCTCGTTGCACTTCCCCTTCTCCCAATCTATTGCCATTCAGATAATAATCTGCCTTCCTGTTTTTGACACCAAAGTGGATAACCTCGCATTTATCCACATTATATTGCATCTGCCATGCTTCTGCCCAATCACCCAACCTGTCCAAATCATACTGGAGTTTCTCGGCATCCTCCTCACGGCACACACGCCCACCCAGCTTTGTGTCATCTGCAAACTTGGAGATATTACATCCAATTCCATCGTCCAGATCATTAATATATATTGTGAATAGCTGGGGTCCTAGGACCGATCCCTGCGGTACCCCACTAGTCACCGCCTGCCACTCGGAAAAAGACCCATTAATTCCAACTCTTTGCTTTCTGTCTGCCAACCAGTTCTCTATCCAAGTCAATACCTTGCCCCCAATCCCATGTGCCTTAACTTTACACACTAATCTCTTATGCGGGACCTTATCGAAAGCCTTCTGAAAGTCCAAATACACCACATCCACTGGTTTTCCCTTATCCATTTTACCAGTTACATCCTCAAAAAATTCCAGTAGATTAGTCAAGCACGATTTGCCTTTTGTAAATCCATGTTGACTTTGTCCGATCCTGTCACTGTTTTCCAAGTGCTCTGCTATTACATCTTTTATAATGGACTCTAGCATTTTCCCCACTACCGATGTCAGGCTTACTGGTCTATAATTCCCCGTTTTCTCTCTACCACCTTTTTTGAATAGTGGGGTAACATTAGCTACCCTCCAATCCATGGGTACTGTTCCAGAGTCTATAGAATTTTGGAAGATGACCAGCAATGCATCTACTATTTCTAGGGCCACTTCCTTAAGTACCCTAGGATGTAGATTAACAGGCCCTGGGGATTTATCGGCCTTCAATCCCGTCAATTTCCCTAACACTATTTCCCTACAAATACTGATTTCTTTCAGTTCCTCCTTCTCAGAGCAGAGAAGGTTGAGAGGAGATTTGATAGAGGTGTCTAAAATCATGAGGGGTCTGGACAGAGTAGATAGAGAGAAACTGTTCCCATTGGCGGAAGGGTCGAGAACCAGAGGACACAGATTTAAGGCGATTGGCAGAAGAACTAAAGGCGACATGAGGAAAAACTTTTTCACGCAGCGAGTGGTTAGGATCTGGAATGCACTGCCTGAAAGGGTGGTGGAGGCAGACTCAATCATGACTTTCAGAAGGGAATTGGATAAGTACCTGAAGGAAAAATATTTGCAGGGTTATGGGGAAAGGGCGGGGGAGTGGGACTAGCTGAAGTGTTTTTGCAGAGAGCCGGCACGGGCTCAATGGGCCAAATGGCCTCCTTCTGTGCTGTAACCATTCTATGATTCTATGATAATGGCCATGAATGAGATAGCTGCCACTCAAGGTAAGGCCACATCGAGACACCCCTCGTCCCCAAGCACAAGTGACAGTAAAGTTGTCATAAAGCAGGAAGAACGAGGCAACTAAAGTACGGTAGCCTAACTAGTCCGGACTAGTAACTCAGAAGCTAGGGTAAGTTGTGAAATTGCGTTCAATAAATCTGGTAATTTGTGGGCTGGGACCAGAAAAAAATGACCATGAAATCTGTTAGATTTAAGGACAAGAGCAGCGATGTCATAGGAACACCACCACCTCCAAGTTCCCTCTGTATCACATAATTTCTTGACTTGGAAATATATCGGCCGATCCTTCATCGTCGCTGGGTCAAAATCCTGGAACTCCCTCCCTAACAGCACTGTGGGAGTACCTTCACCACACGGACTGCAGCGGTTCAAGAAGGCGGCTCACCACCACCTTCTCAAGGGCAACTAGGGATGGGCAATAAATGCCGGCCTCGCCAGCGACACCCACATCGCGAGAATTTTTTTTAAATTGCCATACATCAAGATGATATTGTGTAAAACAATATAATGGAAATTGTGCTTTGTAAGCTTCCGCAGCAGATTACATCAGCTTTTGGTTGAGTATTTCGCTATTTTTATCTTTCTTCATCTCTAGTTATGATTATATTCAATTATTTTAAAACATTCCCTTTAGCAATAGCACAAATTCAAAACTTCAAAGATTTTAAATTGCTAATATTTCACATTTGTTGATATTCACTCTTATATATGAAATCTTTGAAAGCAAATTTAAAAAAAAGCAATGGTCCATGTACTTGAACAGCTATCAACTGGAAAAGGTGAGTTAGCTGATGAATTACTATTCCACAGTGAATGGCACTTTAACTTCAATCTGTAAAAAAATATTATTATACATTGTCACTTTCTCAGTTCCTGTATAATTAAAATGGGGAGACTGTCATTCTTGATATATACCTGTCTCCAAACAAGTGCAAGGAATTTATCAGTATAAAAATATAACAGAATTCCCCGTGCCATTGTACAAAATCTTACAGTTCTTAATGGGTCTGTCTTTGTTACCTCTAGACTTGACTATTTCAATGCTCTCCTGGCTGGCCTCCCACATTCTATCCTGCACAAACTTGAGGTCATCCAAAACTCGGCTGCCCGTGTCCTAACTTGCACCAAGTCCCATTCACCCATCATCCCTGTGTTCGCTGGCCTACACTGGCTCACCATCCGGCCATACCTCGATTTTAAAATTCTCATCCTTGTTTTCGAATCCCTCCATGGCCTCGCCCCTCCCTATCCCTGTAAGCTCCTCCAGCCCCACAACCCCCTGAGATCTCTGCACTCCTCCAATTCTGGCCTCTTGAGCATCCCCGATTTCATCGCTCCACCATTGGCGGCCGTGCCTTCAGCTGCCTGGGCCCTAAGCTCTGGAATTCCCTCCCTAAACCTCTCCGCCTCTCTCTCCTCCTTTGAGATGCTCCTTAAAACCTACCTCTTTCACCAAGCTTTTGGTCACCTGTTCTAATATCACCTTATGTGGCTCGGTGTCAAATTCTGTTTGATAATCGCTCCTGTGAAGCACCTTGGGACGTTTTACTACGTTAAAGGCGCTGTATAAATACAAGTTGTTGTTGTCGTATTTTTGGGGCCTTAGCCAGGATTTGGTACAACTCTTTTTTGAAGGCGTGCAGCAAATCAGCACTCACCACGAGACAGCAAAATAGGTCTACGGGTTTGGGAGGTGCTGTCGACACTTATCTACGTTAAATGCTATTTGCCAAACACGGGCCTGTTCCCTTATCACACTGGGATCCGCTTGCAGTAGGTCAGTTTGATCCACGGTCCTAGCCCTGGCACAGATCGTATCACCTGCAAACTTGCGTTGTCCCCCCGAATGCCTACAACCAGGTCATTAATGAAGATCAACAAAAGCAGCGGGTCCTAACTCGGATCCCTGCAGGACCTGCAGTCTCCAAGCAGATCTACGACCAATAACAATCACTTTCTGCCTATGGGTTCACCGCCAGTTCTTAGTCCAGTCTAACGTCTTACGGTCAGAATGATTGGGACAGTATAGGAGGCCCAAGACAGAGAGATCAGAGTGGGAATGGGAGGAGGAGTTAAAGACATGGAAAGTGGATGGCGGGCACCCGTTTTTCGGGAGCTAAAGGGGCACCAAAGCCTCCAATATGGCGGGCGGGAAGGGCATGCTCATTACAAGCCAGAATTTTTGTGTAAGCAAAAGAATCGGCACCCAGGGACTGTGCCAGAAACAGGCATTGGGGCCTCTGAGTATACAATATAAGGCACCTAAAGCCTTTCTGAAGGCCCCACTGCAAGATCGGGTTGCGTTCAGGAACACCAGGACTGCATGCGGCCTAACTCAGGAAGCGTAATGAGACCACCACAGCCAATAAGGTAAGTGTTTATATAATATACTTAATCTGAATGTGGAGCCGGGAGAAGCAGACATGGACATATTTTAGCAAACAAATGGATATCAGATGTACCTCTTTAAAGATCTATACGTGTTGGGACTGAAGATCCATGGCCCTGAGAAGGCATTACACTGGCATCAGTTCGCCAACTCTGACTGGACGAATTCCTGGAGATTTCATCACATGACCTGCTGGCACCAATGTCCCGCCCCCTACACTGCTGCCATTGGTCGCCCGACATGTCCATCATCGCGGCGCCCCGCCTTACTACCCTAATTGGAAAGACTCTTCATTACCTGATTGGATGATTCTTGACTCGCAGTTAAACAGCCTCTTCTCCCCATCTCCAATATTTTTTATAACTAATGAACAAAAGTGTTCAAGGAAATTAAAATTATAAAACATTTTTTTTAATGCCCTGTGATTTTTCTCCGGGGTTTTTGCTGGACGCAGTGTCCTGGAGATTAATCTTCAATTCCTGGAGACTCCAGGCCAATCCTGGAGTGTTGGCAAATGGCGATCCTACCCTGGCAGGAATACAGCAGAAAGGTCGCACATTAGGCCCTGACCTGGACACACTAGGTCCTTCTCTGGAGTTTCCATCTTGCCTTGTTGGGAGACAGAGCCTTCTACCTGCCTCAATTAAAGGCATTGACAGAGGAGGGGCGAGGCTGGGGTGGACATTCCCTACTTTGGCGGTTCCTGTTCGTCCTGCCCTCCTTCAGGGGCCCAGGGTGGGCCAGTACGCCTGGTGAATCCAGGGTCATGAGTGTCAGATGTGGGACCCAAGGCTGCGGCCTGAACCCCACCTTTAAGAACATGACATAGGAGCATACGGCCCCTCGAGCCTGCTCCGCCATTCAATAAGATCATGGCTGATCATCTATCTCAACTCCACTTTCCCATCCTATCCCCATATCCCTTGATTCCTTTACAGTCCAAAAATCTATCAATCTCAGCCTTGACTATACTCAATGACTGAGCATCCACAGCCCTTTGGGCCAGAGAATTCCAAAGAAAAGAAAGACTTGCATTTCTATAGCGTCTTTCATGACCACCGGATGTCTCAAAGCGCTTTACAGCCAATGAAGTACTTTTGAAGTGTAGTCACTGTTGAAATGTAGGAAACGCAGCAGCCAATTTGTGCACAGCAGCTCCCATGAACAGCAATGTGATAATGACCAGATAATCTGTTTTTGTCATGTTGGTTGAAGGATAAATATTGGGCAGGACACCAGCGATAACTCCCCTGCTCTTCTTCAAAATGGTGCCATGGGATCTTTTACATCCACCTGGGAGCAGACGGGGCCTCGGTTTAACATCTCATCCGAAAGATGACACCTTCGACAGTGCAGCGCTCCCTCAGTACTGCACTGGAGTGTCAGCCTAGCTTTATGTGCTCAAGTCTCTGGAGTGGGACTTGAACCCACAACCTTCTGGACTCAGAGGTGAGAGAGAGAGAGCTACCCACTGAGCCACGGCTGATAGGTGCACAGCAATTAAAAGCGCTCTGAATTAAAGGGGCAATGCGTTCAGAGCTAATAAAAATTAAAATGAAGTGAAAAATGCATTTTTCATTCTTTACTGCCTTTAAAAAAAAATTAACATTTAAAAGAAGTCCCAAATGGGAGTCTTCAGCACTTAAAACTGAATTCCCTTCCGAACCTCAACAAATGGGAAAAGTGCCTCAGCACTAACACAAATGGCTCAGCAAGCCAGGGAGGGGCACCGAGGGTCTCACACGCAGTACTCCAGGTTTGTGCAGGGGGTCAACACTGCAAGAGATGCCCTCGACCCACAGGGGCCAGGAGGCCCTCCAGAAATAACGATGTGGGACCAGATCAGCGAGGCCGTCAGTGCCAGCAGTGTCGCCCCCACCACCTGGCTCCATTTCTCAAAGTAGCTTCATGATCTCAGACCACTGGTCAAGGTCAGTGAATGCATCTTCAAAAGCCGTCTCCAACCAACTGAATCACTAGCCTCACACACTGCTCAATGCACAACCCCCAATCACTCACCTACCAACAATCTGCACATCTCACATTCCTAGCCTTACCTCACCCCCTTGGAGGAGACTGTGCTGGCCATTCGTGGCATGGCTGAGCCCTTGGCTAGCGGCACGGCAGAAAGGATACAAGATGCTGGTATACTCATACGTTATCCTCCTTCTGGCACCTCTTGCTTTCCTGCCCTCCCCTCACCACAACTCCACCCTTGTGCTTTCCTCATTACACGCACCCAAGAAATGCAGCCTGCCCAGCCAGTGGTTGACCAAGAAGAGGGAGAGGAGAGAGAAGAAGAAGAAGAAGAAACACCGTCACTTGATTTGTCACTCCCAGCCACCAGCTCCTCAAGGCCGACCAACAAGGCCATTTGCAGTGTCCCCCACTGAAAGTCAGCAGCCTTCCACCAGCCATGCTGCAGCCACTGGGGTAGTACTGCATGACATCACCAGGATAGGCAAAGGCACACACAAGACAGTCACTAAGGGAATGCATAAGGGTGATGAGTTGATTTCTTGATGTCATATTGGATGGATGGATAGATGTATAAAGTTGGATTGGAAAGTTTGCTTTCTGGTGGCTTTTATTTCAGCATCGTGGTGAAGAGGACGTTGTGATGGTTAGTAACAGAGGGAAGGTAAGTTGAAAGTGGAATTGGGGTTGTGGTCACTGGGACCGGAGGCGGATGATTCCATCCCGGATATCCCGGCCAGAAAGGGACTGTCTGGGCTGCATCCTTCCTTCTGCTTCCACCTCTTCTGCTTCCTCTTCTGTTTCTTCCTCTTCTGCATCTTCCTGTGAGTAGATGCTGTAAATCTGAAATGACAGCATCAAATGCTGGAAATACTCAGCAGGTCAGGCCGCATCTTGACCTGAGACGTGAACTCTGTTTCTCTCTCCACAGGTGTTGCCTGACCTGCTGAGTATTTGCAGCATTTTCTGTTTTCTCAGAGGCTTTCCTTTACCATCCGAGGCCTTGCAAGCATCCAGCAGCACTCCCTACAAACTTAACATCTATTGCAGCAAGCCACTACTTCAGTAACATAAAAAAAAAACGTCCAAAAGCTTAAGTGCAAATTTACCTGAAAGATGCGTGTGTCCCTTTAAGAGGTGCTGACAATGCCTCTGTGAATCTGCTTGCACGCTGGGTTTACCTGGCATGCTTAGGACCCAGCGCCGAACCCTGTGCTGGGATCGAAGTTCGCCGTGGTGACATTAAGTCGGCGTTGTACACCGACCGATGTCACCGCTCCGCCATTTTTCTTTGCAGAGCGCAATCTCTTATCGGCAGCGCTACCGGGCCTAGGAAAATGGAGGGTGCCGTGGAACCCACCACCAGCTGGTGGAAGAGCGCCGACCGCCACTTTCTCGACATTATGCCGCACTAACAGGAGGCGCAATCCACCCGAATTAAGCAAAGGACCCCTAGTTCTAGACTCTCCAGCCAGGGGGAACAACCTCTCAGCATCTACCCTGTCAATCCCCCTCAGAATTTTACACGTTTCAATGAGATCATCTCTCATTCTTCTAAACTCCAGAGAGTATAGGTCCAATCTACTCAATCTCTCTTCATAGGACGGCCCTCTCATCCCAGAAATCAGTCTAGTAAATCTCCTAAGAGGCGGGCCTATTTTTAAAAATTCCACAAGAAATTCTTCGGTGGACCCTCTTACAAAGGAGCAATAGGGGCAACATGATAGCTCTGGGGGTAGGGGTCGGAGGGATACAGCACCACTACGATGGTTGTCCCCCCAGATGTGCCCCCTTTGTGAAGCGGTCACTCCCCGCAAATGGCAGAACCTTTCCCCCGACCCCGGAGAATCAGCTGGGGTCAAAAGTGAAGGTTCACGACGGGTGCAATTTCGGAATAAGTGGCAGACTCGCAGACTTCAGCGACTCCCCCGCCCCCACCCCCGCCATTTACTTCTGCTTTCCGATTTAATTTGGATGATGCCTTAAGTGGGATTGAGAGAGGAGTTTGGCAACCCTTGTCTCTGCGTGTGAGCAGGGGGGGAGTTCTCCCCGGTGTCCTGGGGCCAATATTTATCCCTCAATCAACATCACTAAAACAGATGATCTGGTCATTATCACATGGCTGTTTGTGGGAGCTTGCTGTGTGTAAATTGGCTGCATTTTTCTACATTACAACAGTGACGACACTCCAATAGTCCTTCATTGGCTGCAAAGCAGCCAACTTCCTGGCACCATGGGTGGCTCTGCTGCACAGGCTGGGAGGAAAAAGTGTGGAAGAGCTATAGTGATAGGGGACTCAATTGTAAGGGGAATAGATACGCGTTTCTGCGGCCGCAAAGGAGACTCCAGGATGGTGTGTTGCCTCCCTGGTGCAAGGGTCAAGGACGTCTCAGAGCGGCTACAGAACATTTTGGAGGGGGAGGGCGAACAGCCAGTTGTCGTGGTGCACATAGGCATCAACGATATAGGTAAAAAACGGGATGAGGTCCTAAAAGCAGAATATAGGGAGTTAGGAGGTAAATTAAAAAATAGGATCTCAAAGGTAGTAATCTCAGGATTGCTACCAGTGCCACGTGCTAGTCAGAGTAGAAATAGGAGGATATTTCAAATGAATACGTGGCTAGAGGAATGGTGCAAGGGGGAGGGATTCAAATTCCTTGGACATTGGAACCAGTTCTGGGGGAAGTGGGACCAGTACAAACGGGATGGTCTGCACCTGGGCAGGGCCGGGACCGATGTCCTAAGGGGAGTGTTTGCTAGTGCTGTTGGGGAGGGTTTAAACTAAAGTGGCAGGGGGTTGGAAACCTGAGCAGGGAGACAGAGGAAAGGGAAACAAGGATAAAAGCAAAAGACAGGAAGGAGAAAAACAAAAGTAGAAGGCAAAGAACTCAACTGTTTAAATCAAACATGGTCACAGTAAATAATAATTCATATAGGTCTGAGAGCGTTAAAAAAACAAGCCTGAAGGCTTTTGGGGTAAAAATTCACTTGGTTGCGCCTCCCGTTAGCGCCTTAAGAGGGCGCTAATGGGGCGTTAAGCCGCTAACGCCCGGGCGCAGCGATGTTTGCGCCGCTCGAGAACTTAACTTGAGCTTGTGCGGCGGCGCTAAAACTTACCGCTGCGACCACCTGCGCGCGCAGATTGTGACGTCATTCCATGGTGCAACGCCCTTGGGGCGCCCCGGAGCGGAAATTGAGTGGCGCCCCCTGCCTTACCGCCTGGCGCTTCCAACGACTGGAAGACTGGAACGTTATCAATCGGTGTGGGGCTGGGGGGGGCGCTATTTAAAGGGGGCCTCTTCCTGTCTTTTTCTGTGGTCGACATTTATGCACCACTCGTTCTGAGAGAGAGAGAGAGATTCGGAGAGAGAGAGAGAGAGACTTCTACATTGACTCAACGCTTTGTGAGGTAGTTTTGCCTAGTTCATCCTAACTTTGCTGCTACTTTAGTTGCTGTACCTCATTACTTTTCTGGCAAAGAGAATATGGGGGCTGCAATGATTGGGGGCGTCGTCCTGCTCCAGCTGAATCGGAGGATACCGAGACGCAGACAGAGAGTGGCAATGATGGCCAGACGGAGGAGGGCCATCAGGCGCATGTACAGGAGAGCTTACCCTCCCAGGGTATATCGTGAACAGCTCTCCTACATCCATATGTCCGAGGAGCTGTGTTTGCGAAGGCTGCGATTCAGCAAGGAGGTGGTCACTGAGCTCTGCCACCTGCTGCAGCCAGATCTGCAGCCTCAGCTGAGGTCCAGGACGTCTCTGTCGGTGGCAGTGAAGGTCACAGTGGCTTTGAACTTCTACGCCACTGGCTCATTCCAAGCTGCTGTTGGGGACCTCGCCAATATCTCCCAGTTTGCGGTGCATCGCTGCATCTGGCAGGTCACCAATGCCCTCTTCAGAAGGAGACGAGACTTCATCTCTTTCCCTATGACCCCAGACAAGCAGCGTGACCGTGCTCTGGGCTTTGCGAGGGTAGCGGGCTTCCCCATGGTGCAGGGCGCCATTGACTGCACGCATGTGGCTTTGCGTGCTCCGCGAGAGAATGCAGAGGAATTCAGGAACAGAAAGGGGTTCCATTCCTTGAATGTGCAGTTGGTCTGTGACCACAGACAGGTGATACTCGCTGTCAATGCCCACTATCCGGGCAGCTGCCACGATGCTTTCATCCTGCGCCAGACTACTGTGGCAGAAGTTTTCGAGGCACCGCATCAGCCAGTTGGTTGGCTTCTGGGGGACAAGGGGTACGCATTGAGCACCTGGCTGATGACACCGCTCCGTACGCCAAACACCCCTGCTGAGCTGCGGTACAATGAAAGCCATCAAGCAACCAGGAACATTATTGAGCGCACAATCGGCGTGCTGAAACAACGGTTCCGCTGTCTGGACCATTCCGGAGGAGCCCTGCAGTACTCGCCTGAGCAAGTTTCGAACTTCGTAGTCGTGTGCTGCATGTTGCACAACATGGCAATCCTCAGGACCCAGCCAATGCCACCAGGCCTTGTAGCACCACCAGAGGAGGAGGAGGAAGAGGAGGAAGAGGACGAGGACGATGATCATCAGCAGCACCAAGGCAGGAGGGCGGCCCACAATGGTCAAACTGCAAGGGCCGTCCGTCAACGACTAATAGCAAGCCGCTTCTAGGGCCCCTGCCATTGCTACAAACACTAATCAACCCAGCACGCAACCCCTAAGCCGGCCAAGGCACCAATAATTCCAACCACCAGCCATGTATATTTTGAATACAGAAACTTATTTATTTTACAAACTCTGTGTGTGTCAATTCCTCATGACAAACTCATAGAAATAAACACAAAAAAACAGTCAATAACATAACTGGTTCTCACAACCTGGAGATAATGTCCAAAACACTAAACAAAAGTTGGACCATGAACCTCGGCCTTTAATAAAAAAATGACCAGCATTTTGTCACACCTCCTACTTTTTGCCCTTCGAGGGTGATCTCCTTCCCTTGCGCACTTCCCCGCTTCTAACCCTACTGCTCCTCCGTAATGGGACCTCAGTGGCTGCAGCAAGGCTGGTGGAAGGCTGCTGCTCGTCAGACCCTGACACTGCAGATGCCCCTGAAGGACGGCCTCGACCACTTCTGGGCCTGGAGGGCCCGGCTGCAGACTGCACCAACTCTGCATGGGCGGCAGCAGTCTGTCCTACAGGCGGTGGCAAGTGCAGTGGAGAAGTGACAGTGTTGGCAGCAGGAATGCTGTCATCGTGAGAGAGGACAGCAACTCCCTGCTCGCCCGACACACTGGCACTCCCACGGGGCAGCACTTCAGCATCCGGAGCAATCTGCCGGAGAACCATCGAGGTTGGCAGCAGTCTGTGCTCGCGTGGCCTCCATCTGAGTCTGTATGAGAGCAGTCAGAGGTGGGATCACGGCAGCCAGTGACTGAATTGCAGCACTAAGCGTTAGTGTGGCATCCGCCTGTGCTACAGCGAAGTGCTCCACACTCCTTGCCAGTGACTCAATGCATTCGGGCACCCTTCCCACTGCACCCATGAGCTCAGTGTGCATGCCCACCGCCTGGGTGTTCATTTCTGCAATCAGCCGCTCCTCCTCTGCGTCCATTGCAGTAGGAGTGTCTGGCATA
Source organism: Squalus acanthias (assembly GCA_030390025.1). NCBI lineage: Eukaryota > Metazoa > Chordata > Chondrichthyes > Squaliformes > Squalidae > Squalus > Squalus acanthias. The sequence continues at coordinate 97,643,993 of CM059437.1, forward strand.
CTCTCCCTCTGGGGAGAAGGCCCCCGTTCTTCCCTACCCCCCCCATGGCGTTGCTGCAGCCTGCTGGGTCCTGGAGCTTCACCATCATCAGCCCCTTCCCCCCTGCTCCCCTCCGGGGAAGGCGTGTTCCCAGTGTGGGTATGGGCTTCCTCGGGAGAGGGTGGCACTGATGCTCTGGCTTCCTCTTCCTCCTCAGCTGCAGCATCACTCCGAGTGGCAGCTTCAGGGCCCGTCTCCTCAGCTGGTGAATCACCATCTGAAAGCAGGGAGGTACAAGAGTGGCTTTAGCGTGAGGACAGGGTGGCAGTAAGGGAGGAATAAGTGCAGCGAGTTAGCAAGTTGGATTGAAAGTGTCAAAGGCTGGTATTGTGAGGGACAAGTGGAAGGACAGAGGACAAAAAGGTGATGACCTTACCATTGCTGTCCAGAACGGGGTCGGCGTCTCCAGTGGCGACGGGACCGATCACCCGGCTTGCCACAATCCTGTGGACGCGCTCCTCCAGATCGCTGAGGGGTTGCAGCTGAAGCCGCCCTCCACCCGTCCGTTGCTGCTGTCTCCGATTATGAGCCAGCTTAGCCTGCAAGAAAAAGGACAGCATCTGAGTAAATATACAGCCATGGTCTTGCCTGATGTGCCTCCCATAGGTGAATAGCCCTTACAATATACAGCCATGGTCTTGCCTGATGTGCCTCCCATAGGTGAATAGCCCTTACTGTATGCAAAGTGTAGAATGTGTGTGTGTGTTTGATGAAAGGGCCATAGGTGTTGGATGAGTGTTGTGCATTGGGGTTTTAAGACCCTCTGGCCATAGAGTGAGGTTGAGATGGAGGGATGGAGAGGTATTGAGAAAAAGCCACTCACCCTGACGACCCGAGTGAGGTCGTTGAACTTTTTGCGGCATTGAACATGGGTCCTGGGCACCATGCTCCTGGAGGAGACGCTCTGAGCCATATCCCTCCACACTCTTCTGAACTCGCGTGGCAAAGGCCTCCTGCCACTCTCCGGGAACAGCATGCATCGTCTGCGCTCCACTGCGTCAACCAGAGCATCCAAGGCCCGCTCGGTGAAGCGATGAGCGCGTTCTCTCACCCTCTCCATGCTTGGCAGCAAAATGGATTACAGGTCTCTCCAGGCTGAGATTCAAGGCTGCAATGAGCAGGGTGTGGCTGGGGAGCAAGTGGCCCCCCCCGCTTTAAGAAGTGTCCGGCGCCAGTGTGTCTGTGTTCCCTCGCTAACTGGCAGCAGCTGCGCTGCGCTCGTGCGCTGAGTTAGCGCCTCACTCCTTGGCCTTTGCGCCTTAAGACAGGTGTGCCGCGCCTGCTTTAGCGCTCCACTCACCTCCCGGGGCGGTAAAAGTGAAGTTTCCTGTCAGTGCCGATAATTAGCGCCAGGCGCTAATATTTGCGTCCAGACGATATTTGCGCCCTAAATGGGGCGCGACCTAATTTTTACCCCTTTGTGTCTTAATGCAAGGAGCATTCGGAACAAGGTGGATGAATTAGCTGCGCAAATAGAGGTAAATGAATACGATTTGATTGGGATTACAGAAACATGGCTCCAGGGTGGCCAAGGCTGGGAACTCAACATCCAGGGTTATTCAATATTTAGGAAAGATAGGCAAAAAAGAAAGGGAGGTGGGGTAGCATTGCTGGTTAAAGAGGGGATTAACACAATTGAAAGGAAGGATATTAGCTCTGATGATGGAGAATCTGTATGGGTAGAACTGAGAAATAACAAGGGGCAGAAAACGTTAGTGGGAGTGGTATATAGACCTCCAAACAGTAATACGGAGGTTGGGGACGGCATTAAAAGGGAAATTAGAGAAGCATGCAGTAAGGGCACAGCAGTCATCATGGGTGACTTTAATTTACATATAGATTGGGCTAACCAAATTAGTAAAAATACTCTGGAGGAGGAATTCCTAGAATGTTTACGGGATGGTTTTCTGGAACAATATGTCGAGGAACCAACCAGAGATCAGGCCATCTTAGACTGGGTATTATGTAACGAGAAAGGATTAATTAGCAATCTTGTTGTACGAGGCCCCTTGGGTCAGAGTGATCATAATATGATAGAATTCTTCATTAGGATGGAGAGTGAAGTAGTTGAATCAGAGACTAGGGTCCTGAATTTAAATAAAGGAAACTACGATGGTATGAGGCACGAATTGGGTAGGATTGATTGGGGAATGTCACTCAAAGGGTTGACGGTGGATAGGCAATGGCAAACATTCAAAGACTGCATGGATGAACTACAGAATTTGTTCATTCCAGTGTGGCATAAGAATAAAACAAAAAGGGTGACTCAACCATGGCTAACAAGGTAATTTAGGAACAGCATAAGATCCAAGGAGAGGGCATATAAATTGGCCAGATAAAGCGGTAACCCTTAGGATTGGGAGCAGTTTAGGATTCAACAAAGGAGGACAAAGGGATTAATTAAGAAGGGGAAAATAGAATATGAAAGTAAGCTTTCAGGGAACATAAAAACTGACTGTAAGAGCTTTTATAGATATGTGAAGAGAAAAAGATTAGTGAAATCAAGTGTAGGTCCCTTGCAGTCAGAAGCGGGGGAAGTTATAATGGGGAACAAAGAAATGGCAGACCAATTAAATGCATATTTTGGTTCTGTCTTCACAAAGGAGGACACAAATAACCTCACAGAGATGTTGGAGAACATAGGGTCTGATGAAAGGGAGGAACTGAAAGAAATCAGTATTTGCAGGGAAATGGCGTTAGGGAAATTGACGGGATTGAAGGCCGATAAATCCCCAGGGCCTGATAATCTACATCCTAGGGTACTTAAGGAAGTGGCCCTAGAAATAGTAGATGCATTGCTGATCATCTTCCAACATTCGATGGAATCTGGAACTGTACCCATGGATTGGAGGGTAGCTAATGTTACCCCACTATTCAAAAAGGGTGGTAGAGAGAAAGCGGGGAATTACAGACCGGTAAGCCTGACATCGGTAGTGGGGAAAATGCTAGAGTCCATTATAAAGGATGTAATAGCTGAGCACTTGAAAAACAGTGACAGGATCGGACAAAGTCAACATGGATTTACAAAAGGTAAATCGTGCTTGACTAAGCTACTGGAATTTTTTGAGGATGTAACTGGGAAAATAGATAAGGGAGAACCAGTAGATGTGGTGTATTTGGACTTTCAAAAGGCTTTCGATAAGGTCCCGCATAAGAGATTAGCGTGTAAAGTTAAGGCACATGGGATTGGGGGCAAGGTATTGACTTGGATAGAGAACTGGTTGGCGGACAGAAAGCAGAGAGTAGGAATTAATGGGTCTTTTTCCGAGTGGCAAGCAGTGACTAGTGGGGTACCGCAGGGATCGGTCCATGGACCCCAGCTATTCACAATATACATTAATGATCTAGATAAGGGAACTAAATGTAATATCTCCAAGTTTGCAGATGACACAAAGCTGGGTGGGAGTGTGTGCTGCGAGGAGGATACCGAGAAACTCCAGGATGATTTGGACAGGTTGGGTGAGTGGGCAGAAGCGTGGCAGATGCAATATAACGTGGATAAATGCGAGGTTATCCACTTTGGTGTCAAAAACAGAAAGGCAGACTATTATCTGAATGGCAATAGATTGGCAGAAGGGGAAGTGCAGCGAGACCTGGGTGTCCTTGTGCACCAGTCGCTGAAGGTAAGCATGCAGGTGCAGCAGGCGGTGAAGAAGGCAAATGGTATGTTGGCCTTCATAGCGAAAGGGTTTGAGTATAGGAACAGGGATGTCCTGCTGCAGTTGTACAGGGCCTTGGTGAGACCACACCTTGAGTACTGTGTGCAGTTTTGGTCGCCTTATCTGAGGAAGGATGTTCTTGCCATGGAAGGAGTTCAGTGAAGATTCACAAGGCTGATACCTGGGATGGCAGGAATGACATATGAGGAGAGATTGGGTCGATTGGGCTTATACTCACTGGAGTATAGAAGAATGAGAGGGGATCTCAACGAAACATATAAAATTCTGACAGGTCTGGCCAAACTAGATGCAGGAAGAATGTTCCCAATGGTCGGAGAGTCCAGAACCAGGGGTCATAATCTAAGGATAAGGGGTAAGCCATTTAGGACAGAGATGAGGAAGAATTTCTTCACCCAGAGAGTGGTGAACATGTGGAATTCTCTACCACAGAAGGTAGTTGAGGCCAAGTCATTAAATGTATTCAAGAATGAGTTAGATATATTTCTTAAAGCTAAAGGTATCAAGGGATATGGGGAGAAGGCAGGGACAGGGTACTGAGTTTGGATGATCAGCCATGATCTCATCGAATGGCGGAGCAGGCTCGAGGGGCCGAATGGCCTATTCTTGCTCCTATCTTTTATGTTTCTATGTTTCTAAAGCGCTTTGGGACGTCCTGAGGTCGTGAAAGGCGCTATAGAAATGCAAATTCTTTCTTTTAGTAGAGCTTGACCTCTCCTGCATGATTTTCTGCTTCAACACATCTTAAATGTTCCCAAAATACGAATAATTATAATTAATTATTTCTCGTGCTGTAACCGGTACAGCGAGAATTATCTCTCTGCCAAAGCATTAATTTATGAATCTGGTTTTTGTAAAGTGTTAAATCACCTCATTAGTCAACTGTGTGCACCCTCGCTTATTGGAAAGAAAGCATTGCATTGGGCTTTGAATACAGGGAAGTTAGATAATAAGACAGCTCTGAATATTAATAGTCCATCCGTCTATTATACGCTGGGTTCTTTTAATATTCTCCCTCTCTGGAGACATTTCACGGCAGTTCAGACCCGTGAATCTTGACTTCTGGTTTCATGAACAAAAAAAAAAGCACGTCGTAATTGAGTCCTTTGGGGACGAGAGTTCAAATGCAGCAAAAAATAATCAAATAACTTGCAAGAGAGAAATTCATTTTTGCGCAGCTTTAGTGCCACATATTAAACAGAGGGAATCCAGCCTGGCTTCTTTAGAATGACATGCAGACACACATCTCCCTCTCAGTCAGTAAGCCTTCAGCCAGTGCCAGAGGCAGCTTATTTTAATGGGGGCATGGTGCTCAATAACTTGCTCTTCAGTATATCCTTAAGGCTTTTATTTTGATCATTTGTTTTTTTTTGAAGTGTTTACTTTTCGCTAGGTTCATTTTTTTTTCCGCCTGTGGCAAATATTGGGAATTCGCGCAGTCATTTGTAAATAACTCCAGATACCGTTTGCATAAGGTGCAGTGGAGGCATTAAGCAGCCATACAGTCTTTCTCTGGTAGTCTGTTGGAGATCTGTGCTGACTAAAGACCCAATTTTAACCTCTCTGCGTCTGATGAGAACGTGGTGTGGGGGCTAAAATCGCAGCAGCATGATGCTCAGATCACGCATCTCACCATTTTTACCGGCACGATTCGGGCAGCCTCTCAGGCTCTTGCCCCGGTAAGGCGAGGACCTAATCGCAACGCAAAAGCCGGGGGTTCTGATGATCAGAACCACATCCTAACCTTTGTCTCTGCTTTCTCTGGCTCAATCAGAAGACTCGGTCACTCATGTCAGACAGACTGATGGTGGTGCACCATCAGAAGCCAAGTTGTCACAGGTTGCAGGCCCAAGCTCCTAGAGGTCACCAACCATGAACATCTCATGAGGCCTTGAGTGAGCCACAGCAGCCTTCCTCCTTCTGTGTTACAGCCAATGGGGGAGCACTTGATTGAAGCACTAGAGTAGATTAAAGAGCCCTTCACAGATGGACACTAGAGGGTTCACCCTAGGATGAGAAATAGTGTGTAGACCTTCTCGTAAGCCTTAAAAACCACAATACTGTTTGAGATCTTTGTGCGCAGAGAGTGTTCCTGTAGGAGCTTGTGAGACTGCAATGTTGGGTGACATGAATACCAATTGTGGTATTTGAACAAATGCTGTTGATTGTGCGATGAAAGACTCGGGGAACGATGTTGGACATGACTGTTAATGTAGGGGAGCGGCGATTCTTTAGCTAAATCTCTTTTCAATGAGTTGCTGCCCAACAGCTCTGGCTAGAGCCATCGGTTGGACCCCTTCCAATTTCTCTATGTTATCAGTGTTCTCTCGCTCTTCATGCTGAAGGTCCTCCGCCAACGGTGGCTTCACGTGTTGCCCCTGTTGTAGACTAAAGTTATGCAGCACACAGCAAACCACGGTCATAAGGGATACTGTGTCTGGGCTGTATTGTGGGAATCCTTGATTGAGGACTCCAATGGTCTGCTTGCTGAGGGTTATAGAGAATTAGATAGATTATACAGCACAGAAACAGGCCATTCGGCCCAACTAGTCTGTGCTGGTGTTTATGCTCCACACGAGTCTCCTCCCATTCCATCTGCCTCATCTCAGCCACATTCTAACCACTCTCTGAGTAAGAAAATTTCCCGATTGGAATTATTCGTAACTATCTTGTATTTATGGCCCCTAGTTTTGGATTCTCTCACAAGTGGGAACATTCTTTCCACATCTACCCTGTCCAACCCATTCATAATTTTAAAAACCTCTATCAGCTCTCCTCTCAGTCTTCTCTTTTCTAAAGCGAAACCTGTTCAATCTTTCCCGATAACTGTAATCTCTCAGTTCTGGTACCAGCCTTGTAAATCTTTATTGCACCTTCTCCAGTGCCTCTATATCCTTTTTATAGCATGGAGACCACATTGTGCGCAGTGCTCTCAGTGCGGCCTGACCAGGGTCCTATCCAATTTTAATATAACTTCACTAATTTTGAAAAATCCCAGTGCTTTGTGAGCTTTAATTGCTTTGCTGGCCTGCAATGCTGCTTTTAATGATTTGTTCACCTATATCCCTAGATCCCTTTGCTCTTCTACCCCATTCAGTTTCTTATTTTCTAAGGTATAGGTGATGTTTCTATTTTTCCTACCAAAGTGCATCACCACACATTTATCTATGTTAAAGTTCATTTCCCACTTAACTGCTAAGTCTGGAAGTTTTCTAATGTCTTCTTGTATTATGTTGCATTTTTCCTCAGTGTTAGCTACACCCCCCAGTTTGGTATCATCTGCAAATTTTGATATTGCGTTACTTGTTCCTAAGTCCAAATCATTAATGTAAATTATGAATAACAGTGGTCCCAGCACTGATCCTTGTGGAACACTGCTGTCTACCTTCCTCCAATCTGAATAACTACCCTTTACCCGTACTCTCTGCTCTTGACTTTTTAGCCAATGAGCCTGATTGTTGCGGAGTTCCGCAGACAAGCGCAGGGTCCAAAAAGAAGTCACGAACCGTGTACGTAGAGGACAGCCCTTTGTCTCCAAGCAGTCCGCCATTCACTTGCTGTGCAAAGGGGCAAAGAGAGGGAGCGAGAGTGGGGCGGAGGGGGGCTGGGGGCTGGTGTGTGATGTTCGATTGAGACAATATAAAAGGATCATGGCAGCTGCAAGTTAAGCAGGCAGTCACCTCCAAGATGCACCATTGGTGATCAATTATCAGCTGCGCGCTAATGGAGCGGAAGCCCTCATGATTCATGAAAGCAGTCACATTGTGCGAAGGAGCCTGCAGGAAGACATGGTCAATGTCACCCTGGACTTCGGGCAATCCTCTCACCTGTGCTGATGCCAGCGCCCTATCCTGCTGCCTCCGGATATCGATGGAGAAAGTGATGAATGTGAATACAAGTTGGTGTTGGTTAAATTAGTTGACGACAAATGACATCCTTTCTGACTGTGACAAAGGTAAACTATCCCTCCTCGTCCTTCTTGACTTGTCTGCAGCCTTTAACACGATTGACCACTCCATCCTTCTCCAACGCCTCTCCGCCGTTGTCCAGCTGGGTGGGACTGCACTCGCCTGGTTCCATTCTTATCTATCTAATCGTAGCCAGAGAATCACCTGCAACGGTTTCTCTTCCCGCTCCCACGTCGTTACCTCTGATGTCCCCCAAGGATCTACCCTTGGCCCCCTCCTATTTCTCATCTACATGTTGCCCCTTGGCGACATCATCCAAAAACACAGCGTCAGTTTCCACATGTACGCTGACGACACCCAGCTCTACCTCACTACCACTTCTCTCAACCCCTCCACAGTCTCTAAATTGTCAGACTGCTTGTCTGACATACAGTTCTGGATGAGCAAAAATTTTCTCCAATTAAATATTGGGAAGACTGAAGCCATTGTTTTCGGTCCCCGCCACAAACTCCGTTCCCTAGCCACTGACTCCATCCCTCTCCCTAACATCTGTCTGAGGCTGAACCAGACTGTTCGCAACCTTGGTGTCATGTTTGACCCTGAAATGAGCTTCCGACCACATATCCGCAGCATAACAAAGACCGCCTACTTCCACCTCCGTAACATTGCCCGTCCCCACCCCTGCCTCAGCTCATCCGCTGCTGAAACCCTCATCCATGCCTTTGTTACCTCTAGACTTGACTATTCCAATGCACTCCTGGCTGGCCTCCCGTATTCCACCCTACGTAAACTTGAGGTCATCCAAAACTCGGCTGCCCGTGTCTTAAGTCGCACCAAGTCCCGTTTGCTCATCACCCCTGTGCTCGCTGACCTACATTGGCTCCCGGTTAAGCAGCGCCTCGATTTCAAAATTCTCATCCTTGTTTTCAAATCCCTCCATGGCCCTCGCCCCTTCCTATCTCTGCAATCTCCTTCAGCCCCACAACCCCCCGAGATATCTGTGCTCCTCTAATTCCGCCCTCTTGAGCATCCCTGATTATAATCGCTCAACCTTTGCCTGGGCCCTAAGCTCTGGAATTCCCTGCCTAAACCTCTCCGTCTCGCTACCTCTCTTTCCTCCTTTAAGACGCTCCTTAAAACCTACCTCTTTGGCCAAGCTTTTGGTCACCTGCCCTAATTTATCCTTATGTGGCTCGGTGTCAAATTTGTTGTCTTAAAATCCTCCTGTGCAGCGCCTTGGGACGTTTTACTACGTTAAAGGTGCTATATAAATACAAGTTGTTGTTGTTGTTGACTGCTAAAAGAAAAAAAAGAACTTGCATTTCTATAGCGCCTTTCCCGACCTCAGGACGTCCCAAAGCGCTTTACAGCCAATGAAGTACTTTTGAAGTGTAGTCACTGTTGCAATGTAGGAAATGAGCCAATAACTCTGTGCGAGTCTTTGAGTCAGCTTTCCCATAGCTCCACAGAAGGTCACGACCCTGTAACCGTGGCTCCCCTCACTTCCTGCTCCTCTCACTCCGATAGCTAAAGGTGTAAGTCCAAGGAAATTGGTGCTAGCTTAAAATTCAGCTCAGAGCTTCCTCAACTTCTAATCATATTCATCGGTTCCCCACAAACTACCTGACCGAGAAAGAGTGGATAGGAAGGACCTATTAACCCGAGCAGAGAGGTCAATAACCAGGGGGCATAGATTTAAAGTAATTGGTAGAAGGATTCGAGGGGAGTTGAGGAGAACTTTTTTCACCAAGGGTGGTGGGGGTCTGGAACTCACTGCCTGAAAGGGTGGTAGAGGCAGAAACCCCCATCACATTTAAAAAGTACTTAGATATGCACTTCAAGTGCCGTAACCTACAGGGCTACGGACCAAGAGCTGGAAAGTGGGGTTAGGCTGGATAGCTCTTTTTCGGCCGGCACAGACACGATGGGCTGAATGGCCTCCTTCTGTGCCATAAATTTCTATGATTTTCTGATAATCCAGTGGCCCTCTGTGATATAAAAACAGAAAATGCTGGAAACACTCAGCAGGTCAGGCAGCATCTGTGGAGAGAGAAACAGAGTTAACGTTTCAGGTCGATGACCCTTCGTCAGAACTGGAAAGGTTAGAGATGTAACAGATTTTTAAGCAGGTGTGGGGCAGGGAAAGGGGGGAGGAGGGGAGGAAAGAACAAAACGGGAAGGTCTGTGATAGGATGGAAGACAGGAGAGATTAAAAGACAAAAGGGAAAATTTCATTCACTTTGCTTCCAATTTCCACCCTTCCCTCACCTTCTCGTGGTCCATCTCTGACTCTTCCCTTCCATTCCTTAACTTCTCTGTCTCCACTTCTGGAGATAGGCTATCGACAAACATTCACTATAAGCCCACCGACTCCCACAGCTACCTGGACTACATGTCCTCCCACCCCGTTCCCTGTAAGGACTCTATTCTATTCTCTCAGTTTCTCCGTCTCCGTCGCATTTGCTCTGACGATGCCACCTTCCATACTAGTGCTTCCAACATGTCTTCCTTTTTCCTCAACTGAGGATTCGTCTCTACCATGGTTGACATGGCCCTCGACCGTGTCCGCTCCATTTCCCGCACTTCTGCTCTTACCCCTTCCCCTCCCTCCCAGAACCACGATTAGGGTTTCCCTTGTCCTCACCTTTCACCCCATCAGCCTCCACATTCAATGGATCATCCTCCACCATTTCCGCCACCTCCAGCGTGATCCCATCGCCAAACACATCTTCCCCTCACCTCCCCTTTCAGCATTCCGAAGGGACCGCTCCCTCCGCGACACCCTGGTCCACTCCTCTATCACCCCCAACACCCCTTCCCCTTCGCCCAGCACCTTCCCGTGCAAGCGCAGGAGATGCAATACCTGCCCTTTTACCTCCTCCCTTCCCACTGTCCAGGGCCCCAAACACTCCTTCCAGGTGAAACAGCAATTTACTTGTACCTCTTGCAATTTAGTATACTGTAATCGCTGCTCATGATGCAGTCTCCTCTACATTGGGGAGACCAAACGCAGATTGGGTGACCACTTTACGTAACACCGCCGTTCAGTCCGTAAGCTTGACCCCAGCTTCCGGTCGCCTGTCACTTTAATTCTCCGCTCCACTCCCACTCTGACCTCTCCGTCCTCGGCCTCTTACACTGTTCCAATGAAGCTCAACGTAAGCTCGAGGAACAGCACCTCATCTTTCGATTAGGCACTTTACAGCCTTCTGGACTCAACATAGAGTTCAACAATTTCAGACCATAACCTCTGCCCCTATTTTTTTCCACATGGCAGCTGTTGATGATTCTGCCGTTGCCATTTACACCTCTTCTAGACTCATCTTTTGTTTCCTAACTTGTCCCATTACCATCTCCTTTTACCTTGCACCATCATCCCTTTTGTCATTTAATCTCTCCTGCCTTCCACCCTATCACAGACCTTCCTTTTGTTCTTTCCTCCCCTCCTCCTTTTCCCTGCCTCTGTATTTGCTTGAAACCTGTTATATCTCTAACTTTTTCCAGTTCTGATGAAAGGTCATTGACCTGAAACGTTGGGCTGGATTTTCCAAGCCCCGAGGAGGCGGGCATGGAGGCGGGACAGCCGGTAAATACGGAGAAAGTGGGGGCGGATGGCAAAGCCGCCTCCATCCCACCTCCGTGCCCTTTTGCCAGGAGGCGGGAAGATGTGCAGCTTCGGGTCCCGTCTCCTGGAGGCGGGAAAGGCATTTAATCTTTTTAACTGCCTGTTAACAGGTAGTTAACAGGCAGAAAAAAGGATTAGTGCCATTTTACCTTCACAGTTGAAGGCTTCCCGACCTCGGAGAACCCCGCCGGGTTGGAGGAGACGTGGAGGAGATCTGCGGCGGTCGGAGGTGCCTGGAAGTAAGGTGCAGAGGTGAGTGATGGGTGCAAGTCTGGAGTGGCAAGTATGCAAGGTGAGTGAGAAGTTTAAAAAAGTGTTCACTTACCTTGTTTTCTTCCTACAGCCTTTAGCCGCGGTGGATCGGGAGAGCCGACATCCTCCTTGTCAATTTCACAGACTGGCTGTTGGAACCTCCGTTCCAACAGCCATGTGAAATTTACAAATTTGAATGGTTTGATGGGTCCTGAACACAAGGACTCATCGAACTAAAGAGAATGTCAGTGTTTGACAGCTTCACAGAGCTGTCAAACGCTGACATTTCTTCTTTCAAGAAGTCTTGACAGATAGCACGTCAGACATTGACATGATCTGTCAGTGACTTCCTCCCTAATTGGCCTGCTGAGCCCGCAAGGCGGGCTTAACAAGCTCAATCAGGGGAAAAGCCCTCTGGTTGGTCAGGCGAGGATGGAGGTGGGACATTGACACGACAAGCAGCTGTCCCGCCTCCAACTCGCCTCTATTCACAAAATCCAGCCCGTTAACTCTGTTTCTCGCTCCACAGATGCTGCCTGACCTACTGAGCTTTTCCAGTATTTTCTGTTTTTATTTCAGATTTCCAGCATCCGCAGTATTTTGCTTTTTCTCCCCTTCTGTGATATAATGCATTGATGAGATTGTGGGCAAGGCTTCTAGAAATAGTTGCAAAAAAGACCTTGAACATGTTATCGAAATCATTGAGCAGATTTTTATGGTCTCATTATTATTCATTATCTGGGATCTAATCGCGCAGTGACTGTTATCAAACTGTCCTATTAGGAAAGAAAATCTTTCAGAATGAACTCCCATCATGAAGCAGATCATCTTATTAAGTAGAATCAGCAATTATTTTTCATATTAATAGAAGTGTACCTGGATTGCTCAGACCAGACCAGTCCAGACCAGACCAGTCCAGACCAGGCCAGACCAGTCCAGACCAGACCAGTCCAGACCAGGCCAGACCAGACCAGTCCAGACCAGACCAGATCAGTCCAGACCAGACCAGTCCAGGCCAGACCAGTCCAGACCAGACCAGACCAGACCAGTCCAGACCAGTCCAGACCAGACCAGTCCAGTCCAGACCAGACCAGACCAGACCAGACCAGTCCAGTCCAGTCCAGACCAGACCAGTTCAGACCAGACCAGACCAGACTTGACCAGTCCAGACCAGACCAGTCCAGACCAGACCAGTCCAGACCAGACCAGACCAGTCCAGACCAGACCAGACCAGACCAGTCCAGTCCAGTCCAGTCCAGTCCAGTCCAGACCAGACCAGTTCAGACCAGACCAGACCAGACTTGACCAGTCCAGACCAGGCTAGACCAGTTGAGGCTCTCTGCACTGAGCCAGTGGACTGGAGCGAGTGACTGGGCAGTGCAGGACCCAACCTCCTTTGTATTAATGGTTTACCATTGTGGAACTCTCCATTTACAAAGTAATACACGCAATCCTCTTCATCCTACCAGTTCCAACTGCTCTGAATTAGATAGACAGAAGAACTTGCATTTATATAGCGCCTGGATTATGTACCAAGTTTTGTACAGAAATCTGATTAAGCCTTCAATTCAAAATGGTTCTTGGAGTCTCTGCAGTTATCACTGTAGCGAAAACATTTCCATTGAATTTTGCTGTTTCTACTGAGAAAGACGTTGGGCTAGATTTTACGGGGGGTCAGCGGGCGCGAATCGGTGGCGGGTTGGGTGGAAAAGTGCTTTGTTTTCCCCAGCGGGTCGGGACCCCGCTGTGAACACATTGCCACGCGCCTTACCCTGATGTCGGGTCTGTCAGCGCCGAGCAGACCCAACACGCAGCGGCGGGTTGACAGCGGGGGACCCAATTCAGGTGATTAGTGGCTTGTTTAGAGCGACTTAAGAATGAATTTCAGCTCACCTTCTGCATTGGACAGCTCGCCCACGGGCTCCACGCTGGTCATGGACCACGTCTGTCAAGCTGAGGCGGGAGTTCAGTGGCCATTGAATCAGCTGTTGAGTTGACAGCTTCAAATGTACAGTAAAAGCTCCCACCTTACAGAGGTATCTTCCCTCAGCCACAAGCTCTTTCTCACTGCATTTCCACAACAGATCCACCATGCTGCAAGTCTTTACACAAGTCTCCATCCAGTCTGACCTCATTACCTCATCTCACCATTGACAGATCGCTTCTGTCATCTCTACTTCACCTGCCATCTATTCCATCAGCATGGCTGCCCTTCTCACCTTGGTCCTCAGAATCCCAACATGATCAGCCCCAACACCAGCAGCACCAGGCACACCAGCAGCACCAACAACAACACCACCAACCTTCTCCACAATCACAAGATGCTGCACAGGACACAGGGCATCTGGACCCGAGCACATTGCTGCCCAAGAGGCCAGGGACCCACCACCGACGTCGCCCACCACAAACCTGCCAAGGTCAGCAAAATCGCAGCTGTTAACTTTGTAAATTGCTGGTGTATGTTTATAAAGTACGTGACACATGCTGACAGGATTTGTTGGCTCTGAATGGGATTCTCCTGGTTACCCGCTGTAATTCCAGTGCTACGCCCAGTCTGCATCGACAGCTCTGTGCTTCTCCCGCCGTCGGAGGTGCCTTCTTTCAGATGAGACGTTGAACCGAGGCCCCGTCTGCTCTCAGGCAGACGTAATAGATCCCAGGGCCACTATTTCGAAGAAGAGCAGGGGAGTTCTCTCTGGTGTCCTGGCCAATATTTATCCCTCAACCAACATCAATAAAACAGATTATCTGGTCATTATCACATTGCTGTTTGTGGGATCTTGCTGTGCGCAAATTGGCTGGTGTGTTTCCCACATTTCAACAGAGACGACACTTCAAAAGTACTTTACTGTCTGTAAAGCGCTTTGGGATGTCCTGAAGGCAAATGGTATGTTGGCCTTCGTAGCGAGAGGATTCGAGTACAGGAACAAGGATGTCTTGCTGCAGTTGTACAGGGCCTTGGTGAGACCACACCTTGAGTATTGTGTGCAGTTTTGGTCGCCTTATCTGAGGAAGGAGGTTCTTGCCATGGAAGGAGTTCAGCGAAGATTCACCAGGCTGATACCTGGGATGGCAGGAATGACGTATGAGGAGAGATTGGGTCGATTGGGCTTATACTCGCTGGAGTTTAGAAGAATGAGAGGGGATCTCATTGAAACTTATAAAATTCTGAAAGGACTGGACAGACGAGATGCAGGAAGGATGTTCCCGATGGTCGGGGAGTCCAGAACCAGGGGTCACAGTCTAAGGATAAGGGGTAAGCCATTTAGGACAGAAATGAGGAGGAATTTCTTCACCCAGAGAGTGGTGAACCTGTGGAATTCTCTACCACAGAAGGCAGTAGAGGCCAATTCATTAAATATATTCAAGAAGGAGTTGGATATATTTCTTAAGGCTAAAGGGATCAAGGGATATGGGGAGAAAGCAGGGACAGGGTTCTGAATTTGGATGATCAGCCATGATCGCATTGAATGGCGGAGCAGGCTAGAGGGGCCGAATGGCCTACTCCTGCTCCTATCTTCTATGTTTCTATGAAGTGGTGAAAAGTGCTATAAAAATGCAAGTTCTTTCTTCTTAATTGTATAACCTGATTTAACATTCAGATAGCTGACCGGTTCGATGCTATTCTGTCTGTTTGTTACTGACTATGATTCTCCTTATCACTTTACCCGGCTACATTCAGACAAATTCCTTTCTCTCTTTCTCTTTTCGATTGCCCCAGCTGCACCTTTCATTCAATTTCTGTCTCTACTCCGACATTTAAGCATACTTTGGGTTCTGATGGAGGGTCACACACCTGAAACGTTCTTTCTATCTTCCTTGTCAGGCGCTATCTGACCTTCGCAGTGCTTCCAGCATTTTCTGTTTTCGTTTTGTGCATGCTTTCTTTGTGGGAAGATTGAGTAACCTTGGTGCAAACTGTCTCTGTCTCACGCACAGCACTTTGCTCTGAATGCATTTTAACCAAATTGCTTAAAATAATGTAGAGGCATTCCAAAGTCAAAGAGTTGAATTACCACCAGCAATTGAAATGTCCAGAGTGCTGAGGCAAGCAGGGTTAATTATACATCCAGCACAGAAACAGGCCATTTGGCCCAACTAGTCTGTGCTGGTGTTCAATGTTCCCTCTAAATTTTCCTTGTGTGCAGCCTGTTTGTTTCAATGCGCGGTACTTTTAAATTAGCTGCGTGGCCATGCACGCGTGGTATCTTAGCGGGAACAGCTTGCGAGCGGCCTGAATGGTAGCTTCCTGACTGCTGCACAGCTGCCACGCACCTGCGCAGCTTAGAAGGAACATTGCTGGTGTTTATACTCTACACGAGACCCTTCCCCGCATCGGCCTCACCCCAGCCTTTCAGCATATCTCTCGATTCCCTTTTCTCTCACGTACTCGTCTAGTTTCCTTTTGAAAGCATCTTTGCTATTTGCCTCACCCACTTCCTGTGGTAGCGAGTTCCACATTCTCACCACTCTCTGAGTAAAGAAATTTCTCCTCATTTCCCTATTGGATTTATTAGTGACTATCTTGTATTTATGGCTCCTAGTTTTGGATTCTCCCACAAGTGGAAACATTGGCCGAGATTTTCCTTACCTCGGCGGGTCCGGGGCGGTTGGGGTCGGTGGTGGGTCGCGACCCCGCTGCTGGCTCGCGACCCCGCTGCTGGCTCCATCCTGCTCTGGAAAATGAATTTACGTTGATTGGGCTTGTTAAACTCGCTCAGCGTGTTTCCCGGTCCAATTAGAGGAAGCTGGTCTGGTGACGTCATTCATGACGCGTCATCAGCCGGTTTCCTTAAAAGGACCATGGCCAACTTTCTTTTGATGCGGAGATGCCGGTGTTGGACTGGGGTGGACAAAATTGAGAGGTCGCACAACACCAGGTTATAGTCCAACAGTTTTATTTGAAATCACAAGCTTTCGGAACTATCGCTCCTTCCTCAGGTGAAGTAAATTGGATACAGAATTCCAACAGTTTTATTTGAAATCACAAGCTTTCGGAACTATCGCTCCTTCCTCAGGTGAATTCTGTATCCAATTTACTTCACCTGAGGAAGGAGCGATAGTTCCGAAAGCTTGTGATTTCAAATAAAACTGTTGGACTATAACCTGGTGTTGTGCGACCTCTCAACTTTCTTTTGACATTTGTGCTGTCAGTGTTCTACAGCATTGAGGAGCTGCAAACACTGACAAGCACTGCACAGAGGTGCAGGGCTGCACCCAGGTTCTACCATGACTCCCTCCATATGCTTATGGAGGGAGTCAGAGCACGCAGGGAGGTCCTCTTCCCTTCCGATGGGCAGAAGAGACCTCCCCAGGAACCAACGCAGCCTGGTTGCATATTGCAGAGGAGGGCACAAGCAGGAATGTGGTCAGGAGGACCAGGGTGCAGCAGTGCAAACCTTTCAATGATCTCATTAGATCACGAAACGTTAGTAGAAAGCCACACTCAACCTCATCCTGCTGTGCCTCTCATCACATCCCCATCACTCTGCCTTCCCTACCCTACTCCTGCACATCCTTACTCACACCAACTTACCTTGCACCTCCACCCGGAAGATTGGGAACAGTTTAAGATAGAGCAAAGGAGGACAAAGGGCTTAATCAAGAGGGGCAAAATAGCTTACGAAAGCAAGCTGGCGGAAAATATAAAAACTAACTCCAAAAGCTTTTATAAGTATATCAAGAGGAAAAGACTGGTGAAAACCAAAGTTGGTCCATTGCAGTCAGATACGGGGGAATATATAACGGGAAATAAGGAAATGGCAGACCAACTAAATGCATACTTTGGGTCAGTCTTTACGAAGGAAGACACAAAAAACCTCCCTGGGATATCGGGAAAAATAGGGACATTGGCAAAGGAGGAACTGACGCAAATCAATATCTCTAAGGATATAGTGTTAAGGAAGCTAAAGGTATTGATGGCGGACAAATCCCCAGGGCCTGATAACATGCATCCTAGGGTACTGAAGGAGGTGGCCCTAGAGATAGCGGATGCACTAAGTATGATTTTTCAGAATTCATTAGACTCGGGAACGGTGCCCATGGATTGGAGGGTAGCTAACGTTACCCCACTATTCAAAAAGGGGGGTAGGGAAAAAGCAGGTAATTACAGACCTGTAAGCCTTACATCAGTTGTGGGCAAAATGCTGGAGTCCATCATTAAGGATGAAATAGCGGAGCACTTAGCAAATGGGGACAGGATAGGACAGAGTCAACATGGATTTACAAAGGGTAAATCGTGCTTGACGAATCTATTGGAATTTTTTGAGGGAGTAACTGGTAAAATAGATGGGGGAGAGCCAGTAGATGTGGTGTACCTGGACTTCCAAAAGGCCTTCGACAAGGTCCCACATAAAAGATTAGCATGGAAAATTGAAGCTCATGGGATAAAGGGGAAAGTATTGACGTGGATAGAGAACTGGCTGTCAGATAGAAAACAGAGAGTTGGAATAAACGGCTCATTTTCTGAATGGCAGGCAGTAACAAGTGGGGTACCACAGGGATCTGTCCTGGGTCCCCAGCTGTTCACAATTTACATTAATGACCTGGATCAGGGAGTCGGATGCAGCATTTCCAAATTTGCAGACGACACTAAACTAGGAGGGGGGGTGGGCTCAGAGGAGGAGACCAGGAAGCTCCAGAGCGATTTGGACAGACTGGGTGATTGGGCGGATAAATGGCAGATGCACTATAATGTGGACAAGTGCGAAGTTATCCACCTTGGGTGCAGGAACGGGAGGGCAAATTATTATTTAAATGGCAATAAATTGGGAGAGGGGGAAGTACAGAGAGACCTGGGTGTTCTTGTACACCAGTCACTGAAGGCGAGCATGCAGGTGCAACAGGCGGTCAAGAAGGCAAACGGTATGCTGGCCTTCATAGCAAAAGGGTTGGAATACAGGAACAGGGATACCTTGCTGCAGCTGTACAGGGCACTGGTGAGACCACACCTCGAGTACTGTGTACAGTTTTGGTCGCCTCATCTGAGGAAAGATGTTCTTGCCATGGAGGGGGTGCAGCGGCGATTCACCAGGCTGATACCAGGAATGGCGGGATTGACCTATGAGGAGAGACTATGTAGTTTAGGGATGTACACACTGGAGTTTAGAAGATTGAGAGGGGACCTCATAGAAGTGTATAAAATTCTGACAGGTCTAGACAGACTAGATGCAGAAGGAATGTTTCCCTTGGCGGGTGAGAACAGAACTAGAGGACATAATTTAAGGATAAGGGCTAAACCATTTAGGACAGAAATGAGGGGGAATTTCTTCACTCAGAGGGTGGTGAACCTGTGGAACTCATTGCCACAGAGGGCAGTGTACGCCAGCTCATTAAATATATTTAAGAGGGAATTAGATATATTTCTACAGGCAAAAGGGGTTAAGGGTTACGGAGAGAAGGCGGGGACGGGATACTGAATTGGAGGATCAGCCATGATCTCATTAAATGGCGGAGCAGGCTCGAAGGGCCGGATGGCCTACTCCTGCTCCTATCTTCTATGTATCTATGTATCTATCTCTCTCTATCTACATTATCACTTCCCCATCTCACTAGCCACTCTTACATCCTTTTAAGACGCTCCTTAAAACCTACCTCTTTGACCAAGCTTTTGGTCACCTGTCCTAATACCTGGTTATGTGGTTCGGTGTCAAATTTTGTTTGATAATCGCTCCTGTGAAGCATCTTGGGACGTTTTACTATGTTAAAGGCGCTAGATAAATACAATTGTTGTTGTTGTATTTAAGAGGCTAGCCTAAAATTAGTGTCTTAATGCACCACACATACCCTAATTCGCTCCAAGTCCCGTTTTCCCCATTTTGTGAAAAAAAGTTCCGTTTTGGCCAGTTAACGCTTTCACCGAGGCTATTTTGGAAGTTCATGTAAAAGAAGGAAAGACTTGCATTCCTATAGCTCCTTTCATGGCCTCAGGATGTCCCAAAGCATTTTACAGCCAATGAAGTACTTTTGAAGTGTAGTCAATGTTGTAATGTAGCAAATGCAGCAGCCAATTTGCGCACAGCAAGCTCCCACAAACAGCAATGTGACAATGACCAGATAATCTGTTTTTTTTGTGATGTTGGTTGAGAGATAAATGTTGGTCAGAGAACTCCACTGCTCTTCTTCGAAATAGTGCTGTTGGATCTTGTACGTTCACCTGAGGGGACAGGCGAGGCCTCAGTTTAACGTCTCATCCGAAAGGCGGCACCTCCGACAGTGCAGCACTCCCTCAGCACTGCACTGGAGAGTCGGCCTGGATATTGTGCTCAAGTTTCTGGAGTGGATCTTGAACCCACAACCTTCTGACTCAGAGGCAAGAGTGTTACCCAGTGAGCCACGGTTGATGCTAAAATGGCATGCAGCGTGGATCTGGTGAGCGCCACGCTGCCGATACTTTAAAGCCCTAGCTCCAGGTACTAATCGCTCTCTGTGTGTACAGAAACGATTCAGCATTGCTCTTTTAGCAGTTTCTGCCTATACCCCCTTATCCTGCAGTCCTGCTTTATATTGAAACAGTGCCCGGATTTTAAATTTTTCCGATTCCCCTTAGTGTCTTATCTACTTCAGTAAGGTCCCCTCCCATTCATCTCCTGTCAAATCGCAAGAGTCCGAGTTTTTGCAAATGTTTCAGAAGGCCACTCAATTGAAAGGTGGGAAATGTTAAACACGGAAAAGTACAGAGTGCAGGGAGAGGACAGAACTAAAATAAAGAGGATAAAATAAGCAATACCTTAAGGAGAAAAGAGCAAGTCTGAGTAAATGAACCCAGCCTAAAACGGTAAAAATACAGAATGCAAGGAGGTTTGTGATTGAACCTGAACGAGGGGATGGATTTAAACCCCGAGCGAGTGAGTAGTGGGATGAGAGCGAAACGCCTAAGTTTAAGACCCAGGATTTTGGGATCCAGTATAGGAGTAATTTGAGCCGTGACGTGTGGGGAGTGTAGCGTGCTCGGGAGGAACAGGTGACTTTGGACCTCTGGTTCCCAAAGCTCTCCACCACTGGGGGTTTTCCTCGCCTCATGTCTGGGTCTGTTGTAGACTCACTGATAGAGATTGATCGCTGTGATTAGTCAGCAAATCCATTATCGTTGGATCATGGGACTAGCGGGATTGGAGAAGGCGAACTAGATGGACCTGGGTCTTTCTTCGTCTGGCAGTTCCTCTGGATATTTTAACTTCAGGCAGGAATAGAGAGCAGCAAACGACTGCAGGGCAGGGTAAGATCAAGCTGTTAAAGATTAGACAGCGAGATAACGGAACCTGGGATTATCGTCATTCATAGGAACATAGGAACAGGAGGAGACCATTCGGCCCTTTGAGCCTGTTCCGCCATTCAACAGGACCATGGCTGATCCGTATCCTAACTCCATCCACCTGCCTTGGTTCCGTAACACTTTATGCCCTTGCCGAACAAAACATTAAAGAGAGTCGCTTTGGAACTGAAGATCAATTGAATGTACCACGGTGAATCTATCTTCTCAAATCAATAGAGGACCGGAAGAAACAAGAACTTCAAGTACCATTGTGTGATTTATTCGTTAATTTTATTTATAACTGTTCATTGAGAATTAATTGGTCCTTGAAGCTATGAAATAAATTGAATGTTTTGATAAAATTTCAATACAATGCTTCATTACAATTCATTTACTGTCTCGCATCAGTTCACTTTATCTCAGACTTTATCATTAGAATTAGCATAATGCAAATCACATTCGGCAGAGATCAAAGGTGAACAACAGCAAAAACTTGCAGTTATACGGCGCCTTTACCGTAGGAAAACGTCCCGAGGCGCTTCACAGGAGCAGAATCAGTCCAGTAACACGGCCACTACACTACCGTGTGTTACTGAACTAGTAATAATGGCCGAAATTTTGCTCACCTCGGTGGGTCCGGGGCAGCCGGGGTCGGTGGTGGGTCACGGCCCCGCTGCTGGCTCCATCCCGCTGTCTAAAATGAATTTATGTTGATGGGGCTTGTTAAGCCCGCCCAGCGTGTTTCCCGGCCGAATTAGAGGAAGCGGGTCTGGTGACATAATTCATGACGCGTCATCAGCTGGTTTCCTTAAAGGGACCATGGCCAATTTTCTTTTGACATTTGTGCTGTCAGTGTTCTACAGCATTGAAGTGCTGCAGACTCCGACAAGCACTGCACAGAGGTACAGGGCTGCACCCAGGCTCTCCCATGACTCCCTCCATATGCTTATGGAGGGAGTCAGAGCACGCAGGGAGGTCCTCTTCCCTTCCGATAGGCGGAAGAGCCCTTCCCAGGAGATCAACAGAGCCTGGCTGCACATTGCAGAGGAGGGCACAAGCAGGGATATCGTCAGGAGGACCAGGCTGCAGTGGCGCAAACCTTTCAATGATCTCAGTAGATTACAAAACGTTACTGCAAAGCCACACTCACCTTCATCCTGCTGTGCCTCTCATCACATCCCCATCACTCTGCCTTCCCTACCCTACTCTTGCACATCCTTAATCTCACCAACTTACCTTGCACCTCCACCCATCCCTCTCTATCTACATTATCATATCCCCATCTCACTAGCCACCCCTCACACTCGCCCTCATCCTAGTGCAATCATACCAACTAACAACGCACAAGGGTAGCCACTTGGGTGTTTTATCCAATGTTCATGTAAAGTTTCCGGAAATGTGCTGTCAAACATTGAAACCTTTATTTTCAACACTTTGTGTTCTTGGACAGATTTGTGTGCACCTTTGGAAGCGGCTTAGTGAGTTGCAGTGAATGGTGAGACATACAGCGTCAAGTGAAGTAAATCTGGCCATAGTGAGGCCATCCCTGGCCTCCCGGGCACAATGTGGTCGGGTGCTGATGCCCTGTGTCCTGTGCAGCATCAGGTGATTGCGGAGAAGGTTGGTGTTGTTGTTGTTGGTGCTGCAGGTGTTGGGGCTGATTGTGGTCGGATTCTGAGGACCAAGGTGAAACAGTATAAAGGGCACCCATGCTGATGGAATAGATGGCAGGTGAAGTAGAGATGACAGAAGCATTCTGTCAATGGTGAAAGAGTTCTTTGGAGAGTGGAAAGTGGAAAGCCTGCAGAATCTGTGCTGGAAATGGACTTAGAAACAGCTTGTGGCTGAGGAAAGTGATCTCTGTCAGGTGGGAGCTTTTACTGTACATTTGAAGCTGTCAAGTAATCAGCTGGAGCAATGGCCACTGAACTCCCGCCTCAGGTTGACAGACGTGGTCCCCAAACAGTGTGCTTCCCGTGGCCATGAAGTTAAAGTCAAAAGGTAAGTTAAAAAAGCCTGTTAATCATCTGTGAACTAGATGCTAATGAGTTTAATTGGTTCGCCCGCCGCTGCCTGTCGGGTCTGCTCAGTGCTGACGGACCCGACATTGGGAAAGGCTCGTTGCGGCAGGTTAACAGCGGGTTCCCAACCCCCTGTCGAAAAAAACCTTTTCCCACCCGATCCGCCACCGATCCCGCCCGCTGACACCACAGAAAATCTTGGCCCCAGAGCTTGGATTAATAATCCAGAGAACATGGGCTGGATTTTGAATGACCCATGGAGTCGGGTTTGGAGGCGTGTGGGGCGTTAAATTTGCGGGGTCGGGGTTTCCGACCCCATCCCGACTCCATCCCGCCTCCACGCAATTTTGACAAAATCAGTCGCGGGGCTCCCGACTCCGTCCCGCCTCCAAGAGGTGGGAGAGGCCATTAAAGCCCTTAACAAGCTCTAAATTGGCTCTGTAATGCCATTTTGAAACGTTTTAGCTAGTTAAACCCTTTTCTGACGTGAAGTACGCCTGGTGTGAAACACTCCAGTGAAAGCTGGCGGGAGCACAAGTGGACAGCTGACTATCAGCTGCAGGTCCACTATTACAACGGAGATGTGATGAAGGTAGTAGTAGTATTAGGTGTGAAAGTCGCCGCTGCTGCATTGAATGTGTTCAGAGACTGCCTGGCCTTTACTGTGAGAGGACTTGGATGCAAAAAAAATTCTCTCTCTCTCTCTCTCTCTCTCCTTCTCCCCCCCATATTTTGCATCCAGGTCCACTCACATCAAAAGCAAGCCAGGCAGGTCCTCTCTCACCAACAGTCTCTGAGACTAGGCAGTCAGCAATGATGACATCATCAGAGGCGACTTTCAGACTGAAACCACTAATTGGTTCATGGGTTCCCACATGCTGGAACTCAATTGCCCAATTAAGTGAAAATTGCATCATTCATCCACATTAATCTGGAGTCGGGGGGGGAAACACGAAATGCGGATTACACGACCCCAACCCGACCCCAAGACAAAATCCAGCCCTGTGTGTGTGAGAGAGTGAGTCTCAGAGTCTGTGTGAGAGAGTGAGTCTCAGAGTCTGTGTGAGAGAGTGAGTCTCAGAGTCTGTGTGTGTGAGAGAGTGAGTCTCAGAGTCTGTGTGTGTGAGAGAGTGAGTCTCAGAGTCTATGGGCTGGATTTTTATTGACCCGTGGAGGCGGGTTTGGAGGCGTGTGGGGGGTTAAAATTACAAAAACTGGCGGGCGGGCACAAGTCCGCCTCCATCCTGCCTCCACGCAATTTTCATTAAATCGTGTCTGCTGGTCCCGACTCTGTCCCGCCTTTAAGAGGCGAGATAGGCTGTTAAGGCCCTTAACAAGCACTAAATTGCCTCTATAATGCGATTTTGAAAGGCCTTTGTGATTTTAACCCTTGTTGTACGTGAAGCACACCTGTTCTGAACCACGAATGTGAAACCTGGCGGTAACACATTTCGAAAGCTGACTATCAGCTGCAGG
Organism: Squalus acanthias; assembly: GCA_030390025.1. NCBI lineage: Eukaryota > Metazoa > Chordata > Chondrichthyes > Squaliformes > Squalidae > Squalus > Squalus acanthias. Next base: position 97,668,244 of record CM059437.1, read on the forward strand.
TCCACTCCTCTCACAGCAAAGAGTCTCTCTCTCTCTCTCTCTCAGGGCTGCTGCTGCTGATTTTGCATCCAGGTCCTCTCACAGCAAAGGCCAGGCAGTCTCTGAAGACCTTCAATGCAGCAGTAATGATGACATCATCAGAGGTGACTTTCAGACTCAAACCATTAATTGGTTTATGGGTTCCCACATGCTGGAACTCAATTGCCCAATTAGGTGAAAATCGCATCAATCTCCCACTTCCAATTGCAGTCGGGTGGATAACAGGAAAAGTGGATGACACAACCCCAACCCGCCCCAGTATCAAAATCCAGCCCTATGTGTGAGAACATAACATAAGAACATAAGAAATAGGAGCAGGAGTAGGCCAATTGGCCCCTCGAGCCTGCTCCGCCATTCAATAAGATCATGGCTGATCTGATCCTAACCGCCAATCTACTATCACAGGACCATCTCCTGAACCTAATAGAATTGGACACATGAAATAGGAGCAGGATCAGACTACACGGCCCCTGGGCCCGCTACGCTACCCACAGGGCCATGACCGATCCGAACCTAGACTCATGTCCAAATTCCTGCCCGCTCCCCGTAACCCTTAATTCCCTTTACTTCTAGGAAACTGTCTATTTCTGTTTTAAATTTATGTAATGATGTAGCTTCTACAGCTTTTTGGGGCAGCATATTCCATGGACCTACCACCCTCTGAGTGAAGTAGTTCCTTCTCATCTCAGTTTTGAAAGAGCAGCCCCTTATTCTAAGACTATGCCCCCTAGTTCTAGTTTCACCCATCATCGGGAACATCCTCCCCGCATCCACCCGATCCAACCCCTTCACAATCTTATATGTTTCAATAAGATCGCCTCTCATTCTTCTGAACTCCAATGAGTATAGTACCAATCTACCCAACCTCTCCTCATATGTCCATCCCCTCATCCCCGGGATTAACCGAGTGAACCTTCTTTGTACTGACTCGAGAGCAAGTATGTCTTTTCTTAAGTATGGACACCAAAACTGTACGCAGTATTCCAGGTGCGGTCTCACCAATACCCTGTACAACTGAAGCAATACCTCCCTATTTTTATATTCTATCCCCCTAGCAATGAAAGCCAACATTCCATTGGCCGCCTTAATCACTTGCTGCACCTGCATACTAACCTTTTGAGTTTCGTGCACCAGGATCCCCAGATCCCTTTGTACTTCAGTACTTTCCAGTTTCTTGCCATTAAGATAATAACTTGCTCTACTATTTTTCCTGCCAAAGTGCATAACCTCACACTTTCCAGTATTGTATTCCATCTGCCAAATCTCTGCCCACTTACTTAGCCTGTCTATGTCCCCTTGCAGATTTTTTATGTCCTCCTCACTCACTACTTTCCCTCCCATCTTAGTATCATCTGCAAACTTTGATATGTTACACTCGGTCCCCTCCTCCAAATCGTTAATATAGATTGTAAAGAGTTGGGGACCCAGCACTGACCCCTGCGGAACACCACTAGTTACTGATTACCAGTCTGAGAATGAACCATTTATCCCAACTCTCTGCCTTCTGTTAGGTAGCCAATCCTCTATCCATGCCAGAATATTACCCCCAATCCCGTGAGAGAGTGAGTCTCAGAGTCTGTGTGAGAGAGTGAGTCTCAGAGTCTGTGTGAGAGAGTGAGTCTCAGAGTCTGTGTGTGAGAGAGTGAGTCTCAGAGTCTGTGTGTGAGAGAGTGAGTCTCAGAGTCTGTGTGTGAGAGAGTGAGTCTCCGAGTCTGTGTGTGTGAGAGAGTGAGTCTCAGAGTCTGTGTGTGAGAGAGTGAGTCTCAGAGTCTGTGTGTGAGAGAGTGAGTCTCAGAGTCTGTGTGTGAGAGAGTGAGTCTCAGAGTCTGTGTGTGAGAGAGTGAGTCTCAGAGTCTGTGTGTGAGAGAGTGAGTCTCAGAGTCTGTGTGTGAGAGAGTGAGTCTCAGAGTCTGTGTGTGAGAGAGTGAGTCTCAGAGTCTGTGTGTGAGAGAGTGAGTCTCAGAGTCTGTGTGTGAGAGAGTGAGTCTCAGAGTCTATGGGCTGGATTTTGTCTTGGGGTCGGGTTGGGGTCGTGTTACCCACATTTCGTGTTGCCCCCCCCCGACTCCAGATTAATGTGGATGAATGATGCGATTTTAACTTAATTGGCCAATTGAGTTCCAACATGTGGGAACCCATGGCCAATGAGTTATTCCAGTCTGAAAGTCGCCTCCGATGACGTCATCATTGCTGCTGCATTTAAGGTCTGCAACAAGCCTTGCTTCCTCTGCAGGCTGCCAAGCTTTTGGACCTCAAATCTAAAAACCTGCAGCAGGAATGGCCAGCCAACAGCCCAGGGCTGCTCCCAGATTCCATGACGTTGCCCTTCAGGCTTTGATGAATGGAGCAAGAGCCAACAGGGAGGTGCTCTTCCCCTCCTCAGGGAGGAAGAAGCCTCCCCAGCAGACAAAGGCTGTGTGGGTCCAGATCGCCCAGGAGGTCACCTCTTTATCATTGACATGCAGAACCTGGATCCAGTGCAGGAAGAGGTTTCATGACCTTCTACGTACTGCTAAATTGAGTATGACTTTCCCTTCACCCTCAATCTGATCCCCATTGCCTCTCCTCACTAGCACTCAGCTTTAGCAGCCTCTTCCTCCATATCCCACTTGACACTGACATCCATGCACCCTTACCCATTCCCTCTCCCTCTATGGTCACATTCACCTTACTATTCGACTATGCAGCCCTCACACTCCCTATCACTGTCATGCTTTGAAAACAACTTACAACACACAGGGAGGGCCCTTAGTCTCGCCAGCTCAATCCATCTTTGTCTCCTTCTAAGCATCTATGCTATGGATTCTCTACACTCACTCCTTCAATCTCACTCAAACTCCACTTGTCTCCCTCATTACAGGAAAAGAGAGCTCACAATAAAAGGGAAAGAGCCAGGACAGGAGGAGGGCCACCCTCATTAGCCCAGCTCACCCCCTGGGAGGATGCGGTCCTGGAGATCGTGGGCGTAGAGGAGGAATCGCAAGTGGGGGACGGACAGACGGGTGCATCAGAGCAAGCTGGTGACTGAATAGTGTTCCATCTCTCTCATTGACATTGCATGAGTCGCTGATAATGAATCTGAAGCTCTAACAGATGGATTTATGATCATCTGCAATATGCAATGTGCATGTAACCTTGGCATCACATCTCTGACTCTTTCCTTTACTCCCCCACAGGACCATCGCAAGCACCCGTCCCCACTAGCCAGGAGGAACAGCCTGAGCTGACAGACTCCTCAGAGGAAGCTGCAACCTCTGAGGGTGCAGCGTCAGCAGAACTCAGCGCACCCAGCACCTGCGCAGACACTCACACCTCGGTGGGACCCTCGGGACATAGAGTAGTGTTGTCACCTGGTGTATCACAGCTCACAAGTGAGCATCAGCAGATGGTGGAGACAGGGAAAGCAGTGGAGAGTCCTAGTCGGAGGCCGCAGGACTCTCCTAGCTCGGCTCAGCTGCATGTCGACCCTCTGCCTCTGGGTCCATCCATAAGATCAGCGGTGCTGGGACTCCAGGAACAGATGCAGGAGTCTCTGACAGGTTTTGTCTCCAGGGTCGCTGCGAGTGTGGAGCGAATGGAGGAGTCCGTAGCGAACATGAGCAGAGCCTTTGTGGAGTCATTGGCGCATGAACGCATCACCATGGAAAGGATGGCAACCTCCATGGAGGTGATAAGTCGCCAGAGTGCAGAAAACATGGTGAGTGTTCTGAATAGAATGACATCTCTGGAGGAGCGATGGACATCTATTGAACAGAGAAACCAGACCTTCATGGAAGTCCTTCTGAGTAGGACTTCCAGTGCAGATACGGGTCCCCATGGCCCCCCTGATGTGCAGCAAGGTGCTCTCAAGCCACTTGCAAGTGCTGAGGTGGACCTGACCCATGAAAGGGATGTTGGTGGCACACAACAAGGAGGTGGGGGCTCCTCTCCAAGCGCTCACACTTCCATGCCACTGACAGGTCCTCGGTCAGAGCCCCACCAGAGTCCGCACCCAAGTGAGATCGGCATCTCAACCCCTGCCCAGGCGCAGGAGCAGCAGACTGTTGCCGAGCCCTCTCAGGTTCGCAACCCCAGAGGACGCCCGCCAAAGGAGTCGAGACAGGAGCAGCAACAAAGTGAGCAGGGGGCCTCCACTTCTGCTGAAGCCACAGGGGAAGCACCACGTAGGAGCACGCGTAAGAGAAAGAAACTGCACAAATAGTCACAAGGGTAGTCACTTGGGTGAATTTTGATGTGTATTGTGAAAAAGCCATCAGGTCTAAAGTTTAAATAAAAACTCTGATGGCTACAGCTGCAGTTGTGGCGTCTGTCATTTCGCTAATGGGACTTCCACAATGAGGCCTTAGGATAACTTGCAATTGTCAGTATGGTGGTCACATTGTTAGGGATCCACTGGGTCTGGGCCATTGTCGTAGCTCTGGTAAGAAGCTGCGAGGCAAAAGTGCTTTCTTGTCTAGGCTAAGCAAATCTGGCCAAGATGAGTGCGTTCCTTGCATTCCAGGCAGCTATAGTCTCGCATAATGCTGCCGCTGGTTGAGGGGCCTCTGCAAGTTGTTCGTTCTCTCTCTCCTCCTCCTCCTATCTGAGGAGACTATGTGAGGAGCCACTTGGTCCTCTGGCATCTGTAAGCCACGACGCTGTGCCATGTTGTGAAGTGCACAGCAAACCACGACGATTCTGGAGACCCTGGCTGCTGAGTATTGCAGGGCTCCACCTGATCTATCCAGGCATCTGAAGCGCATCTTCAGCATACCGATGGTTTGCTCGATTATGGCTCTGGTGGAAATGTGGCTGGAGTTGTAGCTCTCCTCAGCTGCGTTGGATGGGCTCCTCAACGGCGTCATTAGCCACATCTTCAGGGGATAGCCCTTGTCTCCAAGTAGCCATCCGTGAAGTTGGTCTGGCAGACTGAATAGCGGAGGCACACTAGACTGGCGCAGTATGAAGGAGTCATGGCAACTGCCAGGGTACTTGGCACAAACATGCAGAACTTCCTTGTTGTGGTCACACACCAGCTGAACGTTGAGGGAGTGGAAGCCCTTGCGGTTGACAAATATACCTGGATTGCGATGGGGTGCCTTAAGGGCCACATGTGTGCAGTCAACGACGCCCTGCACCCTTGGAAAGCCTGCCAGATTAGCTAATCCAACCGCACGCGCCGTGACACTTGCTCAATCCTTGGTGAAATGGATGTGATTGTGCGCGATGGCAAAGAGGGCATCGGTTACCTGCATGATGCAGGTGTGTGCGGCCGCCTGGGAGATGCCGCAGATGTCTGCTGCTGATCCCTGGAATGAGCCTGAGGCAAAAAAGTTAAGTGCGGTGGTGACTTTGACGGCCACTGGTAAGGGGCGTCCACCTGGTCCTCTGGGCTCCAGGTCTTGTTGCAGCATTGCGCAGATGTCACCCACTACCTCTCGCGAAAGTCGGAGCCGCCTTTGGCACTGCTGCTCAGACATGTTGAGGTAGCTGACCCTCTGTCTGTAGACCCTGTTTGGGGGGTATCTCCTGCGCCGACGGCCTTCCATGCGCTGGCCCCTTCTGTCCTGTGCAGCTTCAGGTGGGTGAGCAGCAGCTTGGCGCTCCTGTTGTTGCTGCTGCTGTTGGTGGTGCTGTTGTTCCTGGTTCTGCTGGTGCCGCGGCTGTTGTTCGTCCTCATCGGATACCCAGGAGAGAAGGAAATAAATGGCTCCCATGCCTCTGGTATATGTCTCAGTTGAGGAAGCCCTCAATGAGGGTGGCGAGAGGGGTTTCCCAGGAGGTCACACTGCAGATGGGTGTCAGGCTCCAAACTTCCAGAGCTGTGGTTATGCCTTCTAAAAGTTCCCCCAGACCTGTGACAACAAAGTCCTGCCACCTGCAATTGATGGCTGATCAAATCTCCTGTTTAAAGGTTGAGCTGCAGCTGAGAGTCAGCAATCCACTTGTGCTCCCGCCAGGTTTCACTGGAGTGTTTCCCATCAGGCGTGCTTCACGTGGGGAAAGGGTTAAACTACCTAAAATGTTTCAAAATGGCATTACTGAGCCACTTTAGGGATTGTTAAGGGCGTTAATGGCCTCTCCCGCCTCTTGGAGGCGGGACGGAGTCGGGAACCCTGCGACTGATTTTGTCAAAATTGCGTGGAGGCGTGTTGGAGTTGGGATGGGGTCGGGACCCCCGAATATGCTACTTTAACCCCCCACACGCCTCCAAACCCGACTCCACGGGTCATTGAAAATCCAGCCCTGTGTGTGAGAGAGTGAGTCTCAGGGCTGGATTTTCAATGACCCATGGAGTCGGGTTTGGAGTCGGGTGGGGGGGGTTAAAGTTGCAGATTCGCGGGTCCCGACCTCATCCTGACTCCAACCCGCCTCCATGCCAGTTTCTCTGGCGGCGGGTACCCGACCTGGTCTGAGACCTGACTCCCCGAGGCGGGAAGGGATTAGTGACAATTAACTGCCTGTTAACAGGTAGTTAACAGGCAGTTTTTTGCATAATCCCTATTTTAAAATGAAAAGTGTGGGCTTCCCGACAGGTGGCAACTACTCCAAGTTATCGGGTCAGGCCGTGGGTCTGCAGGGGTCGATATGTCCGGTGGGCAGGTGAGTGATGGGTGCATGTGTGCAGAGGTAAGTGTGTAAGGTAAGTGCTAAGTGTTGAAAAAAGTTTTACTTACCTTAACTTCCTCCTGCAGGTGTCAGCCCTTCAGTTCTCGGGAGTTAGAAATCTCAGCGGCACAGAAAGCAGGACAGCCGTGGACCTGTCAAAAACTGCAGCCTTCTGTTTTCTGTGCTGGAATGATTTCTAACTCAGCCTGAAAGGAAGGACTCAAGTTAGAAATCATATTGTGAATGTTTGACAGCTTCACAGAGCTGTCAAACGCTGATATTTCATCTGTCAAAAGCTCTTGACAGATGAAATGTCAGTCTGTGACGTCACCTGTTGCCGGGTGGCCCTTAATTGGCCTGCTGAGCCCACTGGGCGGGCTCAACAAGGTCAATCAAGGGAAAATACAGTGGGTTGGCCACATCTCGATGGAGGCGGGTTCACAAGCCAGAATGTGTGATTCCCGACCCCAACACGACTCCAACTTCAAAATCCAGCCCTGTGTGTGAGAGAGTGAGTCTCAGAGTCTGTGTGTGAGAGTGAGTCTCAGAGTCTGTGGCCAACATTACATGTAGAAGAGGTGGATATTGGGAATAACAACAGAAAATGCTGGAAACACTCAGCAGGTCAGGCAGCATCGCGGAGAGAGAAACAGAGTTAACGTTTCAGGTCGATGTCCCCTCATCAGAACTGGATATTGGGGACTGGTTCTGAGCTTTGTTTTACTGTAATGCCAGAGTGCAGTGAATTTAGGGTAATTGGGCAGGGAATGCTGATTTGCTATCACCCGTCTTGCACTGTGGCCCCAGACTAGTTTATATCCCATTGTGAATAGGATGAGTCGGCTCAGGCCATCATTGTCAGTGTTGCACGCAAGCAGTTTATGTTCTTGAGTTGGCTGCTACCGGTAGTTAAAGCGGTCACCAGTGGCTCAGGTATTGGGTTGGATGCCTACCACGATTTTCCAATATGAACGGGCAGCGTGTGAGTGACCTCGTCATGAGTGAACAAACTTCAACAGAAAAGAAAATGGGGCGGAGTGTAAATCTTGCGGCCGATTCGCCATCGGCCATTTTGTGTTAGCGGTCGAGACAAATCTATACTCCCAATGTCACAAATTTAAGCCGTGACCGCCAAGGACAAGTTGTTTTTATCTGGGCCTGATTGGAATCAAAAACTAATACAAATGTGTCAGTTTTTAGACTTTAGCACCTCAAAAAATGACCTTTGAACCCTGTTTCTGCCCATCGGGGACGATTTTCCTGTTCTGGTGCTTGGGGTATTCTCCAATGAGTGGCTCATCTCCTGACCCCTCAAAGTCCCTCCACCATCTTCAAGACTCACGTGTGATGGAGCCCTCACCACTCGCCTGGATGGACGCAGCCTCAAGACCATCCAGGCCACCTGATTGATGCCCCTGTCACTGGATTTGCAATCCACCCCCTCGACCACTGGCGCACTGTGGCTGCAGTGTCTACAATCTACAGGACAGACTGCAGCAACACACCCAAGTTACTTCAACAGCACCTCCCTCCCCCTATGACCTCTACCAGCAAGAAAGACAAGAGCAGCAATGTTGTGGGAACACCATCACCTCCAATTTCCCCGTCGCCTGATTTGGGACTTAAATCGCCATTCCTTTCATCGTCGCTGGGTTAAAAAACCCCTCCGAGAATCCCGCGTTCCTCCAAATCCGGCCTCTTGTGCATTTCCCACTCCCTTTGCCCCGCCATTGGCAGCCGTGCCATCAGCCGTCTAGGCCGCAAGCTCTGGAATTCAAACACTCTCCAATTCATTCTTCAATTTCTCAGCTGCCTCTTGCAATTCCAGTGCTGCTCCCAGTTTGATAGTCATCCGCAAACCTGGCCACTGGTTTCAGAATCTAGGTCATGTATGTAAGTTAAAAACTGCAATGGTTTTGAAAGCAGTATGATCGCAGGTTAGCAGGCATGCTCATTAAGAACGTAAGAAATAGGAGCAGGAGTAGGCCATTTGGCCCTTCGAGCCTGCTCCACCATTCAATAAGATCCTGGCTGATCTAAATGACACTGAATAAGCTTAGGCATGCTCAGTTACCGCTGTAACCGCACAAAACCTGCAATTTCTGGGCTAGTGTGTGACATGTAGTCAGGAGAAATTGCTTCCCATCAAATGCTTTTCAGTGAGGATATTATTCCCTCTTGAAAAATTTACATCATGCATTAGAGTCAGGTGCAAATTGTATTTCATTAAAACTCAATATTTTACAAATGTTATAATCCAGATGGAAACCAGAGGAGACCACAATTTAATTGTTTCCTTCCCAGAGCATCTGTAGTTGTCACACATAATATGTAAAGTTATTGAAAATTTCCATATTCTATATCATGAGGGATAGGAAGAGGGATAGCAAATAGGAATAAACTATTTCCAGTGGCAGGAGGGTCGGTAACCAGAGGACAAGGATTTAAGATAATTGGCAAAAGAACCAGAGGCAACATGAGGAGAATTTTTTTACGCAGCAAGTTGTTGTGATCTGGAATGCACTGCCTGAAAGGGTGGTGGAAGCAGATTCAATCGAAACTTTCAAAGAAAGAACATAAGAATTAGGAGCTGGAGTCGGCCATTCAGCCCCTTGAGCCTGCTCCGCCATTCAATAAGATCATGGCTGATCTTCAAACTCAACTCCACTTTCCCGCCTGATCCCCATGTCCCTTGATTCCCCAAGAGTCCAAAAATCTATTGATCTCAGCCTTGGATATACTCAATGACTCAGCATCCACAGCCCTCTGGGGCAGGGAATTTCAAAGATTCACATCCCTCTGAGTGATTTGCATTTATATAGCGCCTTTCACGACCACCGGACGTCCCAAAGTGCTTTACAGCCAATTATGTACTTTTTTTTTCAAGTGTAGTCACTGTTGTAATGTAGGAATTAGAAAGAGAATTGGATAAATTCTTGAAGAGGAAACATTTGCAGAACTACGGGGAAAGAGTAGGGGGAGTGGGACTAATTGGAAAGCTCTTTCAAAGAGCTGGCACAGGCACAATGGGCCGAATGGCCTATTTCTCTGCTGTATGATTCTATGGTCAAGAATTTGTTCAGATACACATCCTTTGATCTAGGTGTCAATTGACTGGCAACCTTTAGGAGTCCTGGCAGATGTTGGGCGCTGGAATCACGCAGGTTCTTGGAGCCGACCTGTGACATCCTTCACACTGCTGCATTTTGACGTTGTAAGCATTTGAACGATCGACCCTTTGAACACAGTCGATTGACAGCACTGTCTACATACGAATAAAATGGCCGAAGACATTACGGCCTGGCTATCCTGTTGCGTGCTTGCATTGGCGGGGTGGCGGGGGAGTGCAGCAGACTAGCATGGCCTCCCTCCTCTTAACCCTTTGGTGACCCCAGCTTTTCCAGATTAACTAATTTGCATGAAAACCAGGGTTCGTCCCCCTATGGAGAAACAGTGCTGCAAGTGGCTGAAGGGACGGGACAAAAACATGAACAACTCAGATTTATACAGCGTCTTTAACGTAGTAAAAACGTCCCAAGGCGTTTCACAGGAGCGATTATCAAGCAAAATTTGACACCGAGCCCCATAAGGAGATATTAGGACAGGTGACCAAAAGCTTGGTCAAAGAGGGAGGTTTTAAGGAGCATCTTAAAGGAGGAGAGAGAGGCGGAGAGGTTTAGGGAGGGAATTCCAGAGCTTAGGGCCCAGGCTACTGAAACTGGAAAGTTACTACAGATTGAAAGGTCTGTTGTAGTTTAAAGGAGAAATGTCTGCAATGACAGCATTGGCGAGGGTACAACAGAGTTGCGGTTATGTTACTGGACTAATAATTCAGAGAATGCGAGTTTGAATCCCACCACGGCAGTTTGTAGAACTTGAATTCAGTTAAAAAAATCTGGGAGTAAAAAGTTGGCATCAGTAAAAGTGACCATGAAGCTGTTGGACTGTAAAAACCCAACTGGTTCACTGATGTCCCTTTAGGGAAGGAAACCTGCCGTGCTTCCCCAGTCTGGGCCTAAAGGTGACTCCAGATCAACCGTCCTCAAACGTCACTCAGAAAGTCACTGAGTTATATCTGTAGAATTCGCAATATATCGCGATTTTATTAATAAGGAGAAAACACAGAGTTTCGTTCAAACAGCTTTTATTTCAGCAGAATGCTGACAGGTTTAAAGTGGACACAAGCAGCCTGTAAAATGGCCGCCGCACCTCGTGACAGAACATTCTAGACTTTTCAACAGGCAGACAAGATGGCGTTCCAATAAACATTTGTGCAAGATCGATTAAGATTCAGCACAGTGAAGATAATACACGAGACATTATGGGTTTGCAGTATACACATAAATACTGAAATCGGTCTCCCAGGTACAAAGGAAAGCCATTGTACCGAGTAATCAAGGGCCCATCCAAAAGACATTAATATGTAAAATCCCAACGACTCTACGATGAGAGAGCCGTTAGCAGGTAGTTATACAGGACACTTGGAAGCCCCAAAACCCCTCCAGGGAGAACGCCGACCGATTTAACAATGGGAGAAATATTAACAGGTACTCAGACATTTACGAGTAGCCCCGAAACCCATTAAGAACGGAGATCACCCATACAAGACATTTGAGCGCCAGACCTTAAACAAAAGAATGGACATTATAGTTGGGCGGGAAACGGAAGATTTTTGCACTATAATTGCAGGCTCCAAACCGTCCATCTTTCTCTTATCCGATCGATTCGTAACCTCGTGGCTGCTCCTGTGTACTCGTAGTTGGGCTCGCTCCTGCTTGCCTGTTGTCTCTTTTGAAAAGGACTGTTGAACTTTCTGATCCGTTCGGATCTACCTCGTGTCGCGTAACGAAGACCTATGTTGGTAACTGGCAGCGGAACCAAAGGCCCGAGATGAGATGAGATGAGATGAGATGAGATGAGAAGAGAGGAAGACCATATCCATCGCCACGGTCAGTAAATCCCGACCGCGCCTGTAGGTCGATTAGCCAAGTTTTCCTTGCCAGGAAGACTTCTTCGAACTTGTAACGAAACATATCGCATCGATGATATAACTGGACTGTGCTCGAAAGTACCTGTTAAACCAACCAACACAGGTCTTCATCACAGCAGACGTTCCAGCCTGCTAGCCGGAGCAGCAGAAGCAAGTAAACAAGTGGGACCAGGAGATCTCCTGACCGACACGTGGGTGCTGCGGTGAAAAACATCCGATCAGCTATTCGGAATTTCTCCGAGTTATCACGAGTGGTGAGCATGAGTCTCGAAATCCTACGAATCTAGTTTAGGATAGATATTGATAGGGGAGGGTTTAAGGATTAAGGATATTTGTAATGTGTGCCCCTATTTACTATGTGCCGTTCGTTCCTCGTTTCCCTAAGATCGACTATATAACTGTTTGTAAGATTGTACTGTCATTAATCTGTGCTTATGACATGTATTTCATAATCTTAAGTATCATGCAATAAAGATTTTCCATTTCGTACCATTCAAACCGAGTCTACATGAGTTTCATCTCCATTACTGCTCTCGCATCTAAGTCCAGTGTCTAGAACCGTAAGGGAGAGTGATTCGAACCACTCACAGGTGTGTCTAGTGTTCCCAGACTGGCTGGAGACCAGAACAGGCAACAAGGCCTAGACCCGCACTGACATACAGGCTGCACAGAGCCGCGTGAATCTCACAGGCTGCGAGACACGCAGGGTCAGAATCCCTTACATATCCAATCACCACAAAGAATAGCAGATCAGAAAGATGGCCCTCCACCACCTTCACAGAGCATCTAGGGACGGGCAACGAATGTTCTCCTTGCCAGCGATGTCCACATCCCAAGAATTAAAAAAAAATCCCTGTATCCTCAGGTATGAATGCCCCAGCTTGAATGAACAATACGTCAGTCACCTACCTGATGTGTTGGTGTACAGCGGACTAAGACATCGATAATCTGCACAGGATGAACTACCTCAGCTCAAGTTCGAGCATCCCACAAGGTTCATGAGGAAACGGAGTCTCCTTCCTTCCCTAAACCTCTTCGCCCCCCTCTCCACTTTTAAGAACATAAGAAATAGGAGCAGGAGTAGGCCATTTGGCCTCTCGAGCCATTCAATAAGATCATGGCAGATCTTCTACCTCAACTCCACTTTCCTGAACTATCCCCATATCCCTCGATTCCCTTAATATCCAAAAATCTATCGATCTCTGTCTTGAATATACTCAACGACTGAGCCTCCACAGCGTCTGGGGTACAGAATTCCAAAGATTCACCACTCTCTGAGTGAAGAAATTTCTCCTCATCTCAGTCCTAAATGGCCGACCCCTTATTCTGAGACTGTGACCCCTGGTTCTAGACTCCCCAGCCAGAGGAAACATCCTCCCTGCATCTACCCTATCAAGTCCTGTATGAATTTTGTATGTTCAATGAGATCACCTCCCATTCTTCTAAGCTCTAGAGAATATAGGCCCAGTCTACTCAATCTCTCCTCAAAGGACAATTCCCCCATCCCAGGAATCAGTCTGGTAAACCTTCGTTGCACTCCCTGTATGGCAAGTATATCCTTCCTTAGGTAAGGAGACCAAAATTGTACACAATACTCCAGGTGTGGTCTCACCAGGGCCCTATATAATTGCAGTAAGACGTCTTTACTCTTATACTCAAATCCTCTTTTAATAAAGGCCAACATACCAGATGCTTTCCTAATTGCTTGCTGTACCTGCATGTTAACTTTCAGTGATTCGTGTACAAGGACACCCAGGTCCCTCTGAACACCAACATTTCCAAATCTCTCACCATTTAAAAAATACCCTGCTTTTCTATTTTTCCTACCAAAGCGGATAACTTCACATTTCTTCACATTATATTCCATTTTCCATGTTCTTGCCCACTCACTTAGCCTGTCTATATCCCCTTGAGCCTCTTTGCATCGTCCTCACAACTTACATTCCCACCCAGCTTTGTATCATCAGCAAACTTGGATATATTACATTTGGTCCCCTCATCCAAATCATTGATATAGATTTTAAGACCCTTTTTAAAACCTACCTCTTTGACCAAGCTTTTGGTCACCCTTCCTAATATCTCCTTCTTTTGTCTGATTATGTTCCTGTGAAGAGGCTTGGGAGGTTTTCCCACGTTAAAGGTGTTGTTCCAAATTCCTGTCCTCAAACCAGCATCCACACAAGCAGCAGGAACCACTGGATACCAAGTCGGGGTGAAAACTCTTGCTCTCATATGTTTTCATCTCTTTAGCCCCAGGGACACTGAGGTGGCTACAGTTACCCCAACTGTTGCTCCATTGGAGATCAGTATTGAGCTTGAGATACTCAACCAGCTGGGGACCTTGCTCCAACCTTCCGATTCCACCAACAGGCAGGACACAAATATGCTTGGGAAAACACTTTTAATGTGCTTTGGAAATGTTTCTGAGGATTCAACTATGAGGCACATATCTGCATCCAACGTATCCAAAATGCCATTCAATTTGTCTAAACATCGGCAGTCTACTAAACAGATGATTAAAATATTCAAGGAGTCTTACTTGAATTGCTCCCAAGATAGTTCCAATGACGTGTGACCACCCAAACAAGGTACTTGATCATCTCTAAATTAAAGCAGATGAAGGCATTTTATATCTTTTCGATCTGGATAGCATAGAATCATCGAATGATACAGCACAGAAGGAGGCCATTCGGCCCATCGTGCCTGTGCCGGCTCTTTTTGAAATAGTTATCCAATTAATCCACTCCCCCTGCTTATAAGAGCATAGGAACAGGATGAGGCCATTCAGCCACTCGAGCTTGTTCCACCATTCAATGAGATCATGGCTGATCTGCGATTAAACTCCATATACCTGCCTTTGGCCCATATCCCTTAATACCTTTGGGTAACAAAAACCTATCAATCTCAGATTTAAAATTAACAACTGATCTAGCATCAATTGCCATTTGCGGAAGAGAGTTCCAAACTTCTACCACCCTTTGTGTGTAAAAGTATTTCCTAATTTCACTCCTGAAAGGTCTGGCTCTAATTTTTAGACTCTGCCCCCTAGTCCTAGAATCCCCAACCAGCATAGAAACATAGAAGATAGGAGCAGGAGTAGGCCATTCGGCCCCTCGAGTCTGCTCCGCCATTCGATGAGATCATGGCTGATCATCTATACTCAGTACCCTGTACCTGCCTTCTCCCCATATCCCTTGATACCTTTACCTTTAAGAAATATATCTAACTCATCCTTGAATATATTTAATGACTTCGCCTCAACTACCTTCTGTGGTAGAGAATTCCACAGGTTCACCACTCTCTGGGTGAAGAAATTCTTCCTCATTTCTGTCCTAAATGGTTTACCCGTTATCCGTAGATTATGACCCCTGGTTCTGGACTCTCCGACCATCGGGAACATTCTTCCTGCATCTAGTTTGTCCAGACCTGTCAGAATTTTATATGTTTCGATGAGATCCCCTCTCATTCTTCTATACTCCAGTGAGTATAAGCCCAATCGACCCAATCTCTCCTCATATGTCATTCCTGCCATCCCAGGTATCAGCCTTGTGAATCTTCGCTGAACTCCTTCCATGGCAAGAACATCCTTCCTTAGATAAGGCGACCAAAACTGCACACAGTACTCAAGGTGTGGTCTCACCAAGGCCCTGTACAACTGCAGCAGGACATCCCTGTTCCTATACTCAAACCCTTTCGCTATGAAGGCCAACATACCATTTGCCTTCTTCACCGCCTGCTGAACCTGCATGCTTACTTTCAGCGACTGGTGCACAAGGACACCCAGGTCTCGTTGCACTTCCCCTTCTCCCAATCTATTGCCATTCAGATAATAGTCTGCCTTTCTGTTTTTGACACCAAAGTGGATAACCTCGCACTTATCCACATTATATTGCATCTGCCATGCTTCTGCCCACTCACCCAACCTGTCCAGATCATCCTGGAGTTTCTCGGTATCCTCCTCGCAGCACACACTCCCACCCAGCTTTGTGTCATCTGCAAACTTGGAGATATTACATTTAATTCCCTTATCTAGATCATTAATGTATATTGTGAATAGCTGGGGTCCTAGGACCGATCCCTGCGGTACCCCACTAGTCACTGCTTGCCACTCGGAAAAAGACCCATTAATTCCTACTCTCTGCTTTCTGTCCGCCAACCAGTTCTCTATCCAAGTCAATACCTTGCCCCCAATCCCATGTGCCTTAACTTTACCCGCTAATCTCTTATGCGGGACCTTATCGAAAGCCTTTTGAAAGTCCAAATACACCACATCTACTGGTTCTCCCTTATCTATTTTCCCAGTTACATCCTCAACAAATTCCAGTGGATTAGTCAAGCACGATTTACCTTTTGTAAATCCATGTTGACTTTGTCCGATCCTGTCACTGTTTTTCAAATGCTCAGCTATTACATCCTTTATAATGGACTCTAGCATTTTCCCCACTACCGATGTCAGGCTTACCGGTCTGTAATTCCCCGCTTTCTCTCTACCACCCTTTTTGAATAGTGGGGTAACATTAGCTACCCTCCAATCCATGGGTACAGTTCCAGATTCCATCGAATGTTGGAAGATGATCAGCAATGCATCTACTATTTCTAGGGCCACTTCCTTAAGTACCCTAGGATGTAGATTATCAGGCCCTGGGGATTTATCGGCCATCAATACCGTCAATTTCCCTAACACCATTTCCCTGCAAATACTGATTTCTTTCAGTTCCTCCCTTTCATCAGACCGTATGTTCTCCAACATCTCTGGGAGCTTATTTGTGTCCTCCTTTGTGAAGACAGAACCAAAATATGCATTTAATTGGGCTTCCATTTCTTTGTTCCCCATTATAACTTCCCCCGCTTCTGACTGCAAGGGACCTACACTTGATTTCACTAATCTTTTTCTCTTCACATATCTATAAAAGCTCTTACAGTCAGTTTTTATGTTCCCAGCAAGCTTACTTTCATATTCTATTTTCCCCTTCTTAATTAATCCCTTTGTCCTCCTTTGTTGAATCCTAAACTGCTCCCAATCCTTAGGGCTACTGCTTTTTCTGGCCAATTTATATGCCCTCTCCTTGGATCTTATGCTATCCCTAATTTCCCTTGTTAGCCACGGTTGAGTCACCCTTTTTGTTTTATTCTTATGCCACACTGGGATGTACACATTCTGTAGTTCATCCATGCAGTCTTTGAATGTTTGCCATTGCCTATCCACCGTCAACCCCTTGAGTGACATTCCCCAATCAATCCTACCCAATTCGCGCCTCATACCATCGTAGTTTCCTTTATTTAAATTCAGGACCCTAGTCTCTGCGTCAACTACTTCACTCTCCATCCTAATGAAGAATTCTATCATATTATGATCACTCTGACCCAAGGGGCCTCGTACAACAAGATTGCTAATTAATCCTTTCTCGTTACATAATACCCAGTCTAAGATGGCCTGATCTCTGGTTGGTTCCTCGACATATTGTTCCAGAAAACCATCTCGTAAACATTCTAGGAATTCCTCCTCCACAGTATTTTTACTAATTTGGTTAGCCCAATCTATATGTAAATTAAAGTCACCCATGATGACTGCTGTGCCCTTACTGCATGCTTCTCTAATTTCCCTTTTAATGCCATCCCCAACCTCCGTATTACTGTTTGGAGGTCTATATACCACTCCCACTAACATTTTCTGCCCCTTGTTATTTCTCAGTTCTACCCAAACAGATTCCGCATCATCAGAGCTAATATCCTTCCTTTCAATTGTGTTAATCCCCTCTTTAACCAGCAATGCTACCCCACCTCCCTTTCTTTTTTGCCTATCTTTCCTAAATATTGAATAACCCTGGATGTTGAGTTCCCAGCCTTGGCCACCCTGGAGCCATGTTTCTGTAATCCCAATCAAATCGTATTCATTTACCTCTATTTGCGCAGCTAATTCATCCACCTTGTTCCGAATGCTCCTTGCATTAAGACACAAAGGGGTAAAAATTCACTTGGTTGCGCCTCCCGTTAGCGCCTTAAGAGGGCGCTAATGGGGCGCAAAGCCGCTAACGCCCGGGTGCAGCGATGTTTGCGTCGCTCGAGAACTTAACTTGAGATTGTGCGGCGGCGCTAAAACTTACCGCTGCGACCACCTGCGCGCGCAGATTGTGACGTCATTCCATGGTGCAACGCCCTTGTGGCGCCCCGTAGCGGAAATTGAGTGGCGCCCCCTGCCTTACCGCCTGGCGCTTCCAACGACCAGAAGACTGGAACGCTATCAATCGCTGTGGGGCTGGGGGGGGCGCTATTTAAAGGGGGACTCTTCCTGTCTTTTATTGTTGGTGGCATTTTTGAACTACGCATTCTGAGAGAGAGAGGGAGAGACTTCTGGAGAGATTCAACGTTGTGTGAAGGAGTTTTGGGTACTGATCAGCACTTTGCAGGTTCATTTTGATTTGCCATTCCTTGTATCGATTTAGCAGAGACTGTGGGAGCTGCACTCTGAGCTCTTTGCCTGGTACTCTCCATTGTTCTTTCCAGCACATTTGATGTGCAAGTCTCTCCAGGCCGAGATTCAAGGCAGCAATGAACAGGATGTGGATGGAAAGCAAGATTAACCATCCCCTTTAAGAACTGGCCCGTGCCATTGTGTGTGTGTTCCATTGCTGACTGACATTACATGAGCTTCGCCAGCGCTCCGAGTTAGCGCCTCACTGCTCGGCCTTTGCGCCTTAAGAGAGGTGTGCAGCGCCTGCTTTAGCGCTCCACTCACCTCCCGGGGCGGTAAAAGTGAAGTTTCCTGTCAGTGCCGATAATTAGCGCCAGGCGCTAATATTTGCGTCCGGACGATATTTGCGCCCCAAATGGGGCGCGACCTAATTTCTACCCCAAAGCCTTTAGGCTTGTTTTTTTAACGCTTTCAGACCTATATGAATTATTATTTACTGTGACCATGGTTGATTTAAACCGTTGAGTTCTTTGCCTTCTACTTTTGTTTTTCTCCTTCCTGTCTTTAGCTTTTATCCTTATTTCCCTTTCCTCTGTCTCCCTGTTCAGGTTCCCAACCCCCTGCCACTTTAGTTTAAACCCTCCCCAACAGCACTAGCAAACACTCCCCCTAGGACATCGGTCCCGGCCCTGCCCAGGTGCAGACCGTCCCGTTTGTACTGGTCCCACCTCCCCCAGAACCGGTTCCAATGTCCAAGGAATTTGAATCCCTCCCCCTTGCACCATTCCTCTAGCCACGTATTCATTTGAAATATCCTCCTATTTCTACTCTGACTAGCACGTGGCACTGGTAGCAATCCTGAGATTACTACCTTTGAGGTCCTCTTTTTTAATTTACCTCCTAACTCCCTATATTCTGCTTTTAGGACCTCATCCCGTTTTTTACCTATATCGTTGATGCCTATGTGCACCACGACAACTGGCTGTTCGCCCTCCCCTTCCAAAGTGTTCTGTAGCCGCTCCGAGACGTCTTTGACCCTTGCACCAGGGAGGCAACACACCATCCTGGAGTCTCGATTGCGGCCGCAGAAACGCCTATCTATTCCCCTTACAATTGAATCCCCTATCACTATAGCTCTTCCACACTTTTTCCTCCCAGCCTGTGCAGCAGAGCCACCCATGGTGCCAGGAAGTTGGCTGCTGCCGCCTTCCCCTGATAAGTCATCCCCCCCAACAGCATCCAAAGTGGTATATCTGTTTGAGAGGGGGATGGCCACAGGGGACTCCTGCACTACCTGCCTGCACCTCTTACTCTGCCTGGTGGTCACCCATTCACTTCCTGCCTGTACACCCTTTACCTGCGGTGTGACCAACTCGCTAAACGTGTTATTCACGACGTTCTCAGCATCACGAATGCTCCAATATGCATCCATCCGCAGCTCCAGCGCCGCAATGCAATGCGGTCCGTCAGTAGCTGCAGCTGGATACATTTCCCACATACATGGTCGTCAGGGACACAGGAAGTGTCCCTGATTTCCCACATATAGCAGGAGGAGCATATCACGGCGCCGAGCTCTGCTGCCATGACTTACCCTTTAATTAATTAATTAAAGTTAAACGAATTGAATCCCACCAATTTCACTTCAAATAAATGATATCCTCAAGGGCCCTTGCTTAACAGCAGTCCCCGCTACACCACAGAGACTCTAGAAACTATAAACCACAGAATTTAAGTATGGAAAAAAGGAGAAAAAGAGAAATACTCACCAACCAATCACTTACCTGCTTTCTGGTGACGTCACGCTTTGATTATTTTCTACTTCTCTCTCTCCCGCTCTCGGGGCTCAGATTGGTAAGCCTACCTGCTCGCCGCCTCTTTTACAGCCGCCGCCTCGCCACTGCCGCTCCACCCAGGTCCGCTGCCTCTGTGGGCCTACCTGGTCGCCGCCTCTTTTACAGCCGCCGCCTCGCCGCTGCCGCTCCACCCAGGTCCGCTGCCTCTGTGGGCCTGCCTGGTCGCCGCCTCTTTTATGGCCGCCGCCTCGCCGCTGCCGCTCCACCCAGGTCCGCTGCAGAAATAGTTTCTCTCTATCTACCCTATTTATTCCCCTTAATATCCTGAAAACTTCGATCAGATCATCCCTTAAACCTTCTAAATTCTAGGGAATACAACCCTAATTTGTGTAATCTCTCCTCGTAACTTAACCCTTGAAGTCCGAGTATCATGTCTTTCCCCATAGCCCTACAATTTTTACCCTTCAAGTGTTTATCTAATTCTCTTTTGAAAGTTACTATTGAATCTGCTTCCACCGCCCTTTCAGGCAGCGCATTCCAGATCACAACAACTCACTGCGTAAAAAAATAATTTCCTCATGTCGCCTCTGGTTCTTTTGCCAATCGCCTTAAATCTGTGTCCTCTGGTAACCAACCATTCTGCTATTGGAAACAGTTTTTCTTTATTTACTCCATCACGACCCTTCATGATGTTGAACACCTCTATTAAATCTCCTCTTAACCTTCTCTGCTCGAAGGAGAACAATCCCAGCCTCTCCAGTCTGGATATGAAACTGTCTTGAGGAATAGATCAGAACTAGAACAATAGATGTATTTATCTCAAAAGATTCAGATTAGCAAATGAAGGCACAAGAAAGATGCCAGGAAGGAATTGGAATGCACTGCCTGATAGGGTGGAGGATACAGATTCAATAGTAGCCTTCAAAAGGGAATTGGATAAATACCTTGGGGAAAAATTGGGTTGCTTTGCGCCTCCCATTAGCACCCGGGCACAGCGCCGCTAATGCCTCTCGTGAAATTCAGTGGGAGGTTAGTGGCTGCAGCCGGTAGCGCCCTGTGGTGCTGCACCTCCGACGATGACGTCATCGGCATGCGCAGGCGCCCCGCTCGCGCCCCGGCTGCAAACTTCGCTCACGCCCCCTGACGTACCGCCGGATGCTGTGTCTGACAGGGCCAGGGTGCCGTGTTTGCGGCCGCGGCAACGATAATTAAAGGGCAGGTGTCGAGCGGCCATTTTTTTGGGGCTGCCTGCCAGCACATGCCCCCTCTCGCCTCCTCCTGCAGGGTGCCAGCCGCGATCGTTCAGCCCTGCACTCCTCTTGAATGTTGGGCTCCTGGCACCCCGCTAGCCCAGCTGGGCCCCGGTGCGCACTGTGCTAGGCCCCTCTCCTTTAATCAGGGGAGGGAGGCCTGTAATACCGTGGTGCTACGTGCCGACGTGCGTGGCGCTGTTGCACGTAGCACTGTGATATTGAATGGTAGCGCCCCAGGAGGGAGGGGGAATGCTTCCAGTAGTGCCCTGCCTCCTGCTTGGGGCGCTACCACTCAATTTCTGGCGTGGGGGCACTAACTTTTTCGGGGCGCTAAAAGTAGGGCTCCGGTGAAGTTAGCGCCCCAAAGGGGGCGCGACCCAATTTTTCTCCCCTTGAAGGAGAAAAAATTGCAGGGATATGGGGAAAGAGCGGGGGAGTGAGACTAACTGGATTGCTCTTTGAAAGAGCCGACGCAGACTCGATGGGCCGAATGGCCTCTTTCTGTGCTATTTCCAGCCAGGTCTCTGAGAGTAGGGAGAATGATCAAACTGTTCCAAGTGGGAAAGAGGCCAAAGCCATACCTCAAAGGCTTTTATGGTTTGAATGCACCAGATGGGAAAAAGATAACATTCATCTAAAGGGAAGTCAGGTGAGGAGTTCATGTTTGAAAAGAGGAGGATTAATAACGAGCCATGCGAGTTACTCATGGAGTTCTGGGATGCGAATGAGCCAAAAATATATTAAGATCCTGGCAGGTTGGAAGGAAGTCAGAACTGGGAGATGGCCTGCTCCCACCTGATAACTTTATAAGGAGCAGATTGTGGAGTTTGCCCAGGTGGCTCACAAGCCAGAGATGGTATCGCAATCTGAAGGTTTGAAACGCACATGCTTTCTCCTTGGCTTTGCGTCCTGCAATCACATGATATGTTTATACAGCTGACTTGGTTTAAAGAAGGCTAAATTCAGCATATCATGTATGATGAATTACTTCTTGAAGTGAAATCAATGTTGCTATTTAGGCAAATCTGACATCTACTTTGCACACAGCAAGGTCCCATGAACAGCAGTGAGATGAATAACACGTTGAACTATTTTTGATGGTGTTGGCTGCAGCAATAATGTTAGTCAGAATACCATCACGTTCTCCTTCAAATATTGCTATGGGATGTTTAAAGTCTGCCTCGTTCTAAGGAGAGCACCTCCAG
This sequence comes from Squalus acanthias, assembly GCA_030390025.1. Taxonomy (NCBI): domain Eukaryota; kingdom Metazoa; phylum Chordata; class Chondrichthyes; order Squaliformes; family Squalidae; genus Squalus; species Squalus acanthias. The sequence goes on from CM059437.1 coordinate 97,690,524, forward strand.
CAATACAGCAACAACAACAGCTTGTATTTATACAGCGCCTTTAACGTAGTAAAACGTCCCAAGGTGTTTCACAGGAGCGTAATCAGACAAAAATTGACACCGAGCCATATAAGGAGACATTAGGACAGGGGGTCAAAGAGGTAGGTTTTAAAGAACACTTTAAAGGAGGAGAGAGAGATAGAGAGGTGGAGAGGTTTAGGGAGGGAATTCCAGAGCTCAGGGCCTTGGCAACTGAAGGCACGGCCGCCAATGGTGGAGTGATTAAAATCGGGGATGCACAAGAGGCCAGAATTGGAGGAGCGCAGACATCATTGCAGAGCTGGAGGAGGTTACAGAGATAGGGAGGGGCGAGGCCATGGAGGGATTTGAACACAAGGGTGAGAATTTTAAAATCGAGGCGTTCAGGTACCGGGTGTCAATGTAGGTCAGCGAGCACAGGGGTGATAGTCGAGTCTGGAGGTAACAAAGGCACGAATGAGGATTTCAGCAGCAGATGAGCTGAGGCAGGGGCGGAGATGAGCGATATTACGGAGGTGGAAGTAAGGTGGTCTTGGTGATGGAGAGGATATGAGGTCGGAAGCTCAGCTCAGGGTCAAATAGGATATAACTTGGCAAGTTCTAGCCAATCCAGGGAACGCCTCCTATTTTTACTACCAATATGCAACGCCTTGTGTTGAACTGTATTTGCCAATCAGACCGGATCCAGACCCTGCAGAGCTCTTTTAGTAGATAACGTCTGTTAGTAATTTGTCAGCCGTGGCTCAGTATGTCCCACTTTCACCTCTGAGTTAGATGGTTGTGGGTTCAAGTCCCACACCAGAGACTTGATCTGATAATCTAGGCTGACCCTCCAGTGCAGTGCTGAGGGAGCGCTGCACTGTCGGAGGTGGCGTCTTTCGGATGAGACGTTAAACCGAGGCCCCGTCTGCTCTCTCAGGTGGACGTAAAAGATCCCATGGCACTATTTCTAAGAAGAGCAGGGGAGTTCTCCCCGGTGTCCTGACCAACATTTATCCCTCTACCAACATCTAAAACAGATTATTTGGTCATTAACACATTGCTGTTTGTAGGAGCTTGCTGTGTGCAAATTGGCTGCCGCGTTTTCTACATTACAACAGTGACTACACTTCAAAGTACTTAATTGGCTTAAAGCGCTTTGGGATGTCCTGAGGTTGTGAAAGGTGTTGTATCTGAGTGTACAGTCCTCCAGTTTGGTGCCATCAATGCATTGAACAACTGTGCATTGAGACTGTTATTTTGAGTCAATTATATTATTATACAAGGAACAAGATGGGTCCCAGCACGGAACTGTCACTACTTGGTTTAGCTGCCTCCCCCTGCACTCCTAAAGCTGCTCCCTGGAGCTACTTTCTGCGGCCACCAGAGAGAGATGTTGGTGCTGGGATAGGAACACTCAGTGCCAGCAGTAATGGTCTCTTTCGATAACAGGGATGATTGCTTAACACACAACCATTTGATGCGGTGATGGTGATGTGGCTGACATTTAAGGCTTGTAAATACATTTTACAATTTTGGCGATAATGGAACAGGGGCAATAAAACACTTTCAGATTCACAAAAGACAATTTTGAGTAGTGATTGTAAACCAATCAGAGCTCCAATCTCTACTGGACGTGACATACATCAGCTTTAGTGCAACCTGCCTAATGCCTTGTGTTCATGTGATGAATCGGCACCTGTATCATTGAAAGTTTGTTTAAAGGTCCATCCAGCAACCAATCAATAACACTGATCACATTCCCAAGGAGGAAGATGTTTAGTTGCCTCAATAACACCTGTTAAAGCATTGATCCACATAGAGTGTGTTTTCTTTGAACAATGCATTTGCCACTTAAAGGGACATTCCTTTCAAAATCAGTCAGACTTCTTTCAAAATCCAAAATGTAAAATATAATTGTCTTCACATCACTTTTGCCTATTTTTATGAGGATTTGGATATTTTAGTTTAAGTGGTGAATGGTGCTGGTTGGACAGGTTAGATGTGGAGACAGGTTAGATGTGGAGAGAATGGCCGAGATTTTCTGGGGTGTCAGCGGGCGGGATCGGTGGCGCGCCGGGTGGGAAAATGTTTTTTTTTGACAGCGGGTCGGGAACCCGCTGTCAACCCGCCGCAATGCGCCTTTCTCAATGTCGGGTCCGTCAGCGCTGAGCTGACCCATCAGGCAGCGGCGGGCAACCCAATTAAACTCATCAGCATCTAGTTCACAGATGATTAACAGGCTTTTTTAACTTACCTTTTGACTTTAACTTCATGGCCACAGGAACCACACTGTTCGGGGACCATGTCTGTCAACCTGAGGCGGGAGTTCAGTGGCCATTGCTCCAGCTGATTACTTGACAGCTTCAAATGTACAGTAAAAGCTCCCACCTGACAGAGATCACTTTCCTCAGCCACAAGCTGTTTCTCAGTCCATTTCCAGCACAGATTCTGCAGGCTTTCCACTTTCCACTCTCCATCCACCTCATTGGAAGAGCTCTCTCACCATTGACAGAATGCTTCTGTCATCTCTACTTCACCTGCCATCTATTCCATCAGCATGGGTGCCCTTTATACTGTCTCCCCTTGGTCCTCAGATTCCCACCACGATCAGCCCCAACACCAGAAGCACCAGGCACACCAACAACACCACTGACCTTCTCCACAATCACCTGATGCTGCACAGGACACAGGGCATCAGCACCCGACCACATTGTTGCCCGGGAGGCCAGGGATGGCCTCACCATGGCCAGATTTACTTCACTTGATGCTGTACATGCCACATGATGCGCCAGGTTGTCACCACCCCACACCAACACCATAAAGCATCCCTACAATGCCCAAGCCATCCCTTTCACACTCACCACCATTGCAGGGGGTATTGTTATGTCTCACCATTCACTGCAACTCACTAAACCACTTCCAAAGGTGCAGACAAATCTGTCCAAGAATGGAAAGTGTTGAAAATAAAGGTTTCAATGTTTGACAGCACATTACCAGAAACTTTACATGAACGTTGGATAAAACACCCAAGTGGCTACCCTTGTGCGTTGTTAGTTGGTATGATTGCACTAGGATGAGGGTAAATGAGAGGTAGAGAGGTGGAGAGGTTTAGGGAGGGAATTCCAGAGCTCAGGGCCCAGGCAGCTGAAGGCACGGCCGCCAATGGTGGAGCGATTAAAATCGTGGATGCTCAAGAGGCCAGAATTGGAGGAGAGCAGAGATCTCGGAGGGTTGTAGGGCTGGAGGAGATTACAGAGATAGGGTGGGGCGAGGCCATGGAGGGATTTGAAAACAAGGGAGAGAATTTTAAAATCGAGACGTTGCTGAACCGGGAGCCAATGTAGGTCAGCGAGCACAGGGGTGATGGGTGAACGGGACTTGGTGCGAGTTAGTATACGGGCAGCAGAGTTTTCAATGACCTCAGGTTTACGTAGGGTAGAATGTGGGAGGCCGGCCATGAGTGCGTTGGAATAGTCAAGTGCAGAGGTAACAAAGGCCTGGATGAGGGTTTCAGCAGCAGATGAGCTGAGGCAGGGGTGGAGACGGGCGATGTTACGGAGTGCCCATAATGACCAGACCACACCTCACAGCCTGGTTGTTAACACGTACCGCCCAGGAACACCCTAGCAGCCAATCAGCGGCAGAGAGCACGCGGGCCTCGGAGTTTGCCACTGCCTCCCCCCGCCTCCCCCCGAATCCTTGCCGCTGGCACAACACTCTACACAACAAACAATGCGAAGCCTGGTGAAAGCAAGCTGCTATCAGATCGGGTGAGCGGAGATTGCAGTTGCTGCACTATCAGAGAGCCTGAATCAAGTAGGAACTGCGGGAGAGATAATGACAGAAATAAAAAGAGAAAGGAAACGGAAACATCAGCAATAGAAAGATGAAAGCGATCCGTCTAACGAGGCTTCAAACAAATCTCGAGCAGAAATATCATCTGACAATCAAAATTTTACAGAAATAAGGGATTGTGTTGGATTGTCTTCATATCTTCACACACTTCACTTCAAAGTGTGAAGCCGTGGGAGGATTCACAGGTTGATTAACAGTCTCGGCTATGACGTGAACACTCCGTCTTCACCACAGCCGATAGGGGGGTTAGTCCTGTACAGCGGGAGGGCTTTATAGGTTCCTACAACCCATTATGATGGGAGGGGGGCACCCACACCCAACCGACCCGAGGATCCCGCTGGATGTCAACCCGGAATTCTGAGCCGGAGCTCTGGTCTCCACTCGCCGGGACTGTCCGGGGCGGGGAAATCGATCCCGCGACCTCCTGACTCAGAAGCGGGAGTCAAAGACTCGTGCCATTACTGATTGGGATAGAAGCCTGAGGGAATTCAGGAGAAACTTCTTTACCCAGAGAGTGGTGAGAATGTGGAACTCGCTCCCACAGGGAGTGGTTGAGGCGAATAGCAGAGATGCATTTAAGGAGAAGCTCAATAAACACATGAGGGAGAAAGGAATAGAGGGTTGTGCTGATAGGGTGAGGTGAAGAGGGGTGGGAGGAGACTCATGTGAAGCATAAACACCGGCATGGACCAGTTGGTCCGAAAGTCCTGTTTCTGTGCTGTAGACACTATGTAGCTCGATGTAACTTATCTCTCAGAAGCAGCTGACACAATCAATTGCTTTGATGCTCAATGGCTTTGTTATACGGACAAATATGGCAGCCATTTTGCACACAGCAACATCCCTCAAACACCGATGAGATGAATGACCAATTCATCTCTTTTTTTGGTGTTGGCAGTTGAGGGCGGGAGGTTGACCAGGACACCTGCTGAACTCCCTGATCTTTGTGCAATAATGTCGTGGGATCTTTAACGTCCACCTGAAGTGCCAAGAGAACCAGATAGTGTAACATCTTGTCTGAATGTCTGATCATGCAGCCCTCCCTTAGTACTGCACTGGCACATCAGTCTAGGTTTAGCACTCAGATCTTAGACAAGTGCTTGAGATCAGCAGATTCAGCATAGTTTCCAGTCGATATCTGTGAATCTCACGGTTACATAGAATTACACAGCACAGAAACAGGCCATTCAGCCCAACTGGTCCGTGCCGGTGTTTATGCTCCACACCAGCCTCCTCCCACTCTGATTACCTCTTCTCATCCTGCTCCTGTGTCCCTCGATTCCCTTCTCCCTCATGTGCGCATCAAGCCTCCCCTTAAATGCTTCAATTCTCTCTGCTTCAACCATTCCATGTGGCAGCGAGTTCCACATTCTCACCAATGTGGAAGCAGTTTCTCCACCTCCACCCCATCGAACCCCTTCATAACCCTTCTATCAGATCTCCTCTCAGCCTTCTCTTTTCCAGAGAAAAGAGCCCCAGCCTGCTCAATCTTTCCTGAGAATTGTATCCTCTCAATTCTGGTAACACCCTCGTAAATCTTTTTCTGCACTTTCTCCAGTGCTTCAATATCCTTTTTGTAGACCAGAACTGCCCACAGTACTCCAAATGTGATCTAACCAAGGTTCTATATAAACTTAACGTCACCTACCTGCTTCTGTATGCTATTGCTCCAGAAATGAACCCCAGTATTTTTATGCACTATTTATGGTCTTATCAACTTGTGATACTTTTAACAATATTTGTATCTGTATTCCCAGATCTCTTTGCTCCTGTCCCCCATTTAGTTTCGACCTTCCAAGGAATAGGTGACCTCCTTATTCCTCCTACCAAAATCATAGACTCATAGAATGGTTACAGCACAGAAGGCGGCCATTTGGCCTGTCGAGCCCGTGCCAGCTCTCTGCAAGAGCACTTCAGCTAGTCCCACTCCCCCGCCCTTTCCCCATAGCCCTGCAACATTTTTTCCTTTAGGTACTAATCCAATTCCCTTTTGAAAGCCATGATTGAGTCTGCCTCCACCACCCTCTCAGGCAGTGCATTCCAGATCCTAACTACTCGCTGCGTAAAAAAGTATTTCCTCGCGTTGTCTTTAGTTCTTTTGCCAATCACCTTAAATTTGTGTCCTCTGGTTCTCGACCCTTCTGCCAATAGGAACAGTTTCTCTCTGTCCTGACCCCTCATGATTTTGAACACCTCTATCAAATCTCCTCTCAACCTTCTCTGCTCGATGGAGAACAACCCCAGCTTCGCCAGTCTATCCACGTAACTGAAGTCCCTCATCACTGGAATCATTCTCGTAAATCTTTTCTGCACCCTCTCTAAAGCCTTCACATCCTTCCTAAAGTGCGGTGCCCAGAATTGGACACAATACTCCAGTTGAGGCCAAACCAGTGTTTTATACAGGTTCATCATAACTTCCTTGCTTTTGTACTCTATACCTCTATTCATGAAGCCCAGTATCACGTGAGCTTTTTTAACCGCTCTCTCAACCTGCCCTGCCACCTTCAACGATTTGTGCACATATACACCCAGGTCTCTCTGTTCATGCACCCCCTTTAGGACTGTACCCTTTAGTTTATATTGCCTCTCCTCGTTCTTCCTACCAAAATGTTATCACTTCGCACTTTTCTGCGTTAAATTTCATCTGCCACATGTCCGCCCATTCCACCAGCCTGTGAACCACCTCACACTTTGCTATATTGGATATGCCATTGATCTGCCAACTATGCAAGCCTGTTTGTATCTTCCTGTATTTTGGTGCAGTCTGCCACATTATTAGCTGCGCCCTCCCCAACCAACAAATGTCTCCAAGGTGCGCGCGCACCAGCGAGCTCGAGCGGGGTGGAGGGAGGGGCTGAGCATCAACCCCCAACGGCGAAAGCGCGAGCGGCTGGAAAGAGCGCGGGAAAAAAGTGCAGCTGTGATTGGAGGAGCGGCGAGCTCGAGCCGGGGGGAGGGGCTGAGCATCAACCCCCAACGGCGAAAGCGCGAGCGGCTGGAAAGAGCGCGGGAAAAAAGTGCAGCTGTGATTGGAGGAGCGGGGAGCTGAGCATCAACGCCCAACGCCGAAAGCGCGAGCGGCTGGAAAGAGCGCGGGAAAAAAGTGCAGCTGTGATTGGATGAGCGGCGAGCTCGAGCGGTGGGAGGCGTGTCCGCGCGTGAGGAGAAGGGCGGGAGCGCGAGGAGCCGGACACAGGCCTCAGAGCCCCCGGGAGAGGCTGAGCTTCAGAGGGTGAGAGCGCCGCGGGTTCATCGGTCAAGGTCTGTGGGAGGAGACTCGGGGAAAAATTCCCCAGGTGGCCGGCCGGCCGGCCTGTGAGCGGGAGGGGCTGAGCCGGGTGAAAGTGCTCGGGCCCGCGGAGCGTCTGGTTGTCAGCCCTGGACTAGAGCGAGACTCGGGAGTGCTCCCCATTCAGCGGCTCTCCATGCCCCAGGACTCAACCTGGAGCCGAATGGGCCAGAAAGGCCCACAGCAACTAAAGGTCCCAAAACCAGTGGGCACGGCCCATCGTGGCCAGATAAACACACGCAGTCTGGGGTCAAGTTAATCAATCGATTTAGCAGATTGCGTCATTGATCATATATATGGAGCACGGCCAATGAACACCTGCCTTTAGCATTGACTGAGCCACAGCTTAATTGAAGCTGTCTGGGTTCATGGATGAGAGACCAGATTATGTGAATTTCATTTCACTGTTTGGTGAGATGAATGGATTTTAAAGGTTGTTTATGATCTAAGCCCAGACTTTCAAGCTGTGTGCATCCTCCCTGCTCCTGTCGCATTTCATCTACTCTCCTGAAAGTGCGCGCTCTTCTGTTGGGAAAGGGGAGCTAACAGTCCAGGTGTGGGATGTGTGAGGAGAGGGAGAATGGGACAGATGTGAGGAGAGGGAGAATGGGACAGATGTGAGGAGAGGGAGAATGGGACAGATGTGAGGAGAGGGAGAATGGGACAGATGTGAGGAGAGGGAGAATGGGACAGATGTGAGGAGAGGGAGAATGGGACAGATGTGAGGAGAGGGAGAATGGGACAGATGTGAGGAGAGGGAGAATGGGACAGATGTGAGGAGAGGGAGAATGGGACAGATGTGAGGAGAGGGAGAATGGGACAGATGTGAGGAGAGGGAGAATGGGACAGATGTGAGGAGAGGGAGAACGGGACGGATGTGAGGAGAGGGAGAATGGGATGCGTGAGGAGAGGGAGAATGGGACAGATGTGAGGAGAGGGAGAACGGGACGGATGTGAGGAGAGGGAGAACGGGACGGATGTGAGGAGAGGGAGAACGGGACGGATGTGAGGAGAGGGAGAATGGGACAGATGTGAGGAGAGGGAGAATGGGACAGATGTGAGGAGAGGGAGAATGGGACAGATGTGAGGAGAGGGAGAATGGGACGGATGTGAGGAGAGGGAGAACGGGACGGATGTGAGGAGAGGGAGAATGGGACGGATGTGAGGAGAGGGAGAACGGGACAGATGTGAGGAGAGGGAGAATGGGACGGATGTGAGGAGAGGGAGAATGGGACGGATGTGAGGAGAGGGAGAACGGGACGGATGTGAGGAGAGGGAGAATGGGATGCGTGAGGAGAGGTAGAATGGGATGCGTGAGGAGAGGGAGAATGGGACGGATGTGAGGAGAGGGAGAATGGGACGGATGTGAGGAGAGGTAGAATGGGACGGATGTGAGGAGAGGGAGAATGGGACGGATGTGAGGAGAGGGAGAATGGGACGGATGTGAGGAGAGGGAGAATGGGACGGATGTGAGGAGAGGGAGAATGGGACGGATGTGAGGAGAGGGAGAATGGGACGGATGTGAGGAGAGGGAGAATGGGACAGATGTGAGGAGAGGTAGAATGGGTTGCGTGAGGAGAGGGAGAATGGGATGCGTGAGGAGAGGGAGAATGGGACGGATGTGAGGAGAGGGAGAATGGGACGGATGTGAGGAGAGGTAGAATGGGATGTGTGAGGAGAGGTAGAATGGGATGCGTGAGGAGAGGGAGAATGGGACGGATGTGAGGAGAGGGAGAATGGGACAGATGTGAGGAGAGGGAGAATGGGACGGATGTGAGGAGAGGGAGAATGGGACGGATGTGAGGAGAGGGAGAATGGGACGGATGTGAGGAGAGGTAGAATGGGACGGATGTGAGGAGAGGGAGAATGGGACGGATGTGAGGAGAGGGAGAATGGGACGGATGTGAGGAGAGGGAGAATGGGACGGATGTGAGGAGAGGTAGAATGGGACGGATGTGAGGAGAGGGAGAATGGGACAGATGTGAGGAGAGGTAGAATGGGTTGCGTGAGGAGAGGGAGAATGGGACAGATGTGAGGAGAGGTAGAATGGGTTGCGTGAGGAGAGGGAGAATGGGACGGATGTGAGGAGAGGGAGAATGGGACGGATGTGAGGAGAGGTAGATTGGAACGTGTGAGAGTAGAGGTAGAATGGGAGCTGTTAGAGGAGAGGCGGGTTGTCAACATTGACAGAATTTTCCATCACTGGAAAACAGAAAGACAGACGAGAGAAATTTCCAGCATGATGTAACTGTAAGTAATGTTCAATAAATATTAACCTTATTTACTTGCATTGTTGTATACAGTATATGGTTTAAGAAGTTGTTGTTGTTAACTGCCCATGGACAAAAGGAGCTTGTAGCCCGCCCAGTATAAATAAACATTAGAGAGAGCATTGCCCCACCCCAACCCTCCAATTGAGTATCAACTTCAAATTTCAACACCATCCCTTCAAATTTCTGAGTCCAAATCATTGATGTACTGTACGTGGTGAACATGTAAGTTGTAAGTTTTTCTTTAGAGGCTATCGCCTCCCCTGAATGTGCTGGAGTTATCTGCAGTACCCTGTCATTGTACTGAAGAAGCACACCCACTATCTTGTGGCCATTCGCTTTGTATAAAATCCCATTACTTCAGCACATTGCTGACGTTCCTCACAATGAATTGAAAAACTATTTGAAAAATATACATTAAACTGTCATACATTAAACTGTCCCTTTATTGAAAATGAACAGCCCGTACAATGCAAAAACAATTACTGTTCTGTGTATTGCGCAGTATTCAATTTTTTTAACATTACAAAATGGATATAGTGCAAACTTTTCCTCATTTAGCTGAGAATAATGTAGAGATATATAAAGCAATTGACTCTAGGAATGTGAAATGATAAAGTGAAATATTCGTTTTCAATTATGACAAATTAAAGCAATAAGTGTAAGTCAATTGGGAGGGCAACTGACTGGAACAAAACCTTAAGATGCTGCAGACTCGGGGGGCGGGGTCAATTGGAATTTTCAAGACTGAGATCGATAGATTTTTGTTGGGCCAGGGTATTAAGGGATATGGATCAAGGCTGGTAGATGGAGTTGAGCCATGATCTCATTGAATGGCTCGAGGGGCTGAATGGCCTCCTCCTGTTCCACACCAAGCTTTACCTCTCCATCTTCTCGATCAATCCAAAAAGGTAACAAGCTCCAACCGCCTAGTCTGACACCAAGACCTGGTTGAGGCCAAAACTGCCACTCACTCTAGCTTAATATCGGCAAATCCGAAGCCACTCTCCTCTATTCCCACCAGTACCAATATGTCTCTGATCTTGCTGCCTTAGGGTTGGGCAGGAAGTGTAAGTGTCAGCTGTGGCTCAGTGGGCAGCACTCTCTCTCGCCTCTGGGTCAGAAGGTCATGGGTTCAAGTTCCACTCCAGAGACTTGATCACAAAAATCCAGGCTGACACTCCCAGTGCAGTACTGTCGGAGGTACCGTCTTTCGGATGAGATGTTAAACGTCTGCTCTCTCAGGTGGACGTAAAAGACCCCATGGCACTATTAGAGCAAGGGAGTTCTCCCCGGTGTTCTGGCCAATATTTATCCCTCAACCAACATCACTAAAACAGATTATCCGGTCGTTATCACATTGCTGTTTGTGGGAGCTTGCTGTGCGCAAATTGGCTGCTGCGTTTCCCACATTACAATAGTGACTACACTTCAAAAAGTACTTTGTTGGCCGTAAAGCGCTTTGAGACGTCCTGAGGTCATGAAAGGCGCTATAGAAATGCAAGTTCTTTCTTTCTATCTCCCACCATAACATCGGTGGAAAAACCCAGAGAAACGGCGTAAACAGCCTTTTGCGCCATTTTTCTGTGGTTTCCGCCAAAGTTCGGGCAGGAGAAATTCCACGGAAATTCTATCCTGTTTTCCAGTATGTGAGCTGCACTAGCAAACGCTAACTGGTTGCTGGCATTTGGTGAGTTCTGGCACAGGCTGCCCAGGATGGGGGAAAATCTTCAAATCCCAGCACTGACGGTCCCCACACTGATGCGCATAAATGAAAAAAACTCCGCCCGATTTTTAGTTGGGATAATTCCAACCCATTCACACATGGGTGGGGTAAAATTCACCATTTAGTGCAGGACAGGAGCGTCTACAAGGACATTGGACGCGTGCAATTATCTGTCCATTAAAACATGGGTAATTCAGCCTTGTGAATCAAGCACCGAGGTGATTAGGAGCACATTGTCAGAGAGTGGCCCCATTATTATAAATTAGACAGAACTCCGGTATACAGTCCGTAAATTTATGATATTACAATCTAAATCAAAACAAATCCAGCAAGTGTTTGTTTGAACGATAAGTCATTGATTGAAACTTTGTTCTCCCAGGCTGTTCTTCATCCAGATCCAACAGTGCCAATTCATTCTTCTTAATGTTTGACATAAATCTGGTGATTCATTCCCTCCTCCACCAGGACGAACGGCAGGACCTGTTTCCAGTCAGCTTTATGGAGTGTTCGGGGATAATGCGTGCTTCTTTTGCCCGCCTGTAGATATCAGATCCTGAGAAGCTCTCTCTCTGGGGAAGGCAGGGATTATGAAGGTCTCGGCTTCGCGCCCTGGTCAATGCTGGGTTAGTTCATCTCAGTCGAGGTGGGGATGAGAACATTAACCATTTAACCACTGGACATAAGGTTAGACGGGGTCAAATTGGCCAGGCATCTCGCTTCTAATCATTATCCAATCTTCCCTGCTGGAAAAGTGAGCATCTCCGGATATCCCACTGCTCAGCCTCTGCCATGGTATCCTCATTCTTCCCAACATGGTCGAATAGCTTGCCAGCATTCACTGATTTTAACTTTCGACGCTGCCAGAAAATGGGCAGTGGTGGATCGTGCGCCCATCACCCCCCCGCCATCCCGTTGCCCTCCCCGCCTGTCATCCCGCCGTCACCCCCCCCGCCCGTCATCCCTCCCACCGGTTAAACGTCCTGTTCAACTAAAAGGATAACGCTAGTCAATGCTGTCAACCTAGTGAAGCCTAAAGATGACACAGAATCAGGCCAGGGAATTAAACAGGCGCTGCAGCCTATCTCAATCCTAGCTTGGGACATAAGATAAATAAGATCAATATTTCGTTTTAATGCCACTTAATTATCAACAGTCGTTGTTTATCAGAATATGCTAATGTTTACAAAATTAAATGTAATTTGTTGAGAGCTCTATATCTGGTAAATATTCACCTAGTTGGCAGGTCAGAGGTTGGGTATTCTGCGGCGAGTGTTTCACCTTCTGACTCCCCAAAGCCTTTCCACCATCTACAAGGCACAAGTAAGGAGTGTGATGGAATACTCTCCACTTGCCTGGATGAGTGCAGCTCCAACAACACTCAAGAAGCTCGACACCATCCAGGACAAAGCAGCCCGCTTGATTGGCACCCCATCCACCACCTTAAACATTCACTCCCTCCACCACCGGCGTACCGTGGCTGCAGTGTGTACCATCTACAAGATGCACTGCAGCAACTCACCAAGGCTTCTTCAGCAGCACCTCCCAAACCCGCAACCTCTACCACCTAGAAGGACAAGGGCAGCAGGCGCATGGGAACACCACTACCTCCAAGTTCCCCTCCAAGTCACACACCATCCTGACATGGAAATATATCTCTGTTCCTTCATCGTCGCTAGGTCAAAATCCTGGAACTCCCTCCCTAACAGCACTGTGGGAGCACCTTCACCACACGGACTGCAGCGGTTCAAGAAGGTGGCTCACCACCACCTTCTCGAGGGCAACTAGGGATGGGCCTTGCCAGCGACGCCCACATCCAGAGAATGAATACATTTTTAAAAACCATGTACAGAAGGGTAGGCACTGTATAGAATTATCAGGGTCAGAGTGGTCTCCTGGACTAGTTTCGGTCACCTAAGGGGGCCGGAGAGGAATTTTACCTTATTTTTTCCCACCAAATTGGCCTAGGTTTTTATCTTTTTTTCCTCTCCCAGGAGATCACATGGATTTGGGTGGGAAGTGTATATATTGTGTGGGACAGGTTGGATGGACCAGAGGGTTCTTTTCCTGTCCGTCATTGTTCATATGTTTGTACATAAGGCCAGCCTCCCATATTCCACCCTACATACACTTGCGCTCACCCAAAACTCTGCTGCCTGTGTCCTAACTCACGCCAAGTCCCGCTCACCCATCACCCCTGTGCTCGCTGACCTACATTGGCTCCTGGTCCAGCAACGACTCAATTTTAAAATTCTCATCCTTGTTTTCAAATCCGTCCATGGCCTCGCCCCCTCCCTATCTCTGTATTCGCCTCCAGCCCTACAACCCCTCGAGATCTCTGCGCTCCTCCAATTCTGGCCTCTTGCGCATCGCCGATTTTCATTGCTCCAGCATTGGTGGCCGTGCCTTGAGCCGTCTAGGCCCTAAGCTCTGGAATTCCCTCCCTAAACCTCTCCGCCTCTCTTTCCTCCTTTAAGACACTCCTTAAAACCTACCTCTTTGCTTATGTGGCTCGGTGTCAAATTTTGTTTGATAATACTCTTGTGAAGTGCCTTGGGATGTTTGACTATGTTAAAGACGCTATATAAATGTAAGTTGTTCGTATTGTTGTCGTAGGTGCTGAGCAGGAGTCCATTCATATAAGACAACTGGTGTGGTAACACAGTACAGCTTCTTGTGACTCGAACTTTATTGCATCACTTCCTGTGATTAGTCCAGGATAAATACTGGACTGAACAGTTGGATCCTGAAGAGGCATAGAGTAAGACCTCTTTTGTATGTAGCACCTTTTTAGTTGATTAAAGCTTACTTTAAGTTCACCACGCGTAAGGCTCATTCTTACGACAACCGGTTTGAACCATGGAGAACAGTTTCACCCGGATGTGTCTATAGACATTCCATCGTTCCTTTAAATTATGAGGACAGGTTACACAGACTAGGCTTGTGTTCCCTTGAGTATAGAAGATTGAGGGATGATTTAATCAAGGTGTTTAAGATGATTAAAGGAGTTAATAGGGCAAAACTATTTTGTCTGGTGTGGGGAGGTCCAGAACAAGGAGGCATAACCTTAAAATTAGAGCCAGGCCGTTCAGGGATGATGTCAGGAAGCACTTCTTCACACAACGGGTAGTGGAAATCTGGAACTCTCTCCCCCAAAAAGCTGTTGAGGCTGGGGGGTCAATTAAAAATTTCAAGACTGAGATTGATAGATTTTTGTTAGGTAAGGGTATTAAGGGTTACGGAACCAAGGTGGGTGGATGGAGTTAAGATACAGCTCAGCCGTGAGCTAATTGAATGGCGGAACAGGCTCGAGGGGCTGAATGGCCTCCTCCTGTTCCTGTGTAACAGGCTCGAGAGGCTAAACGGCCTCCTCCTGTTCATGTGTAACAGGCTCGAGAGGCTGAACAGGCCTCCTCCTGTTCCTGTGTAACAGGCTCGAGAGGCTGAACGGCCTCCTCCTGTTCCTGTGTAACAGGCTTGAGGGGCTGAATGGGCTTCCTCCTGTTCCTGTGTAACAGGCTCGAGAGGCTGAACGGCCTCCTCCTGTTCCTGTGTAACAGGCTTGAGGGGCTGAATGGGCTTCCTCCTGTTCCTGTGTAACAGGCTTGAGGGGCTGAATGGGCTTCCTCCTGTTCCTGTGTAACAGGCTCGAGAGGCTGAATGGGCCTCCTCTTGTTCCTGTGTAACGGGCTCGAGGGGCTGAACGGGCCTCCTCCTGTTCCTGTGTAATGGGCTCGAGGAGCTGAACGGCCTCCTCCTGCTATTGATTTTTTTTCTTGAATAGTAATTTTTTAAGGAATTCAATTTTGTCAGAAAGGATTTTAAAGTGAAAATATATTAACTTAATATGAATCAATCTGTTCTGTAAAATACCAACCCCTTCCTTCAGATTTGAAATTGCTGCCAAGGGAAATTAAATGAAGGTAGAAATAGATTGGTGAAAAATAAACTTTCTTTCAACTTAATGTCACGCAAGCAGATTGAAAAAGTGTGTTATAAATCCTAATTTTGCAAAGCTATTCCCACATAACGCCAAAACCTTTCCTTTAAATGATGGACCAACACAATAAGCAAAGTCATTACGTTTATTGTGCTTAGCTGTAATTATATTAACCCAATGACAAGATTCGCATGTCAGATGTGTTATGGTTCCACTTCTTTTCCAAATTGTATAAACTTCTGCATATTACTGGTTGCTGAGGAATTACAGCACTCGTCTCATCATTTCATCCACCCGTAGTTCAGTATTGATTTGAATATGAAACAGCATTCATTTCTAGAAAATACATTCAAGAACAACAATTTGCATTTATATAGCGCCTTGAACGTAGTAAAACGTCCCGAGGCACTTCACAGGAGCGATATCAAACAAAAATTCACACCGAGCCAAAGAAGGAGCCGTTAGGACAGGTGACTCAAAGCTTGGTCAAAGAGGTAAGTTTTAAGGAGCGTTTTAAAGGAGGAGAGCGAGATTTAGGGAGGGAATTCCAGAGCTCAGCGTCTGGGCAGCTGAAGACACGGCCACTGATGGTGGGACGAAGGAAGTGGGGGATGCGCGAGAGGCCCTGAATTAGAGGAGTGCAGGTATCTCTGGAGGGTTATAGGGCTGGAGGAGGTTAGATAGGGAGGGTCGAGGGCCATGGAGGGATCTGAAAACAAGGATGAGAATTTTAATTTTGCCGTGTTAGTGGATGGGGAGTCAACGTAGGTCACTGAGCACAGAGATGATGGGTGGGTGAGACATGATTTGGCGTAGGACTTGGGCAGCAATTTTTGGATGAGCTGAAGTTTGCGGATGATGAGTGGCCGGCCAGGAGAGCATTGGAAGAGTGGAGTCTAGAGGTGACAAAGGGTTTCAGCAGCAGGAGATGACCTAATACAGGAGGTTATCTAGTACTGGAAGTTATTGAATAGAGGTGCTTATCTGATAGACAAGGTTACCAAGTACATGTTACCTGATACAGTGGTTTGCATAAACTGGTAAAAGGTTCGTAAGAAGTTGAGGGATTGGGAGGCCATGCATGTTTACCACTAACATGGAACTACATCGAGACTACAGCACAGAAACTGGACATTCGGTCCAACAGGTCCGTGCCAGCATTGATGCTCGACACGAGCCTCCTCCCACCCCTCTTCAACTCACCCTATCAGAGTAACCTTTCAAACCCAGCCCAAACTGATGGGATTAATTGAATCGGGCCAATAGCACAAGACTATCCTTAATCTGACCACTGGTGTGGGAAATAGAACAATTTCATACTGATGCACGAGTCTGCCCATATGTACCAGGTGGTGAACGGTCCAACCAGTCATCCTTAAAGGGACTGCTCTGGGAATGGGCTGGAACCTTTTGGGGTGGGCGGCGGGGGGGTATTCTATGGTGCCAGGAGAAGCAGAACCCGTTTTTGGGCAGAGTTAAAAACATGACTGCAAGGAGTCAGTGTTTTTTTTTATTCGTACATGGGATGTGGGCGTCGCTGGCAAGGCCAGCATTTATTGCCCATCCCTAATTGCCCTTGAGAAGGTGGTGGTGGGCCTCTTCTTGAACCGCTGCAGTCTGTGTGGTGAAGGTACTCCCACAGTGCTGTTAGGGAGGGAGTTCCAGGATTTTGACCCAGCGACGATGAAGGATCGGCGATGTATTTCCAAGTCAGGGTGGTGTGTGACTTGGAGGTAGTGGTGTTCCCATGCGCCTGCTGCCCTTGTCCTTCTAGGTGGTAGAGGTTTGGGAGGTGCTGCTGAAGAAGCCTTGGCGAGTTGCTGCAGTGCATCTTGTAGATGGTACATACTGCAGCCACGGTGCGCCGGTGGTGGTGGGAGTGAATGTTTAAGGTGGTGGATGGGGTGCCAATCAAGCAGGCTGCTTTGTCCTGGATGGTGTCGAGCTTCTTGAGTGTTGTTCGAGCTGAACTCATCCAGGCAAGTGGAGAGTATTCCAGCACACTCCTGACTTGTGCCTTGTAGATGGTGGAAAGGCTTTGGGGAGTCAGGAGGTAAGACACACGCCACAGAATACCCAGCCTCTGACCTGTTCTTGTTGCCACAGTATTTATGTGGCTGGTCCAGTTAAGTTTCTGGTCAATGGTGACCCCCAGGATCTTGATGGTGGGGGATTCGGCGATGGTAATGCCGTTGAATTTTTAAATTTGTTCCTGGGATGTGGGCATCGTTGGCAAGGCCGTCATTTATTGCCCATCCCTAATTGCCCTTGAGAAGGTGGTGGTGAGCCGGCTTTTTGAACCGCAGAGGGCAGTTAAGAGTCAACCACATTGCTGTGGGTCTGGAGTCACATATAGGCCAAACCAGGTAAGGACGGTAGATTTCCTTCCCTATAGGACAGTAGTGAACCAGATGGGTTTTTACAACAATCTGGTAGTTTCATGGTCACTGATACTAGTTTTTCATTCCAGATTTATTTAATTTAATTTAAATTCCCCAGCTGCCGTGGTGGGATTTGAACTCACGTCTCCAGATCACTAATCCAGGCCTCTGAGATTACTAGTCCAGTAACATAACCACTATGCTACCGTACTGAATGTCAAGGGGAGGTGGTTAGACGCTCACTTGTTGGAGATAGTGATTGCCTGGCACTTGTGTGGCGCGAATGTTACCTGCCACTTATCAGCCCAAGCCTGAACATCGTCCAGGTCTTTTTGCATGCTTCATTATCTGGTGACTGGGGTGATTGTCATTGGGTATATTCAAAACAGAAGTCGATAGATTTCTGACTAGTAAGGGCATCAAGGGATATGGCGATAGGGCCGGTGAATGGAGTTGAGACAGAAGATCAGCCATGATCTCATTGAATGGCGGAGCAGGCTCGAAGGGCTGAATGGCCTACTCCTGCTCCTATTTCTTGTGTTCTTATGTGATAGGTGAGCAGGACTTAATAAGACATAGGTGGTCTGGCTATTTGGTTTTCAGTGCTTTCAGTGTCAGTGAACTATATTTTTAGCAGTTACATGTTCAAGGAACACCTAAAGATCATGATGAAATTTATCTGCTTCCATCTTCATTTGATATTTCCAGCACCAGGCAGATCTGGTGGATTCAGATTGATTTGCGAAACACAGATTTCCAATAAAAGCAGAGAACCTCTGTATTGAAATAAGTTGACCTGAATCCCTCTGCACAAAGCACACATCTCTATATTTCTCAGTCAGCTCAATGGAAAAGGGGCTCCTCATTATTTCCTGAGACTGTGAGGGAGATCCAGAGCTGATCCTAGTTGAAGTTTGATGGACTTTAGATATTGAAGTGCTTTTGCCTAATCTGTTAGCCAGCAAAGTCTCAAGATTCAGTTGAAACAGAGAAGGTAGCTTCCCAGTGAACAATACAACTATTGAATTGTCTTATCAGTGGGGGGGAGGGGGGGAGCGAGCATGTTTCTCCAAATGGAAAGAGAAGTTTGAAATCCCTTTTGTGCAAAGATCACAAATGAATCTCATTCCATCATTTTCCCATCCTTACCGTAAAGCTATGCTCCCTCTTTTTTAGATGATAAGATTATTCCTGACAGGAGCCCGAGGGAGTTTAATAAAATGATAGTGTGTCTGCAGTTGCATTTCATATAACACAAGACAAGTGGATTTGTACACTGAACTATGGGCCAAATTCATTGAAAGGTCAAGAACCAGATGCTCTTCTCAAGTTATGAACAGAAGGGATTTGTGTTTTAAATTCCTCTGCTCTTCAATCAGTTCCTCCTCAGTCTTTAAGCAGCTCTCTCACTTCAGAGTCCAATCGCTGGTTAATAAGGACAGGTGAGTGTTTTGCTTCTGATCCTTTACCACTGAAAGTCAAACTTGTTGCTACCAAAGCAGCCTGGGACGATTAGTCCTGCAAATTCCTGTTCTTCCCATCGGGAGGTCCCTGTCCGGATGGAAAGCAATGGCAAAAAAAAATGAACAATTTCGCAGGCTTATTTCCCCGCACACCAAGGACGCCTGAAAAACACCCAACGCCATTAGGGTTTCCAACTTTGGTTGGACGTATTCCTGGAGGTTTCATCACGTGACCTCCTGCCCACCACGCACCCGCCATTTGTCGCCTGACACGTCCACCCTTGTGATGCTCTGCCTTCCCATGGCCAGTTGGAAACTGAAAAGAATTGGATGATTCTTCACTGTCAATCAAACATCCTTTCTCCCCACACAATTTTTTTTAATGCCCCTGTGATTTTTCTCCCGGGTATTTGCTCTCCTGGAGATTAATCTTCAATTCCTGGAGACTCCAGGCCAATCCTTGAGGGTTGGCAACCCCATGCCGCCATATTGGCTTTGGAACATTTTCAGCCGTCCGGGGAATCTGCCTAAAACAGGCGCTAGGCCCTTTCCACATGCTACTGAGGCGTCTATTTTAGACCTGTTTTAGGTCCTCTGAGAAATTGGGCTGTCCTGAGAGGAGCGGACAAGCACCATGACCGATTACGTAGCTAAACTTTTTTTTTAAGGTTACCATGGAGTCAGAAGGAGCGGGAGCAGCCCTACAACGCTCCCGAGGGTCACTGCCCCGCCTCCTGTTGTCCTCCACCTTTTCCTCTCCGAGACTTATCCGAGGGGCCGCTACCAGCGAGGCAAGCGGCCCGAAGTTCATCCTGCTGGAACCGGCCAGCTGCCTTTTGCGGTGCCGGGAACTCGGCTAAAATATTGAAATGAGGCCCAAGGCCCAATTTTGGGCCTGTTTCAGTCTTCCCGGTTGGGGCATGTGTTCCAACAGTTATGGACCCGAAAATGGGCCGTAACCAACTTCTGTCCCAAAAGGTTTTTGTTTCATTAGGAAAATAGAAGGCTCCACAATGTTTAAATACCTGCTGGGCTCAGTTGGTAGAAGTTTCGGAGGTTGTGGGTCCAAGCCCCACTTGGGACTTGAGCACATCAATTTCCGCAGGGAGTCTCCCAATCTCCTGGACTCTCCACAGCTCTTTCGCTGAAGTTACAGCAGATGGGCAGGAGAATTCTTCCCCCTCCCCGCAACCCCAGGGGAAATTGATTCACATAATCTAAGCTGACCCTCCCAGTGCAGTACTGAAGGAGTGCTGCACTGTCGGAGGTGCCGTCTTTCGGAAGAGACGTTAAACGAGGCCCCGTCTGCCCTCTCAAGTGGACGTAAAAGATCCCATGGCACTATTTGAAGAAGAGTAAGGCGTTTTCCCAGTGGTCCTAGCTTACACTCCTCACTCAACCCACACCACCAAAACCAATTAACTGACAGGATCATCGGAAAAGGAGGAGACCATCCAGCTCCTTGAGCCTGTTCCGCCATTCAATTAGATCACGGCTGATCTGTACCTCAACTCCATCTACCTGCCTTGGTTCCGTAACTCTTGATACCCTTGCCTAATAAAAATATATCAATCTCAGTTTTGAAATTTTCAATTGACCCCCCCCCCCCACCCCAGCCTCAACAGCTTTTTGGGGAAGAGAGTTCCAGATTTGCACTACCCTTTGTGTGAAGAAGTGCTTCCTGACATCACCCCTGAACGGCCTGGCTCTAATTTTAAGGTCTGCCCCCTTGTTCTGGACTCCCCCCACTAGAGGAAATAGTTTCTCTCTATCTACCCCATCAACTCCTTTAATCATCTTAAACATCGCTGTTTGTGGGATCCTGGTGTGCACAAAATTGCTGCTGTGTTTGATTCCATTACAACGTGATAGATGATTTGGTCAGTAACTAGTGGTGTTCCACAGGGGTCAGGGCTGGGTCCCCAACTCTTCACAATCTATATTAACGATTTGGAGGAAGGGACCAAGTGTAACATATCAAAATTTGCAGATGATACAAAGATGGGAGGGAAAGTAGTGAGTGAGGAGGACATTAAAAACCTGCAAGGGGACATAGACAGGCTAAGTAAGTGGGCAGAGATTTGGCAGATGGAATACAACACTGGAAAGTGTGAGGTGATGCACTTTGGCAGGAAAAATCCTAGAGCAATTTATTATCTTAATGGCAAGAAACTGGAGAGTACTGAAGTGCAAAGGGATCTGGGGGTCCTGGTGCACGAAACTCAAAAGGTTAGTATGCAGGTGCAGCAAGTGATTAAGAAGGCAAATGGAATGTTGGCTTTCATTGCTAGGGGGATAGAATATAAAAATAGGGAGGTATTGCTTCAGTTGTACAAGGTATTGGTGAGACCGCACCTGGAATACTGCATACAGTTTTGGTGTCCTTACTTAAGGAAAGACATCCTTGCTCTCGAGGCAGTGCAAAAAAGGTTCACTCGGTTAATCCCGGGGATGAGGGGGTGGTCATATGAGGAGAGGTTGGGTAGATTGGGACTCTACTCATTGGAGTTCAGAAGAATGAGAGGCGATCTTATCGAAACATATAAGATTGTGAAGGGGTTGGATCGGGTGGATGCGGGGAGGATGTTCCCGATGACGGGTGAGACGAGAACTAGGGGACATAGTCTTAGAATAAGGGGCTGCTCTTTCAAAACTGAGATGAGGAGGAACTACTTCACTCAGAGGGTGGTAGGTCCATGGAATATGCTGCCACAAAAAGCTGTAGAAGCTACATCATTAAATAAATTTAAAACAGAAATAGACAGTTTCCTAGAAGTAAAGGGCATTAAGGGTTACGAGGAGCGGGCAGGAATTTGGACATGAGTCTAGGTTCGGATCGGTCATGGCCCTGTGGGTAGTGGAGCGGGCCCAGGGACCGTGTAGCCTGATTCTGCTCCTATTTCGTGTGTGCAATTCTGTTAGATGCAGGAGATGGTTCTGTGATAGATAGTAGATTGGCGGTTAGGATCAGATCAGCCATGATCTTATTGAATGGCGGAGCAGGCTCGAGGGGCCGATTGGCCTACTCCTGCTCCTATTTCTTATGTTCTTATGTTAAAGAATGTTTGCCGAGGAATAAAGTGCCTTGATTATTATCTTTTCTGTAAAATCTAATAATTGAAGTACTTGACCATGATCAGTCCATGTTGCGTGCAACACGAGCTGGTAGGCACACTAGTCTGATGAATGCTGCCTGCACAATCTACCTAAGGGAGAAAATTAAGTGGGTTTAATTCAAGTCACAATTATCTAAAACCCGACTCAATCTTCCAAGCAAACACAATTTGTGTGAACTGAATATTTAGTGAGAAAGGAAGAAGTTGCACTTATAGAAGACCTTTCATATATTCAAGGCATCCCAAAGTCCCTCACAGCCCATGAAGTACTTTCGAAGTGTAGTCACTCTTGTTCCGTAGGCAAACACCGCAGCCAATGTGTGCACAGCAAGCTCCCACAAACAGCAAATGAGATGAATGACCAATTCAGGTGGTGTTGGTTGAGAGATTAATCTGTTACTTCTCTAACTTTTTCCAGTTCTGACGAAGGGTCACAGACCTGAAACGTTAACTGTGTTTCTCTCTCCATGATGCTGCCTGACCCGCTGAGTGTTTCCAGCATTTTCTGTTATTTGAGACATTAATGTTGACCAGGACACCAGGAGAACGCCCCTGCTCTTTTTTGAATTGATCTGTGGGATCTTTTACATCCACCTGAACAAGCAGAGAGGGCTTTGGTTTAACATCTCCTCTGAAAGACCGCACCTCCGACAGTGCAGGTTACAGGGTCAGGTCCTGGAGAGGGGCTTGAACCCACGACCTTCGATCTGAGAGGAAAGAGTGCGACCACTGAGCCATGCTGACACTTCATTATTTTGTAATTTCTCATTGAATAAAAGATTAAAATGTTATATGTTACAACATTTTGCTCAACAACTCATCCTTTGATTTTATTTTCCAGCTCGCGTGTGTACATCTAATGTGTTGCATGACCCCCCAGATGCTGTTTCATTAACTTCATACAAGAAATTACAATGAACTCAAGCGATCAGTGATGGGACTCCAAAACCATTACTGGTAAGTTGTAAACACTAACTGTGTGAGTGGGAAAGCGCTGGAGATTTGTTCGGTGCTCCGGTGTTACTCTTGCTAACATCACATCCTGTGATTAACTAAAGAATGTATTTTCCGATATTTGAGAGTAGAGTGTTAATTGTCCTTATTTCATGACGGGTGTGTGTGTGCCGGCGATTTCAAGCAACGCGAATCCATTACAGGAACGGAAAATAGGCCATCCAATCAGAACGCACCTGTAATAGATCTCCTTCCTCCCTTCTCAAATAGCTAAATGAGCAACAAGAGTAAGCGACCAATAGTTTGCTAATCCAGCTGTCAGAATAACAATGAGAATTGAGGAAACTGGCTCACCGACCTGAGCATGAAAGACAAGATTCCAGGATATGCAGTGAACTCTTGGGAACGATGGGCCGAGTGGCAGCATGCGAACTTGTGCAGACACAAAGAGTAGGGCACTATGACAACTTGTGGATGACAACAACTACAACTTGTACTTACCTAGCGCCTTTAACGTAGTAAAACGTCTCAAGGCGCTTCACAGGAGTGGTATCAAACAAAATTTGATACCGAGCCACATAAGGAGATATTAGGACAGGCTTGGTCAAAGAGGTCGGTTTTAAGGAGCCTCTTAAATGAGGAGAGAGAGGTAGAGGGGCAGAGGTTGAGGGAGGGAATTCCAGAGCTTAGGGCCCAGGCAGCTGAAGGCACGGCCGCCAATGGTGGAGCGATGGAAATCAGGGATGTGCAAGAGGCCTGAATTGAAGATCTCAGAGGGTTGTCGGGTTGGAGGAGGTCATAGTGATGACAAAAGAAGTTGGGAGGCGTGAAAGAAGTATCTTGAATTGAAAAAGAGCAGCAAGGTAAGGTGAGAATATCATCCTGTCTTTCTTAGGCAGTCCCTCGGAACCGAGGATGACTTACTTCCACACTAAAAATGAGTTCTCAGGTGACTGATGAGTCCAATGCAGGACCTACAGTCTCTGTCACAGGTGGGGCAGACGGGGGTTGAAGGAGCGGGTGGGTGGGGTGCTTGGGTTGACGTGTGCTCCTTCCGCTGTTTGCGCTTGGTTTCCGCTTGCTCCCGGCTAAGAGACTCGAGGTGTTCGGTGCCTTCCCGGATGCTCCTCCTCTTTGTACGGTCTTGGGCCAGGGATTCCCAGGTGTCGGTGGGGCTGTTGCACTTTTTCAAGGAGGCTTTGAGGGTGTCCTTGAAGCGTTTCCTCTGCCCACCTGGGGCTCTCTTGTCGTGTCGGAGCTCCGAGTAGAGCGCTTGTTTTGGGAGTCTCGCATCGGGCATGCGGACGATGTGGCCCATCCATCGGAGCTGATCGAGCGTGGTCAAAGCTTCGATGCTGGGGATGTTGGCCTGAGCGAAAACACTGACATTGGTGCGCCTATCCTGCCAATGGATTTGCAGGATCTTGCGGAGGCAGCATTGGTGGTACCTCTCCAGTGCTTTGAGGTGCCTGCTGTACATGATCCATGTCTCTGAGCAACAGCGGCGAGGCGGCGGCGGTAAAAGGCGGCAGCGACCAGGTAGGCCCACAGAGGCGGCGGACCTGGGTGGAGCAACAGCAGCGAGGCGGCGGCGGTAAAAGGCGGCAGCGACCAGGTAGGCTTTCACCAAGCCGAGAGCAGGAGAGAGGTAAAAAATAATCGAAGTGTGACGTCACCAGAAAGCAGGTAAGTGATTGGTTGGTGAGTATTTCTCTTTTTTTTTATACAAAACTTCAATTTTATTGTTTCTCGGGTATCTGTGGTGTAGCAGAGACTGCTGGCATAAATTAACTGAAGGGTAAATAATACATTTTTAATTAATTACATAGAATGGGAGAGCAGGTGATGTGTTACTGCTGCAATATGTGGGAGCTGGTGGACACCATTGATGTTCACGGTGAACACATTTGCAGTAAGTGTTGGCTGCTCGAGGAACTCCGGCTCCGTGTTGATGAGCTGGAGTCCGAGCTTCAAACACTGCGACACATCAGGGAGGGGGAGAGTTACCTGGACTCCGTGTTTCAGGAGGTAGTCACACCAATTAGAGTAACTAATTCAGAAGTAGCCCGTGGTCAGGGACAGGAAGGTGTGACTACGAGTGAGGCAGGTACAGGGATCCAGGAGGTAGTGTTGGAGGAGCCGCAGCCCTTGCTCTTGTCCAACAGGTTCGAGGCTCTTACTCCCTGTGTGGATAGGAGCGGGGACTGCAGGGAGGATGAGCAACCTGGCCACAGCACCGTGGTAAGGGGGGCCATTCAAGTGGGGGGAGTAAAAAGAAATGTTGTAGTGGTAGGGGATAGTATCATTAGGGGGATAGATAGGGTTCTTTGCAGCCAAGAGCGAGAGTCCCGAAGGCTGTGTTGCCTGCCCGGTGCCAGGGTTAAGGACATCTCCTCTGGGCTGGAGAGAAACTTGGAGTGGGAGGGGGAGGATCCAGTTGTCGTGGTCCATGTTGGTACCAATGACATAGATAGGACAAGGAAAGAGGTTCTGCTGAGGGAGTTTGAGCAGCTAGGGGCCAAATTAAAAAGCAGAACCTCGAGGGTAATAATCTCTGGATTACTACCTGAGCCACGAGCAAATTTGGCTAGGGTAAATAAAATCAGGGAGTTGAATGCGTGGCTCAAAGACTGGTGTGGGAAAAATGGGTTTTGCTTCTTGGGACACTGGCACCAGTACTGGGGCAGGAGAGAGCTGTTCCGTTGGGACGGACTTCACTTGGCCAGTGCTGGGACTAGTGTCCTGGCGAATCGAATAACTAGGGCTGTGGAGAGGGCTTTAAACTAATTAGTGGGGGGGAGGTTTCAAGAGAGCAAAAAATAAAAATGACAACAGAGAGGGTCATAGACATAGGTAGCAGTAGGGGAATCACAAATCAGAGCGTGGCAGGAAGGGACAGAGTGTGTGGAGTAAAAGGTAAACTGGTAAAAAGTGAAAAAGCAGGAACTAAGTGCCACAAAGCATATTTGAAAGTCCTCTATCTGAATGCACGTAGCATTCGTAACAAAATAGACGAGTTAATGGCACAAATAACTACATATGGTTATGATATTGTGGCCATTACAGAAACATGGCTGCAGGGTGACAATGCCTGGGAATTAAACATACCAGGTTATTTAACGATCAGGAAGGACAGGCAGGAAGGAAGGGGAGGTGGGGTGGCTATGTTAATAAAGGAAGGAATCACTGTAATACAGAGTAATGATATTGGGTCAAAAAATCATGATAATGAAACAGTTTGGGTGGAGATAAGGAATAATAAGGGGAAAAAAACATTAGTGGGCGTAGTCTATAGGCCTCCGAACAGTTGCAACTCTATTGGACGGAGTATCAATCAGGAAATAGTTGAGGCATGTAATAAGGGAACATCTATAATTATGGGGGATTTTAACTATCATATTAATTGGACAAATCAAATGGGGCAGGGCTGCCTTGAGGATGAGTTCATTGAGTGTATTAGGGATGGGTTTCTTGAGCAGTATGTAACTGAACCGACCAGGGGGCAAGCAACCTTAGATCTGGTCCTGTGTAACGAGACAGGATTAATTAAAAATGTCCTAGTAAAGGATCCCCTTGGAATGAGTGACCATAACATGGTTGAATTCCATATTCAATTAGAGGGTGAGAAGGTTGGATCTCAAACAAGCGTGCTAAGCTTGAATAAAGGAGACTATGAAGGTATGCGAGCGGAATTGAGTAGAGTGGATTGGGAAAATAGATTAAAGGGTAAGACGACACATGATCAGTGGTGTACATTCAAGGAGTTATTTTACAACTTCCAAAAAAAATATATTCCACTGAAAAGAAAAGGGTGTAAAAGAAAGGACAGTCATCCGTGGCTAAGTAAAGAAATTAAGGATAGTATTCGACTAAAAACAAGGGCATATAAGGTAGCGAAATCTAGTGGGAGGACAGAGGATTGGGAAAACTTTAAAAGGCAGCAAAAAATAACAAAAAGATTGATTAAGAAAGGGAAGATAGATTATGAAAGTAAATTAGCAAAAAATATAAAAACAGATAGTAAGAGTTTTTATAGTTATATAAAAAGAAAAAGGGTGGCTAAAGTAAATGTTGGTCCCTTAGAGGATGAGACCGGGAAATTAATGGTGGGAAATATGGAGATGGCAAAAACACTGAATGAATATTTTGTATCAGTCTTTACAGTAGAGGACACTAAGAATATCCCAACACTGGACAAACAGGGGGCTATAGGGGGAGAGGAGCTAAACACGATCAAAATCACTAAGGAAGTGGTACTCGGTAAAATAATGGGACTCAAGGCGGATAAATCACCTGGACCTGATGGCTTACATCCTAGAGTCTTGAAGGAAGTGGCGGTAGGGATTGTAGATGCATTGGTAATAATTTTTCAAAACTCCCTGGATTCCGCTAAGGTCCCGGCAGACTGGAAAACTGCTAATGTAACACCCTTATTTAAAAAGGGCAGTAGACAGAAGGCTGGTAACTATAGACCGGTTAGCCTAACATCTGTGGTAGGTAAAATTTTGGAGTCCATTATTAAGGAAACAGTAACAGGACATTTGGATAATCATAATTTAATAGGACAAAGTCAGCATGGTTTTACGAAGGGGAAGTCATGTTTGACAAATTTGCTGGAGTTCTTTGAGGAAGTAACATATAGAGTGGATAAAGGGGAACCAGTGGACGTAGTGTATTTAGACTTCCAAAAGGCATTTGACAAGGTGCCACACAAAAGATTATTGCTTAAGGTAAAAAATCACGGGATTGGGGGTAATATTCTGGCATGGATAGAGGATTGGCTATCCAACAGAAAGCAAAGAGTTGGGATAAATGGTTCATTCTCAGACTGGCAATCAGTAACTAGTGGTGTTCCACAGGGGTCAGTGCTGGGTCCCCAACTCTTTACAATCTATATTAACGATTTGGAGGAAGGGACCAAGTGTAACATATCAAAATTTGCAGATGATACAAAGATGGGAGGGAAAGTAGTGAGTGAGGAGGACATAAAAAACCTGCAAGGGGACATAGACAGGCTAAGTAAGTGGGCAGAGATTTGGCAGATGGAATACAACACTGGAAAGTGTGAGGTGATGCACTTTGGCAGGAAAAATCCTAGAGCAATTTATTATCTTAATGGCAAGAAACTGGAGAGTACTGAAGTGCAAAGGGATCTGGGGGTCCTGGTGCACGAAACTCAAAAGGTTAGTATGCAGGTGCAGCAAGTGATTAAGAAGGCAAATGGAATGTTGGCTTTCATTGCTAGGGGGATAGAATATAAAAATAGGGAGGTATTGCTTCAGTTGTACAAGGTATTGGTGAGACCGCACCTGGAATACTGCATACAGTTTTGGTGTCCTTACTTAAGGAAAGACATCCTTGCTCTCGAGGCAGTGCAAAAAAGGTTCACTCGGTTAATCCCGGGGATGAGGGGGTGGTCATATGAGGAGAGGTTGGGTAGATTGGGACTCTACTCATTGGAGTTCAGAAGAATGAGAGGCGATCTTATCGAAACATATAAGATTGTGAAGGGGTTGGATCGGGTGGATGCGGGGAGGATGTTCCCGATGACGGGTGAGACGAGAACTAGGGGACATAGTCTTAGAATAAGGGGCTGCTCTTTCAAAACTGAGATGAGGAGGAACTACTTCACTCAGAGGGTGGTAGGTCCATGGAATATGCTGCCACAAAAAGCTGTAGAAGCTACAACATTAATTAAATTTAAAACAGAAATAGACAGTTTCCTAGAAGTAAAGGGCATTAAGGGTTACGGGGAGCGGGCAGGAATTTGGACATGAGTCTAGGTTCGGATCGGTCATGGCCCTGTGGGTAGTGGAGCGGGCCCAGGGACTGTGTAGCCTGATTCTGCTCCTATTTCGTGTGTGCAATTCTGTTAGATGCAGGAGATGGTTCTGTGATAGATAGTAGATTGGCGGTTAGGATCAGATCAGCCATGATCTTATTGAATGGCGGAGCAGGCTCGAGGGGCCGATTGGCCTACTCCTGCTCCTATTTCTTATGTTCTTATGTTCTTATGAAGCATACAGGAGGGCGGGTATCACTACTGCTCTGTAGACCATGAGCTTGGTGCCGGGTTTGAGGTCCTGGTCTTCAAACACTCTCTTCCTCAGGCGACCGTAAGCTGCACTGGCACACTGAAGGCGGTGTTGGACTTCGTCATCGACGTCTGCCCTTGTTGACAGTAGGCTCCCGAGGTATGGAAAGTGGTCCACGTTGTCCAAGGCCTCGTCATGGA
This sequence comes from Squalus acanthias, assembly GCA_030390025.1. Taxonomy (NCBI): domain Eukaryota; kingdom Metazoa; phylum Chordata; class Chondrichthyes; order Squaliformes; family Squalidae; genus Squalus; species Squalus acanthias. The sequence continues at coordinate 97,719,750 of CM059437.1, forward strand.
TTTTGATAATCGGGGAGCAGTACTGTGTGGCGGGGGCAGGTTGGTAGAGGACTTTGTCTTACGGATGTTTAGTGTAAGGCCCATGCTCTCGTACGCTTCAGTGAAGGTGTTGACGATGGTTTGGAGTTCGGCCTGTCTTAATATGGAGGCGAAGGGCTGAAATATTTAAAACTGGAGCTATCGTAGATGTAAACAAGAAATGCACTCACACAGAAAGGTATTACGAAAGGAGTGGTAAGGAAGGTAATACAATTGGTAGAGCTCTCCAATTAGTCAGTCCCACTCTCCTGCTCTTTCCCTATAGCCCTGCAATTTTTTCCTTTTCAAGTATTTATCCAATTCCCTTTTGAAAGTTACTATTGAATCTGCTTCCACCGCCCTTTCAGGCAGCGCATTCCAGATCACAACTCGCTGCATGAAAAAATTCTCATCTCGCCTCTGGTTCTTTTGCCAATTATCAAATCTGTGTCCTCTGGTTACTGACCCTCCTGCCAGTGGAAACAGTTTCTCCATATTTACTCTATCAAAACCCTTCATAATTTTTGAACACCTATCAAATTTCCCCTTAACCTTCTCTGCTCTAAGGAGAACAACCCGAGCTTCTCCAGTCTCTCCACGTAACTGAAGTATGGTTCAGGCCTCTCATTGGGCGGCCATCACAGTCACTTCACCCAACGCCCACTGGTGTACCCCACACCAAAAAATCTACCCCTAAATGTCTCAACTCCCCACGTGCAATGATGCGAGAGTTCAACCATTAAAGTTTTCAATTTGTGTAAATGTGGTGCTGTATGTTCTGAAGTACCTTTGACCCATCATTGGCAGTGAGAGAGGCAGAGAGTGGGAGAGGCAGAGAGACCATGAGTGTGAGCATGTGAGATACACACACAGAGACAAAAGTGAAAGTGAGATTGAGACAGAGAGAGGGTCAGGAGAGAGAGACAGAACCTACTGAGTACAAACTAGAGAATTCATCGGTTTAAAAAGTAGAAATCAGCCTGAGGGACGAGATAATAACAATGTTTTACTTTATCCAAGAAACAATATGAAAAGCCTTTGCTGGAGTCATTGAGCAGCTTGCTGTCAGATGTTCACATTGCATTTCCAGTAGATATAGGGTTTGAAGAGTCTAAATAAAGAGTCTGAATTCGAGAACTGGAAGTGAGTTGCATTTTAATCTTTAAAGAGACTGTCGAAGGAGGGTTGAGACCAAAATCCAGGCACATGGTAAATGCAATCTCTCCGACGGTCACACTTGATTAAATGAGTAATTTAAATAGACTTTTTTTCACATTACTCAAATTAGGTTAATATAGCTGATCTTCCCAAGTGGTTCATAATGAAATGCTTCTCAGTGACATGGTTAATTGGTAGTTTTCACAAGCTTTCATTTCCAGAATCATGTGTCACTCACAGTAATGACACTGTCAACGAAAGGAAGGTTCCAGAAACTAAAAAAAGCCTGGCAGCAGAATTCTTTCAAATCTGTTCAGTGGGATTAGCGTTTAAATGTCTGTAACAGTATCTTTCGGGATGAGACGTTATTTCGGGATAAACCCTGTCTGCTCTCTCAGGTGGATGTAAAAGATCCCATGGCACTATTTTGAAGAAGAGCAGGTGAGTTCTCCCCGGTGTCCTGGGACAATATTTATCCCTCAACCAACATCACTAAAAACAGATTATCTAGTCATTTATCACATTGCTGTTTGTGGGAGCTTGCTGTGCGCAATTTGGCTGCCACGTTTCCCACATTACAACAGGGACCACACTTCAAAAAGTACTTCATTGGCTGTAAAGTGCTTTGGGACGTCGCGAGGTGGTGAAAGGCGCTGGAGAAATGCAAGTCTTTCTTTCTAACCCAAAAAACCTGGCAGTTTAGTTACACTGAAATCCCAGCAGGCCATCGTGTTGTTGGACATTCTATTGTGGTGACGCATTTATCTCTGAATATACATTCTTTCCCCCTTCTGTCTGGGTAATATTTGTCTTTAGAATTAGCTAAAAATAGGAAGTAAAGTTAGTGAATCTAGACTGTTACAGATTCTGATATTCAATGTAGGCTCCCAACTAAAGATTGTAAAGCACTGAGTATTGTAGTGATATTGTTTGGATGTGATAAATTATTTATGAAATGGCATTAAGTATTGTTCCCAATGCTTTTGCGCTATAAATTATTCGAAGCAGAACTCGTGTCCCTTGACTGTCATTAATAAAACTGTTGGTTATATTTTCCGAGCACTTCTGTTGAACGCAGTGTTCCTACAGGCTCAGAATCATTCCATCTTCAGCAACTAGACACTCGGATCATAGGAGCAGGAGGAGGCCACTCAGCCCCTCTGGCCTGCTCCGCCATTCAACGAGGTCATGGCTGATCTGCACCTCAGCTCCATCTACCCGCCTTGCTTCCATAACCCTTGATACCTTTACCCAATAAAAATCTATCCATCTCAGTTTTGAAATTTTCACTTGTCTCCCAGCATCCACAGCCTTTTAGGGGAGAGAGTTCCAAATTTTCACTATCCTTTGTGTGAAGAAGTGCTTCCTCATTTCACTCCTGAACAGCTTGGCTCTAATTTTAAGATTGTGTCTCCTTTTTCTGGACTCTCCCCACCCCGCCCCCCACTACCACCAGAGGAAATAGTTTCTCTCTATCTACCCTATCGAATCCTTTAATCATCTTAAACACCTCGATTAGATCACCCCTTAATCTTTTATACTCGAGGGAATACAAGCCCAGTCTGTGCAACCTGTTCTCATAATTTAACCCTTTTAGCCCCGGTATCATTCTGGTGAATCTGCGCTGCTCCCTCTCCAAGGCCAATATATCCTTCCTGAGGTGCGGGGCCCAGAACTGAACGCAGTTTCTCCAGATGAGGTCTAACCAGAGCTCTGTACAGCTGTTGCTGTGCTAATTAAATTACATTTTTCCCTTTTAGTCTTTAATAAGGTTGCGGTTATGCAAGCAGTTAAAATCAGCCGGGAAGCTGTCTGATGATGTCCCGCTCCCTTCTCACAGTCTGGAATTTTAACCTGCTTTTCTGATCAGGTGGGCAAGGGGGGGGGAGGAGGGGGGGCTCTGAAACTGGAGGGGTTGCAGGGTGGGGGTTGCCAACCCTCCAGGATTGACCTGGAGTCTCCCGGAATTCAAAATGAATCTCCAGGCCACTGCCGCCAGCAAAACCCCGGAGAAACATCACAGGGGCAATAGAAAAATGGTGTGTTTTTTCATCATCTTTGAACAATTTTGTTTTTTAGTTATAAAAATATTGGAGATGAGGAAAAAAAGCCTCGTTTGATTGACAGTCAAGAGTCATCCAACTGGGGAATTAATGAAGAGTCTTCGCTTTCCGATTGGCCGTGGGAAGGCGGGGTGCCGCGAGATAGAACGTGTTGGGCGACCAATGGCGGTGGTTTGGAGCTGGGAGGTCATGTGATGAAACCTCCAGGTATACGTCCAACCAGAGTGGGCGATCCTGCGACGGGCGGGAGTGATTATCGGGTCAGGGTCTCTAAGGAACAGTCCCCTGGAACTCAAAGAAGTGGCGGGGTCACTTGCTGAGAGGTTGTTTCCCCCTGGCTGGAGAGTCTAGAACATGGGGTCACAGTCTCAGGATAAGGGGTCGGCCATTTAGGACTGAGATGAGGAGGAATTTCTTCACTCAGAGGGTTGTGAATCTTTGGAATTCTCTACCCCAGAGGGCTGTGGAGGCTCAGTTGTTGAGTATATTCAAGACAGAGATCGACAGATTTTTGAATGTTAAGGGAATCAAGGATCTGGGGATCGGGCGGGAAAGTGGAGTTGAGGTGGAAGATCAGCCATGATCTTAATGAATGGCGGAGCAGGCTCAAGGGGCCAAATGGCCGACTCCTGCTCCTATTTCTTATGTTCTTATGTCACAGTTCATAGTTTCTGGGAAGTACACCTACAGCATCCAGCCCAAACCTGTTGCCCAATGTCTCTGTTCTTCCCCTGCTATTCACCTGTGGTGTTTTTCTCATTTCCGCTGGCTACAAAGGGAAGGGAGGCGATTTGACCCGTTTAAGATGGTTTCTCGGGCCTAGAGATGGTGCTGCAGAGGCAGGCCGCGCGTCCAAAACAATAGGCCCAAGGTATCGATGGAAATCGAGCTGGCAGCGCCGGTCACGCCGCAACAGTCAGCGCACTCTACGGGGTCAGACAATAGCAGTCTCAGGTAAGTCCCGGGAGGGGAGGGGAGGGGGTTGTTGGAGCGGGCTACGAATGGGGAGGAGAAGGCGGTTTAATTGCCACTCCTGTGGAGACAGGACGGTGTTGCCGGGGTGGGGGTGGAATCCTGCCCCTACTGGCTGCACAGGAAGCGGTTTTCTTTTTAAAAAATTATTCTCAAATTTACCTTTGGTTTGACAGCCGCAGAGGGCCGCTGAAGTATCCTGAGTGGGACAGGAACTCCTCGGGAATTAATCCTGAATCCTGGTCCTTCAACAGGCATTAGGCCACCCAAGTAACGTCTACAAGGGGCCTAATGTCTGGTTCAGGCGTCTGCTTGGGATGCCTAAAATACGGGCCCCATGAGTTTAGCAGTAGGACCAACGCCTGCACAGATTGAGCGCAGTCCATCCCATTGCTAAACTGGAATTCAGGGTCCCTTCGCAAAGCCCCTCCCCATTATAGTACAAACCTGTAGTAATGCCTCTCCCTATCTCTCTAACCTCCTACAACCCTCCGAGATCTCTGTGCTCCTCCAATTCTGGCCTCTTGCGCATCACTGATTTCTATCGCTCCACCATTGGCAGCCGTGCCTTCAGCTGCCTGGGCCCCGAGCTCTGGAATTCCCTCCCTAAACCTCTCCATCTCTCTTCATCTCTCTCACCTCCTTTAAGACGCTCCTTAAAACCTACCTCTTTGACCAAGCTTTTGGTCACCTGTCCCAATATCTCCTTATGTGGCTCGGTGTCAAATTTTATTTGATAATCGCTCCTGTGAAGCGCCTTGGGACGTTTTACAACGTTAAAGGCGCTATATAAATACAAGTTGTTGTTGAAGGAATAAGCCTGTAGAATTTTTGCACACTGCATCAATAATACAGCGAATCACAGCAAAATATACTACACTTAAATGAAACTGCTTAATTTTGTCGCAGACAAAAAAATAACAGCTGACTCTAAATTCTGCAAATGTAAATCCCAGGCTGTATTATATTGCAGCAATTATCTGCTATTAACATCTAATTAGAATTCAGCATACAAAACAACAAACCAGTGAATATTACAGTCGCAGTATTTTCTCAGTAAGAGCGATATATCTGCTGCATGCACCATCTCCTCAAAATAATAACATTTGCCGGCATTCCGACTGCTTCATTTAGCAGGGAAACAGTCTTTTTGGTAGAATGAATGGTCGACAGTAAGTGTGGAACCTTTGATTCAATGTTAGTCTGGAATCCACTGAGAGACAGGAGCACCTGTAATTTAAGATCAATATATACGCTAAAATACTGCTAAAATAAGGTCGTGGGTTCAAGTCTCATTCCATGAGACATGAGCACAAAATCCAGGCTGACACTCCAGTGCAGTACTGAGGGGGCGCTACACTGTCGGAGGGGCAGTACTGAGGGAGCGCTGCACTGTCGGAGGGGCAGTACTGAGGGAGCGCTGCACTGTTGCAGGGGCAGTACTGAGAGAGCGCCGCACTGTCGGAGGGGAGGTACTGAGGGAGCGCAGTACTGAGGGAGCGCTGCACTATCGGAGGGGCAGTACTGAGGGAGCGCCGCACTGTCGGAGGGGCAGTACTGACGGAGCGCCGCACTGTCGGAGGGGCAGTACTGAGGGAGCGCTGCACTGTTGGAGGGGCAGTACTGACGGAGCGCTGCACTGTCAGCATGGCAGTACTGAGGGAGTGCTGCACTGTCGGAGGGGCAGTACTGAGGGAGCGCTGCACTGTCGGAGGGGCGGTACTGAGGGAGTGCCGCACTGTCGGAGGGTCAGTACTGAGGGAGCGCTGCACTGTCGGAGGAGCAGTACAGAGGGAGCGCCGCACTGTCGGAGGGGCAGTACTGAGGGAGCGCTGCACTGTCTGAGGGGCAGTACTGAGGGAGCGCCGCACTGTCGGAGGGGCAGTACAGAGGGAGCGCCGCACTGTCGGAGGGGCAGTACTGAGAGAGCGCTGCACTGTCGGAGGGGCAGTACAGAGGGAGCGCCGCACTGTCGGAGGGGCAGTACTGAGGGAGCGCTGCACTGTCGGAGGGGCGGTACTGAGGGAGCGCCTGCACTGTCGGAGGGGCGGTACTGAGGGAGCGCCGCACTGTCGGAGGGGCGGTACTGAGGGAGCGCCGCACTGTCGGAGGGGCGGTACTGAGGGAGCGCCACACTGTCGGAGGGGCGGTACTGAGGGAGCGCTGCACTGTCGGAGGGACAGTACTGAGGGAGCGCCGCACTGTCGGGGGATGAGACGTTAAACCGAGGCCCCGTCTGCCCCCTCAGGTGGACGTAAAAGATCCCACGGCCACTATTTAGAAGAAGAGCAGGGGAGTTCTCCCCAGTGTCCTGGCCAATATTTGTCCTTCAACCAACTTCACTAAAACAACAACAAACAGATGATCTGGTCATTTATCTTATTGCTGTTTGTGGGAGCTTGCTGTGTGCAAATTGGCTGCTGCGTTTACCTACATTAGAGTAGTGACCACACTTCAAAATTAGCTAATTGGTTGTAAAGCGCTTTGGGATGTCCTGAGGTGGTGAAAGGTGCTGTATAAGTGCGAGTTCTGTAATGCATCTTGCACATCAAGCAGAGTACTCAGGGAGTGCGTTGACAATATTTAAAAACAGATAGTTCCAGCAGGGGCAGGGGTCCCCTCCAAGTTGCAGCCACATTCCCCTCAGATCAGCGAGTCGGCCCTTATATTGCAGTACGATGTAAACGAGTGCTAAGATTTTCCGTTCGCCTCTGCACCGAAAACAACATTGTTCACCTTACAAATGGAATGCTGAGTGCTTTGTGCAGCTCTTGACATCTTCCAAGTGAAAGGACCCTCTCGACTTCAGTAAGCAGTTTGATTACAGGGTATGTTAGTGGATCTGATTGAACACGAGCGATGAGTGCTTCTTATATTAATTAATCAAAACATGGCTCCATCTCCACCTTGCTCCAGCCCTTGGAACCACCAGCTGTCTTGCAATTAAACTGTTTGTGTTTCCTTATTTTCCCTTGACCTATTGCTCCCAGATGAAAAGAGCTGAGGACAGAGCAGAGCGCCACAGCTTGACTCGCCAGGTTTATATAAAACACAATCAGTTGGCTCTTGGAGAACGAAATTGCTGGGAAATGGGCTGTAAGGAGTAGCAACAGCTGACATTTTAGCAGCTTTTGAAATTTTTATTTGAAACATATAAGATTCTGAGGGGGCTTGACAGGGTAGATGCTGAGAGGCTGTTTCCCCCCGGCTGGAGAGTCTAGAACTAGTCTCAGGATAAGGGGTCGGCCATTTTGGACTGAGATGAGGAGGAATTTCTTCACTCAGAGGGTGGTGAATCTTTGGAATTCTCTGCTCCAGAGGGCTGTGGAGGCTCAGTCATTGAGTATATTCAAAACAGAGATCGATAGATTTTTGGACTCTAGGGGAATCGAGGGATATGGCGATCGGGCAGGAAAGTGGAGTTGAGGTCGATGATCAGCCATGATCTTATTGAATGCCGGAAGAGGCTCGAGGGACCAAATGGCCTCCTACTGCTTCTATTTCTTATGTTTGGATGTCTTGTGCAGTGGGTACAATCCGTTTCTCATCGATTTCTCACTGTGGGCAGCATTACTTCACTTTAGAGGAGCAGTCAAGCTAATAAGAATTTAATGAGGTCTTGGCCGTGGCTCAGTGGGTAGCACTGTCGCCTCTGGGTCAAAAGGTCATGTGGTTCAAGTCCCACCCCAGAGACTTGAGCGCAAAAATCTAGACTGACCTTTTACCTCCTCCCTTCCCACTGTCCAGGGCCCCAAACACCCATTCCAGGTGAAATAGCGATTTACTTGTACTACTTGCAATTTAGTATACTGTATTCGCTGCTCACGATGTGGTCTCCTCTACATTGGGGAGACCAAACGCAGATTGGGTGACCGCTTTGCGGAACACCTCCGTTCAGTCCGTAAGGGTGACCCTGAGCTTCCGGTCGCCTGTCACTTTAATTCTCCGCTTCACTCCCACTCTGATCTCTCCGTCCTCGGCCTCTTACATTGTTCCAATGAAGCTCAACGTAAGCTCGAGGAACAGCACCTCATCTTTCGATTAGGCACTTTACAGCCTTCTGGACTCAACAGCGAGTTCAACAATTTCAGGCCATAACCCCTGCCCCCATTTTTCATGCTGTATGATTTTGCCATTCCCATTTGCAACATTTTATCTTTCCTGCCTCTTACCTAAGCACAGTATGTTCCGTCAATTCCTTCCTCCCCTCCCTGTCTCGGCACCTGCTTAATATCTATTATGTCTCTAGCTTTTTCCAGTTCTGACGAAGGGTCCCAGACCTGAAACGTTAACTCTGTTTCTCTCTCCACAGATGCTGCCTGGCCTGCTGAGTGTTTCCAGCGTTTTCTGTTGTTGTTTTAGATTTCCAGCAGCCCCAGTATTTTGCTATTGTATCAATGTCAGGTATATAGCTCCAAGAACATAGATGCAGTGCAGGAAGAAGTTTAATGATCTCACACTAGTGGTCAAGGTCCGTGAATGCATCTTGAAATGCCATATCCCACCAACCGCACCACTAGCCTCAGCCACTGCTCAATTCACCACACCCCCATCACTCACCTACCAACAATCTCTATCAATCAGGACTCATGCCTAACATTTATATGCTTTACCTCACCCTCACGCGCTTAGCACTGTTGCAAACCTCAAACCCACATCTCACAACTTGCACCTATTCAACCATGACAGCCACTTCACCCAAACAAATTGCACCACACTCACTGACACACTTCCCTCTCTTTTGTAGGAGAAGGTGGCGCACAACCGGAGGCAGCAGGAACTAACTGGAGGGGGAGAGGCGCGCGTACATGCTCTAACCCTCATGGAGGAGATGGTACTGGCCATTATGGGAAGGGCCGTTGCTGAGGCCGTGGCCACTGGCAGGACTGATGCCATTGAAGATGAGGTTATCCACATACCGAATCCTCCTCTCATCCCACTGTCTCTTCTGATTTACAAGCTGCAGATGATATAAGCATGCACTTCTTACTTTCTCCTCTCCCCTCACCACAACCCTATCCTTGTCCCTTTTTCATTTCAGATACTCAAGAACTGGAACCTGCCCAGGCAGTGGAGGACGAGCAAGAAGCAGGTGAAGCTGAAAGGACACCGTCACTCGATTTCACAGTTGCAGCCACCAGCTCAGATACTGACACTTTGCGTAATTCAGAGGATAGGATAGAGATGGGATCTGCGCGTGGTGAGACACCGGGCACAAGTGCACTGGAGCCATGGCTGGGGGAAAGGATAGCGCAGGTGTCAGCTCACTGGAATCACAGAATCCCCACAGTGCAGATAGAGGCCATTTCGGCCCATCGAGCCTGCATCGACACATATCCCACCCTATCCCCGTAACCCCACGTATTTAATCCCCCTAACACTGAGGGTCAATTTATCATAGCCAAATCAACCTAACCCGCACATCTTTGGACTGTGGGAGGAAACCGGAGCACCCGGAGGAAACCCACTCAGACACGGGGAGAATGTGCAAACTCCACACAGACAGTCACCCGAGGCCGGATTCGAACCCGGGTCCCTGGCGCTGTGAGGCAACAGTGCTAACCACTATGCCATCGTGTTGCCCCTAATGGAGGGCAGGGTCGCACATGGGTTCTGCTGCAGAGGACTCGGGTGAGGGCTTTGATAGGCCAGACTACAGAAGAAGGCTGATGGATGTACACAATCAAACGCTTATTGAACCCAGGCTTCCCAGTGCAACGTCAAGGAGCATGGAGGAGTTCAGCACCCAATTGGCGCAAGGCTTTGCGCAGAACTTGGGGCTCATCCTTTGCAGCATGGAGCCGGGTGGTCACCTCCATCAGCACACCTGTGGAGCCAACCATGATGCCGATGTCTCAGCTTCCATTGCAGCACGGGCAGCATCAACCCAATGTCTGAGTGCTGCGTTGGAAGTTCGGACTGCTGCCATCATGGCTCTGGATACCAGTGTGCAAAGCGGCTTCCAGGGCGTCACAGCACTCCAGCAATCTGTTCCCCAACAGATCTGCTCCCGAAAGACACTCTGCGGATAGGGCCTCCTGCTGAGAGCCCTTCTCCCCCTCCTCCTCTTCCTCCCTCTTCTAGCAGCTCTGCATGGCCTCTGCTCATCCTTCCGGTCAGGCTCAATGACAAGAGGAAGGCCTACTAGGCCGCCCATGTCTGGAAGCAACCAACCTGTAAGTAGTTGATGATCCCTTTAAATAGTGCTGGTGGGACAGGTCCTTCCTGCCTTTGAACGCGTGTTCAGCTGTGCGAGCTTAAGAGAGGGCGTAGGCTGGAGCGTGGAGCTCCAAAATAGCAGGGCTGGCGTCAAATCAGCATTACACTCTGATTGACGTCACGATCTGCTTGCTCTGCATGCTGCTGGTGGTCGTTAGGTGCGCCGCACTAACCCCTTTTACAAATATGGCATCCAGTGTGCTTCCCATCGGAAGTGTGCACACATCACGGAAGCCATTTTGGTAGTTTAAGAGGCTTCATAGCGCCCAAAAAACGTGCATTACAGAGCCCAATTTCACCCCCGAGTGCGCTAAACGTCCTTTGCGTTTCACCTCACTATTTACTGGCTTCCATATATGTACACTTGCACCCACAGTGACTATTACCCAAGCTTGTATCTATATAAAACCCACCCGTGAGTATATTCTTTACTGTGCTGAGAAACGGTTGATACCCTGAGCAGAATCTCTTTGAGTTTCTGCTTTAAGGCCAAGTACAGTGAAAGGGGTCAGTGGGGAGCCGAGGTTTGGCTCGAAATGCATTTTGAAAGTGTGCTAACAGAGCTGACCGCGGTTTAAGAATGCTGCATCAACCGCTTCTGGGAAAACGGAGCATGAAGAAAACATCAGCAGCTCATTAGGAGCACTTTATAAAATGTTAGTAATGGCACAAAATCTTCAAAAATGTTTTGGTTGCAACACACGTAAAAATACTGTCACAGAATTAAATTCTCGCTGTCCATTATCGCACAGATTTTGACAGTTTGCAGAGTTAGCCGTGGTTCAGTGGGTAGCACTCTCTCTCGCCTCTGAGTCAGAAGGTTGTGGGTTCAAGTCCTACTCCAGAGACTTGAGCACAAAAATCCAGGCTGACACTCCCAGTGCAGTACTGAGGGAGTGCTGCACTGTCGGAGGTGCCGTCTTTCGGATAAGACGTTAAACCGAGGCCCCATCTGCCCTCTCAGGTGGACCAAAAGATCCCACGGCCACAGGGACCAATCCTGCATCCCGCCCCACCCCCTGCACAGCCAAATATGGGCACGCCCGAATTTCTAGGCCTCTATATGTGATGGTACAACTCGCATTTATCCAATTCCTTCTCACATCGAAACATCTCAAAACATTTCACGTGAGTTATTTAGAAAGTACAGTGTGGATATTGAAACCACATACATCAGATAGCGCTGCGCAACATTAGCGCGTCCGTGTGAAAGTCCCATCTTCATTCTTTCTTGGGATGTGGGCATTGCTGGCAAGGCCAGCATTTATTGCCCATCCCTAATTGCCTTTGAGAAGGTGGTGGTGAGCCACCTTCTTGAACTGCTGCAGTCCGTGTGGTGAAGGTTCTCCCACAGTGCTGTTCGGGAGGGAGTTCCAGGATTTTGACCCAGCGACAATGAAGGAACGGCTGATATATTTCCAAGTCAGGATGGTGTGTGACTTGGAGGGAAACTTGGAGGTGGTGGTGTTCCCATGCGCCTGCTGCCCTCGTCCTTCTAGGTGGAAGAGGTTTTGGCGATAAACACTAATAGAATTGGGATCCTAAACTTGCACCTTTCTCAAACATAATACCTTCCTTCATTTCACGCTGAATGTATATTTGAAGGGAATAAACTTTATGCGCTTCTTATGCAAGTTGCAACTCCCAACGTGTTGCATTATAGCGGGTTTTTTATAAGCAGTTGTAGCCTTAATTGCAACATTTTTATCTCAAGCACAGATAGTCGTTCTTGATTTCACCGAGGTTCCCTGAGCTGTTTACAGGTTGTAGCCACACAAACTGTCTATAAAATGGTTTGTTTAAGTTGTTTCTCTTTTTTCAAACTACTCAATCTGCTGTTATTAAGCTTTAATGCTCAGTAATGAATCTGGTGCCAGGCGCTGCGTTCCAACTTGCGATTTCACAATCTACTGCCACAGACTTTGAGTGGGAGTGTCTTGCCCTGGGTCATCGTTGGAGAGATGGAATGAATAAAAGAGAGAGGGACTGAGAGAGAGACACAGAAACAGAGTGAGGGCAAATGAAAAACTGAAAGGTTGAGAGAGGGAGAAACATGGGAATCAGAGACGAGGGAAAATCAGAGAGACTTGAAGAGTAGGCATGAGAGACAGGAAGAAAGGGAATGAATCAAAGACTGAATTGTAAGAAAAATAGAAAGTGCAATAAAGAGAGGGAATCGGCAAGACAGAGAGAGGTCGAACAGGAGTGCCGTCCAAATTTAAGCAAACAATTGCAAATGAAGTATCGCAGAAAGGTTTGTTATGTCCAAATAAACACTCGCATTGGTGTGGTAATAAAACTTTTTTTTTTATTCCAAGTGAGTAGTGACACCACTGTGTCAGCCAAGGAGTTGGAGTTGGGGCGGGACTTGCGGCCTGACTCACAACAAACAGAGTCTATTTTACAGCAAACAGAGTCTATTTAAACAGGGGTAGAAATTAGTCTCGGGCGGTGGCGCAAAACAGGCGGTATGGGATCGGCCATTGACTGCAATATCAGGCGTTGTGTAGAACAGGTGGTCGATCCGATACCGCCCGAGACCCCAGAGTCTCATGCACTACAGCAAACTGAACTCCTGACCGAAACTGCAGCAGAGTCTCCCGATAAAAGCAGGATTATCTCTCCAGCAAAATGCAGTGAGTGGAGGATAGTTACACAATACAAATGTACGTGAAATCAATCCCAGCCACTCACAGCCGTGTGGTCTCCGAGCAGTGGCAACGGGGGAATTACCCAAACATCTCCATTCTGGCCGGGATTTGTGGAGTCACTAAAGGCAGCCTTTTTTTTAAATAAAGAACATTCCGTCAAAGAATAACAAAGGAATCCAAGAGAGGCGTAATCGCTACGATGTGCTTACTCTATCAAGAGGGACATCTTATGCCCAGTTAGGAAGATGCAAGTACCGTACCTATCAACGTTAGGGGACACAGTTTCACAATTTTGTGCATCGTCTGCTTTTTATTAGTTGTGAATATCTGTTGGCGTACACGTACACACCGTAACCGCAGTGCACAATGCCGGTAAAATCTGTTCCAGGAATAGTCAGCTGCTTGGGCCCAGGTCATCGACAGTGCGCTGAGGTGACTGCTAAACCTTTATAAAACACTGGTCCGGCCCCAGCTGGAGTATTGTGTCCAATTCTGGGCGCCACACTTTAGGAAGGGCGTGAAGGCCTTGGAGAGGGTGCAGAGGAGATTTACCAGAATGGCTCCAGGGATGGGAAATTACAGTTATGTGGAGAGAGTAGAGAAGCTGGGGTTGTTTTCTTTAGAGCAGAGAAGGCTAAGAGGAGATTTGATAGAAATGTTCAAAATCACGAAGGGTTTGGATAGCGTAAATAAAGAGAAACTTTCTAATGGCTGAAGGGTCGATAACCAGCGGGCACAGATTTAAGGTGATTGGCAAAAGAACAGAGGCGACATGAGGAAAAACGTTTTTACGCAACGAGTGGTTAGGATTTGGAATGCGTTGCCTGATAGGGCGGTGGAGGCAGATTCAATAGTGGCCTTCAAAAGGGAGTTGGATCAATACTTGAAGGAGAAAAAAATTTGCAGGGATATGGGGAAAGAGCGGGGGAGTGGGACTAACTGGATTGCGCTTCGAAAGAGCCAGCGCAGACTCAATGGGCCGAATGGCCTCCTTCTGTGCTGTACTTCTATGCTCTCTGTTCTAAATCTCTTACATTTAATCTTGTATTGATGGCCCCTAGGAACAGGAAGAGGCCATTCAGTCTCTTGAGCCTGTTCCGCCATTCAGTTAGATCATGGCTGATCTGTATCTCAACTGCATTTACCTGCCTTTGCTCCATAACCCTTGATACCCTTACCCAACAAAAAACAATCAATCTCAGTCAGTCTCAGATAGAGCTGGTCCATGCCGGTGTTTATGCTCCACACGAGCCTCCTCCCACCCCTCTTCATCTAACCCTAACAGCTCAACCTTCTATTCCTTTCTCCCTCATGTGTTTATCGAGCTTCCCCTTAACTGCACCTATGCTATTCGCCTCAACTACTCCCTGTGGTAGCGAGTTCCACATTCTCACTACTCTCTGGGTAAAGAGGTTCCTCCTGAATTCCCGATTGGATTTATTAGTGACTATCTTATGACCACACAGCTCTCTGCAGGTCCCGCGCAGCCCGGGACCGGCTTTTCCAATGTTAAGTTTTGCGCATACATGAATGAGCCGCGTAGCCCCTTAAAGGGACCACGCACCCAAAGAAAAATTAGGGGGAACATTGTTTATGACCCCTAGTTTTTGATATCCCCACAAGTAGAAAGATCTTCTTTACATTTACCCAATCAAACCCTTTCATAAAAGAAGTTGGGGAAGAGATAGCAGAGACACTATTATATTTATGTAAAAATACATCAGAAAAGGGAATAGTGCCAGAGGACTGACGGACAGCTAATGTGATTCCTATATTTAAAAAGGGAGATAGAGCAAGTCCAGGAACGATAGACCAATTAGCTTAATATTGGTGGTAGGAAAGATAATGGAATCCTTACTCAAAGATGTAATAGAAAAACATCTCGAAACTGAAAATATAACAGAGTAGCCAGCACAGATTCCAAAAGGGAAGGCCATGTTTGACTAACCTTATTGAAATCTTTGAAGAAGTAACAGAAAGAGTGGATAAGGACAATGCAAGTAGCAGAATGGAGAAATGAGCTGGCTACAAAACAAAAAACAGAGAGTAGGGGTTAAAGGTATTTACTCAGACTTCCACAAGGATCGGTGCTGGGACCACTGTTCTTCACCATTTACATAAACGACTTGGACTCGAGAATCGGAAATACAATTTCAAAATTTGCGGACAACACCAAATTGGGTGGTGTAGTTAATGCAAGAGGACTGCGACAAAATACAGGAAGGTATTCGTAAACTTGCAGAATTGGCGTGTAATTGGCAAATGAACTTCAATATAGATAAGTGTGAGGTGGTACATTTTGGTAGAATAAGGAGGCCACATACTCCTAGGAAAATAAGAGTCTAAATGGGTTAGAGGAACAGAGGGATCTGGGGGTACAGATTCACAAATCACCAAAAGTAGCGGCACAGGTCAATAAGGCCATAAAAAAAGCAAACCAAGCACTGGGATTCATTTCTAGAGGGATAGAATTGAAAAGCAGAGAAGTTATGTTAAACTTGCATAGAACCTTGGTTAGACCACACTTGGAGTATTGTGAACAGTTCTGGTCTCCATATTATAAAAAGGATATAGAGGCACTGGAGAAGGTGCAAAAAAGATTTACAAGGATGATAGCAGAACTGGGAGGTTAAACCTATCAGGAAAGATTGAACAGGCTGGGCTCTTTTCTCTAGAGATGAGAAGGCTGAGGGGTGACCTGATAGAGGTCTTTAAAATGATGAAAGGGTTTGATAGGGTAGATGTAGAGAAGATGTTTCCACTTGTGGGGGAGACCAGAACTAGGGGCCATCAATATAAGACAGTCACTAATAAATCCAATAGGGAATTCAGGAGAAACTTCTTTACCCAGAGAGTGGTGAGAATGTGGAACTCACTACCACAGGGAGTGGTTGAGGCGAATAGTTTAGATGCATTTAAGGGGAAGCTCGATAAACACATGAGGGAGAAAGGAATAGAAGGATCTGCTGATAGGGTGAGATGAAGAGGGGTGGGAGGAGGCTTGTGTGGAGCATAAACACCGGCACGGACCTGTTGGGCCGAATGGCCTGTTTCTGTGCTGTAAATACTATGTAATAATTTTAAAGACCTCTATTATATCACCCCTCAGCCTTCTCTTTTCTAGAGAAAAGAGCCCCAGCCTGTTCAGTCCTTCCTGATAGTTATAACCTCTCAGTTCTGGTTATCGTGTGGAATCTTTTCACACAGAGGGTTGTTGAGTTCTGGAACACACTACCTGACAAGAGTTGTGGAAAACTGCCCAGGTATGTCCTGTCAACAAAAAACAGGACAAATCCAATCTGGCCAATTACCGCCCCATCAGTCTACTCTCAATCATCAGCAAAGTGATGGAAGGTGTCATCGACAGTGCTAGCAAGTGGCACTTACTTACCAATAACCTGCTCACTGATGCCCAGTTTGGGTTCCGCCAAGACCACTCTGCTCCCGACCTCATTACAGCCTTGGTCCAAACATGGACAAAGGAGCTGAATTCCAGAGGTGAGGTGAGAGTGACTGCCCTTGACATCAAGGCAGCATTTGACTGAGTGTGGCATGAAGGAGCCCTAGTAAAACTGAAGTCAATGGGAATTGGAGGGAAAACTCTCCACTGGCTGGAGTCATACCAAGCACAATGGAAGATGGTTGTGGTGATTGAAGGTCAATCATCACAGCCCCAGGACATCGCTGCAGGAGTTCCTCAGGGCAGTGCCCTAGGCCCAACCATCTTCAGCTGCTTCATCAATGACCTTCCCTCCAACATAAGGTCAGAAATGGGGATGTTCGCTGATGACTGCACAGTGTTCAGTGCCATTCACAACTCCTCAGATAATGAAGCAATCCATGCCCGCATGCAACAAGACCTGGATGACGTTCAGGCTTGGACTGATAAGGGGCAGGTAACATTCGCGCCACAAGTGCCAGGCAATGACTATCTCCAACAAGCAATAGTCTAACCACTGCCCCTTGACATTGAATGGCATTACCATCGCTGAATCCCCCACCATCAACATCCTGGGGGTCACCGTTGACCAGAAACTTAACTGGACCAGCCACATAAATACTGTGGCAACAAGAGCAGGTCAGAGGCTAGGTATTCTGCGGCGAGTGTCTCACCTCCTGACTCCCCAAAGCCTTTCCACCATCTACAAGGCACAAGTCAGGAGTGTGATGGAATACTCTCCACTTGCCTGGATGAGTGCAGCTCCAACAACACTCAAGAAGCTCGACACCATCCAGGACAAAGCAGCCTGCTTGATTGGCACCCCATCCACCATCTTAAACATTCGCTCCCTCCACCACCGGCGTACCGTGGCTGCAGTGTGTACCATCTACAAGAGGCACTGCAGCAACTCACCAAGGCTTCTTCGGCAGCACCTCCCAAACCTGCAACCTCTTCCACCTAGAAGGACAAGGGCAGCAGGCACATGGGAACACCACCACCTCCAAGTTCCCCTCCAAGTCACACAGCATCCTGACTTAAAAGTATATCGCCGTTTCTTCATCGTCGCTAGGTCAAAATCCTGGAACTCCCTCCCTAACAGCACTGTGGGAGTACCTTCACCACACGGACTGCAGTGGTTCAAGAAGGCGGCTCACCACCACCTTCTCAAGGGCAATTAGGGATGGGCAATAAATGCTGGCGTTGCCAGCGACGCCCACATCCCATAAACAAATTTTAAAAAATCAAATTCCATAGGAACTTTGAAAAGGCAATTGGACGTGTACTTGAAGAGGACTGATTTGCAGGGTTACAGGGAAAAAGCTGGGGAGGGACTAAATTGGAAAGGTCTTTCAAAAAACTAGCACAGGCACAACAGGCTGAATGGCCTCCTGTGCTGTAAGATTCTATGACTGTATGATCTGGTTGCCTTTAATATTGAGCAGGGTGGTTTGAGAGGAACAATTCAACCTTAAATCTGATTGCTCGGTTGACCGATAGACTATGGGCTCCACCAAAACCACTTGGTGAGACAGCAGGATTCAGGCCCTCAATCTGTACCGATTCGCTCCACCTTGGTGCAGCCGACCTGATTGTGAGAATTGATGCGACCCAGCACGTGTAGTGATAACTGAGTTAGCTGGGGATATGTTCGCCTGCATCCAGAAGAAGGCAGTCCCACCTCTTCAGTCAGCGTGTGTCACACTTGCCCCCACTAGTTGTGCAAAGTTAATCAAGAAAGAGAGGTCACATTAATGTGGAGAACAGCTCATTATTCAAGAAAGAAATCTTTAAATTCCTAGTCATTTAATTGGCCTCTTGGAATTCCACCGACGCATTTCCAATTTGGGTATTCATTGTCTTGCTTCAAATTTAATTATAAATAAAGCTGATATATCTGAAGGCATGTTGACAGCAAGGCGAGGAAGAATGGAAACGTTTATATGTACCCTGATAGTTGTAACTTAGTGTTGAATTAGCTGGATGCACTTCTATAGGAAAGGCAAACTACTTATTGATGTTTTCGTTACAGAAAAAATTGCAAAATCTTTACTACCACGTGATTATTAAGACTCAGAACAGTTACAGCCATAATTCACTTTGTAAGATGAATTCTCCTGGATGGCATTACAGACCAGACGATTTTATCTAAATTTATCCAATTGCACATTTTCCTGGTTTACATTATACTGATGTTTCCACTTAAGTACATAAGAATTAGGAGCAGGAGTAGGCCATTCGGCCCCCTTGAGCCGGCTCCGCCATTCAATAAGATCATGGCTGATCATCAACCTCAACTCCACTTTTCCGCCTGATCCCCATATCCCTTGAGTCCAAAAATCTATCGATTGCAGAAAAGTCCAAAACTAGGGGCCATCAATATAAGATAGTCACTAATCAATAGGAAATTCAGGAGAAACTTCTTTACCCAGAGAGTGATGAGACTGTGGAACTCGCTACCACAGGGAGTGGTTGAGGTGAGATGGATTTAAGGGGAAGCTAGATAAACACATCAGGGAGAAAGGAATAGAAGGATATGCTGATAGGGTGAGATGAAGAGGGGTGGGAGGAGGCTCGTGTGGAGCATAAACTCCAACACAACTGGCCGAATGGCCTGTTTCTGTGCTGTACATTCTATGTAGTTTTATCTACAGTACATGATGGGGTACTGAGGTTAGTTAGTGTGTCTGTTCAGACAATACCATTGATTTAATCAAGGTACTAAGACACCATCTGATGTAACAAAAGCCTTTTCAACTCAGAGTGACCCCCCTCTCACGCAGATTATTTCACACACATCTGTGCAGCCTTGATGAGCCATCCTGCTCACACAACTAGTTATTAATTTGGATCCTTGCGTCCTTCTGCCGACGCAGCTCTCATTATTGTTTGAGTGCCGGAGCGGCTGGAGAACAAATCGAGGGCAGAATGTTAATTGGCCAATGATGGTGAGTTAAACTACCTGAGTTAGAAGTGGCTTTGATCATTGTTACACACTGATTAGCAAGTCAGAAACAAGCCAAGCCATTGGCTGTGCGATAATGTTTGCACAGGAGCATTTCACTGCTGCAGGAGCTCGTGCTTTCTCTTCTGCTGGGTGTGCTGGCGTTTCCACAGCCTGCTTCTGATCCAAGTCACACCATTGGCTCCCCAAGTCATGCAATATCTAAAGTTCAATGTATGGTATTTGAGAAGTATCATACTGGCAAATGTTTCTAATATTTGCTACACGTCAAATAAAAGGTAAAAAAATGCACGCATTGATCAGGAGCAAATATGTCATTTTATGTCATTCTTTGTATTTGATACACGAAAGCTACAATTAGTTAGGAAAATTGGCTAATTTGCAAAACGTTGTGAGGAAGTCTTGATTCACAGGACAGGAGTAAGATCGAGCTGTGCATATGACACTGAAGAAGAGGAAATCCATAAATATAAACGGAAAATGCTGGGAAGTTCTGATGAAAGGTCATCGAGCTGAAACGTTAACTCTGTTTCTCTCTCCACAGATGCTGCCTGACCTGCTGAGTGGTTCCAGCATTTTCTGTTTTTAGTTCAGATTTCCAGCATCCGCAGTATTTTGCTTTTGTAAGAGGAAAGCCATGTTTGAGATGACTGCCCCAATCCCGTCCATTGTAGGACAAGTTGCAGAGCATGATAGGAGGGCGAACACAATGCCACATGATAAAGGAACCTGGCAAGATGACAGGACCTGCTTTAATACCATGAGGAGGGGAGCCAAGGAAAACATCACCTTGAGACACGAAACACCATGAGGGTCAGGAGGAGCATTCAACCGTAGAGAGTTGGCCTTTAATGAGGAGAGAGTGTGCTCAATGCCATGGAGTGTTTGAAGGACACCATGGTTTAATTACCATAAATTATACCAAATCTCTAAGTACCCAGAGGGTGGTGGGGGTCTGGAACTCACTGCCTGAAAGGGTGGTAGAGGCAGAAACCCTCATCACATTTAAAAAGTACTTGGATATGCACTGGAAGTGCCGTAACCTACAGGGCTACGGACCAAGAGCTGGAAAGTGGGATTAGGCTGGATAGCTCTTTGTCGGCCGGCACAGCCATAATCTTCTATGATTCTATCTAACAATGTGCGGTACTCAACATAAAAGGGTAGAAATTACAGTCGGCCATATTTTCAGGCAAACGTTGATTGCGTTCATGTGACATTCTCTGTCCAAGCTGTGGCTCAGTGGGTAGCACACTTGCCTCTGAGTCAGAAGGTTGTGGGTTCCAGTCTCACTCCAGGGACTTGAGCACATAAACCTAGGCTGACACTCCAGTGCAGTGCTGAGGGAGTGCTGCACTGTCGGAGGTGCCGTCTTTTGGATGAGACGTTAAACCGAGGCCCCATCTGCTCTCTCAGGTGGACGTAAAAGATCCCATGGCACTATTTCTAAGAGCAGGGGAGTTATCCCTGGTGTCCTGGTCAATATTTATCCCTCAATCAAAATCACTAAAACAGATTATCCGGTCATTATCACATTGCTGTTTGTGGGAGCTTGCTGTGCGCAAATTGGCTGCCGCATTTCCTACATTACAACAATGACTGCACTCCAAAAAAAAAGTACTTCATTGGCTGTAAAGTGCTTTGGGACATCCAGTGGTTGTGAAAGGCGCTATAGAAATGCAAGTCTTTCTTTTTTCTTTCAATGGAGGCCTTAACCCATTTATTATGTCCCAGTCATTATGTCAGAGGTATTTGATTTAAATGTGTTAGCGTTCCTCTGCTAATTTCAATGACTATACATTCATGTACAATAGAACAATATAAAATAATACATTTGCTCCTGATCAATCTGCACACATTTAATCATCTTTTAATTCACATGTAGCAAATAAGAACAAAAGAATTAGGAGCAGGAGTCGGTCATTCGGCCCCTTGAGCCTGCTCCGCCATTCAATAAGATCGTGGCTGATCTTCGACCTCAACTCCACTTTCCCGCCCGATCCTCATATCCCTTGATTCCCCTAGAGTCCAAAAATCTATCGATCTCAGCCTTGAATATACTCAGAGACTCAGCATCCACAGCCCTCTGGGGCAGAGAATTCCAAAGATTCACCACCCTCTGAGTGAAGAAATTCCTCCTCATCTCAGCCTTAAATGGCCGACCCCTTATCCTGAGACTGTGACCCCTGGTTCTAGACTCTCCAGCCAGGGGAAACAACCTCTCAGCATCTACCCTGTCAATCCCCCTCAGAATCTTATGTGTTTCAATGAGATCACCTCTCATTCTTCCAAAACTCTAGGGATTATAGGCCCAATCTATTCCAATATTGGAAATATATGTAAATATGATACTTCGCAAGGATATGTCATTTTATCATATTGTGTTACTTGTGTATCAGTGAGATCCTGAGGAAAAACCAGCACAGCCAACACAAACACCAGCACAACCACCAGCAAAACCAGCATAACCACCAGCACAACCACCAACAAAACCAGCACAACCACCAGCACAACCAACACAAACACCAGCAAAACCAGCACAAGCACCAGCAAAACCAGCACAAACACCAGCACAACTAAAAGCACAAATACCAAAAAGAATGAAAGACTTGCATTTCTATAGCGCCTTTCACAAACTCAGGACATCCCAAAGCGCTTTACAGCCAATGAAGTACTTTTGAAGTGTAGTCACTGCTGTAATGTTGGAAACGCAGCAGCCAATTTGCGCACAGCAAGCTCCCACAAACAGCAATGTGATAATGACCAAATAATCTGTTTTTAGTGATGTTGATTGAGGGATAAATATTGACCAGGACACTGGCGAGAACTCCTCTGCTCTTCTTCGAAATAGTATCATGGGATCTTTTACCAGCATAACCAACAAGTACAAAACAAATTAGCACCAGCAAAATGCACCATCACAAACACAAATGACAGTGTCTCCACCACGGCAGAATCATTAACCAGGGCCAGGGGATGTAACTGCCACTTGAGGCAACACACACGGGTCTATCTTTCAGAATGAGTCGACAGAGAGAGACTGAGAGGGGTAGAGCGAGAGAGAGAGACAAGAAGAGAGAGGGAGACAGAGAGAAAAAACAGAAGCAGAGCGAGGAGAAAAAGAAGGCACAAGGAGAAACAGAAAAGAAAGAGAAACAGAAGGAGACAGAGAGGGGCAGATGGAGAGAAATCAGAGCAACACAGAGCGAAAGAAAAAAAGAGAAACAGAGAAGAGAGAGACAGACTGACAGAGAGAAACCGTAGGGAGACAGTGTGGGGCTTGTGCTGCTTCCCCGAGGTCTCTGCGGATCTTCCATTAATGTTACAGCTGGAGAACTCCTGCGGAAACTCAACCCCTGTTTTCTTTGCCCTACAATGTGCAACACGAGGGGAAGGACATAAAACAAAGGGCACTCACTCATTTACTGTTCTCATTGAATAATGGACAAAGTCAAGGCATCCAATCCCCAAAGCACCAATAAAAATCCCAGAATACCAGGCAATTAAAAACAGAGTTTGACCTATTCAGTCATCGTAAGTCAGGCTTAAACACCCGAGAGATATAGAACAGCAAATCCTTCAACTCACCAGGCCAGACTTGTGATACCAACAGAAAGTGCTGGCAATAAACAGGAGGCCAGTCAGCACCTGTGTAGAGGAAAGACCGTTTTGAGAATTTTGGCCGGGGACTTCCTCCGAGGAGGCCCTGCTCCTTCAGCGTTAGCTCACGTTGCTGGGTTTCTGCCACACTGGTGGAGTTTGGGGAGGGCAATCTCCCAGGAAATTCTCGGCCTTTGGGTTTTTACACTTTAGACTGACTGACAGGCAGATGAGTGAGATCGGGAAAATAGAGAGAGCATCACCAGGGGAGCAAAGACAGCAGATGCAGCAATTTCAGCAAAATCCAGAGTCGCAGGAAAGGAGGGGAAGAATAGAAACAGAAAGAATTGGCCTTTCGATAGAGCTTTAGGACGTCCCAAAGTGCTTTACAGCCAATGAAGTACTTTTTGAAGTACAGTCACTGTTGTAATGTAGGAAACGCGGCAGCCAATTTGCGCACAGCAAGCTCCCACAAACAGCAATGTGATAATGACCAGATAATCTGTTTTTAGTGATGTTGTTGAGGGATAAATATTGACCCCAGGACACCAGGAAGAACTCCCCTGCTCTTCCTCAGAATAGTGCCATGGGATCTTTGACTGGCTTTCGTTCTTTTTTAAAGATTATTTTGCAACTGTAATTCAACGGCTATCCCTTGCTCTGCTACTAACCTGTCTGCAGCACATGTAGCAAGGCACTGGGGCACGAGGGGCCTGATGGTGTATATGATAGGGCCTGGGTTACCATGGGACTTAGGAGTTGAATACCATCAACATCCTGGGGGTCACCATTGACCAGAAACTTAACTGGACCAGCCATATAAATACTGTGGCAACAAGAGCAGGTTAGAGGCTGGGTATTCTGCGGCGAGTGTCTCACCTCCTGACTCCCCAAAGCCTTTCCACTATCTACGAGGCACAAGTAAGGAGTGTGATGGAATACTCTCCACTTGCCTGGATGAGTGCAGCTCCAACAACACTCAAGAAGCTCGACACCATCCAGGACAAAGCAGCCTGCTTGATTGGCACCCCATCCACCACCTTAAACATTCACTCCCTCCACCACTGGCGTACCGTGGCTGCAGTGTGTACCATCTACAAGATGCACTGCAGCAACTCGCCAAGGCTTCTTCGGCAGCACCTCCCAAACCCGCGACCTCTTCCACCTAGAAGGACAAGGGCAGCAGATGCATGGGAACATCATCACCTCCAAGTTCCCCTCCAAGTCACACACCATCCTGACTTAGAAATATATCAGCCGTTCCTGCATCGTCACTGGTTCAAAATCCTGGAACTCCCTCCCTAACAGCACTGTGGGAGTACCTTCACCACACGGACTGCAACGTTTCAAGAAGGCGGCTCACCACCACCTTCTCAAGGGCAATTAGGGATGGGCAATAAATGCTGGCCTTGCCAGCAACGTCCACATCCCATGAACGAATTTAAAAAAAAGAATAGTGCTGTTGTGTGGAAGGGAATTCAGAGCTGGTTGTTTTGAGTTTGTGCTGATAAATGAGCTGCCTGGATTCGCGGCCAGTACTCCTGAAACTATCTCAGGTTTGAACCTCAACCTAGCCTTGGATCAGTTTAAACGTTCCAAGAATTGCATTTACTGGCGTTGCTCACAGGTAGCCAGAGCAGGCAATCTCGCTTACCTTCCTCTTCATCTTTGCGTTGCTGCTTCTGTCGCTGCCTCTCCTTTTAGGCTTCTACCCCTCTCTCTTCTTTGCTCCTCTTTCTCCTTTTCTGTTTCTCCTTCGGACATCCTGTTTCTCTCCTTTTCTCTCTCTCTTTATCCTTCTCTCTGTCCTCTCTCTCCTTCTCTCACTCTCTCTCTTTCTCCTCCTCTCTCTGCTTTTCTCTGTCCTCCTCCTCTCCTCTCCTCTCTCTCCTTCGATCTCTTTCCTCTTCTGCTTCATTCTGGCCTAGAAATTGGTGAAGTTGCTGACGAATGTTGAAAGGGGGTGCCTGAAACGGGAGTTAGACCCACTATTTGCGTATACTGGAGTCAGCCGTGGCTCAGTTGGTAGCACACTGAGTCAGAAGGTTGTGTGGGTTCAAATCCCACTGCAGAGACTTGAGCACAAAATCTAAGCTAGATTGTCCATTGATTAAAATTAGTTCCTAAAATGACAGTTCTGTGTCTATCTGTGCTCTGTAGTTGGTTCCATTCCCCGGCACTAACGCCTTGCATCTGTAAGAGTGCAACGTTAAAAAAATGTAAAGAATGAAACTGTCATAGCCAAGATACAGAAATGGTCATTTTACAATATATTTTACTTGCCTTAAAACCTACTTCTTTGACCAAGCTATTGGTCACCTGTCCTAATTTCTCGTTATGTGGCTCGGTGTCAAATTTTTTGTCTTATAATACTCCTGTGACGCGCCTTGGGACGTTTTACTACGTTAAAGGCGCTATACAAGTTGTTGTTGTTGCTTAAACTCAGAAACTAACCTTTGTTATGTGATTAAAACTATCAGCCCCAACAGCATATCAGTGCAGCTGTGCATTGAGCACTTTGAAACTCCTTATTGTATTCCAGTCATCACCAGATAGCATTTGTTGTGATGTAATGTTGATACTTAATGTATAAGTCAGCCCGCAGTGGGCAGCACCCTCGCCTCTGAGTCAGAAGGTTGTGGGTTCAAATCCCACTCCAGAGATTTGAGCACATAATCCAGGCTGATACTCCCAGTGCAGTGCTGAGGGAGTGCTGCACTGTCAGAAGTGCTGTCTTGCGGATGAGATGTTAAACTGAGGCCACGTCTGCCCTCAGGTGGGCGTAAAAGTGCCCATGGCCACTATTTCAAAGAAGAGCAGGGGAGTTCTCCCTGGTGCCTTGGCCAATATTTATCCCTCAACAAACATCACTAAATTATCTGGTCATTATCACATTGCTGTGTGTGGGAGCTTGCTGTGTGCAAATTGGCTGCCGCGTTTCCCACATTACAGCAGTGACTGTTGGTTTATTGGTTGTGAAGCGCTTTGAGACGTCATGAAACGTAAGTTGGTTCATTCTTAGAAAATATCAGCGACTGAAAAACCGAGGATAAGCTTTGTTTCTTTATTACGACAGTGAACTCCTCACCGCGCACCCCATAGCTATTAATATTTATGTATAAAAGAAATGGTGTGGGACCTCTTTAAAGCCTTATTGAGACATGAGAATTTATACTAAAACATGAGGAATTAGCTGCAGCACATCATTTAGACTCACCATCTGTTGTGTTAATAATGTGCCAATCCATCCTCAGATACACAATCATTCATGTTGCCTGTACTCAGAAATCTGTTGCTGCGGATTAATTGTCTTCTTGTTCTTTTGACACATGATTAATATTCATATAAATTAATACAATATATAGAGGAGCAGGACTGTATTGAAATAATTGTCTATTTAGATAAAGGTGCTTTTGTTGATGTTCTCTTTAAATGAGAATGATTGACAATATTAATCTGGTAGGATTTCCCTCGACAATACTTCAGCTCTCATTTATAGGAGACAGCTGGCAGCACTACAATAAAGTTTTATTCATTAGGTTGAACTCAGGTTTAATTTAATCCCAGATAACGGAATTCTTCAGAAGCCAATGCGTTTAGTTTGGGAGCCAGTCTTTGGCTCAGGTGGCAGCATTCCTGCCTCTGGGTCCGAAGGTGCAGCATTCGAATCCCACTCTAGACAGTCCTGGCGAGCGGAGACTGGAATAGGTTCTCTATAATGCTGAAGTTTGATATCCGGCGGGGGACTTGCAGCCGGGCAGAGTGGCTCACGGGGTAGTGTTCTCACCTCTTTATCAGAAGGGGTTGAGTTTGTTCTCTGGCGAGCAAAGACTGGAGCACTGGCGGTGAATACTGGGTTGATGTCCAGCGCAGTACTTGTGTCCAACGGGAGTGGTGCTATGGTGAAAGAGCAGGGGTGGGGGGGTGGGAGTGGTACTAATTGGAGAGCTCTTTCAAAGAGCCGGCACAGGCACGAGTGGCTGAATGACCTCCTTCTGTGCTGTATCATTCTATGATAGGTGTCCCTTCCATCATAAAGGGTAGGGTGGGGCTCAATAGCCTTGGTGCAGCCCAACTAGGAGAAGTTAAGAAGGTAGACTGAAGACAAAAACTGTGAGGAAGGCAACAGGAAGCTACCTCAGCGACTTCCCCAGTACAAAGCTCAAAAGCCTCATGAGTGAGATTTGAGTTGAGACCTTCCCTAGGGGCAGAACACAACAGATGGGTGGATATTTATGATAGCAAAATACTGCGGATGCTGGAAAATTGAAACAACAACAGAAAATGCTGGGAAAACTCAGCAGGCCAGGCAACATCCGTGGAGAGAGAAACAGAGTTAACGTTTCAGGTCAAAACCCTTCGTCAGAACTGAGAAAAAAGCAGGAAATTAAACATAAAAAAGCAAGTTTGGAGGCTGGGGGGAGGAATAAAAGAACAAATGGGGTGGTCTATGGTAAGTAGAGACATTAAGAGATGCTCAAGGCAAGACGAGATGGTAATGGGACAGGTTAAGAAACAAAAGGTGGCGTGAAGTGTGAAATGCTGGCAGAATGAGAGACAGCTGCTGTGGGGGGAGAGAGAGAGAAAAAAGGGAAAAGGCACAAACCAAAAGGGTGGATAAAATGTATATATATGTGTGGTAGGGGCCGAGGTTATGATCTGAAATTGTTGAACTCGATATTGAGTCCGGAAGGCTGTAAAGTGCCTAATCGGAAGATGAGGTGCTGTTCCCTGAGCTTCCGTGGAACAATGCACGAGGACGGTGAGGTCTGAGTGGGCATGGAGAGGTGAATTAAAATGACAAGCAACCGGAAGCTCAGGGTCACCCTTACGGACTGAACGGAGGTGTACCGCAAAGCGGTCATCCAATCTGCGTTTGGTCTCTCCAATGTAGAGGAGACCACATCGTGAGCAGTGAATACAGTATACTAGATTGCAAGAAGTACAAGTAAATCGCTGTTTCACCTGGAAGGGGTGTTTGGGGCCCTGGAGAGTGGGAAGGGGGGATGTATAAGGGCAGGTGTTGCATCTCCTGCGCTTGCACAGGAAGGTGCCGAGCGAGGGGGAAGGGGTGCTGGGGGTGATAGAGGAGTGGACTAGGGTGTCGCGGAGGGAGCGGTCCCTATGGAATGCTGAAAGGGGAGGTGAGGGGAAGATACGTTTGGTGGTGGGATCACGTTGGAGGTGGCGGAAATGGCGGAGGATGATCCGTTGAATGTGGAGGCTGGTGGGGTGAAAGGTGAGGACAAGGGGAACTCTATCGTGGTTCCGGGAGGGAGGGGCCGGGGTGAGGGCAGAAGTGTGGGAGATAGAACGGACACGGTCGAGGGCCGTGTCGACCACGTTAGAGGGGAATCCTCAGTTGAGGAAAAAGGAAGACATGTCGGAAGCACTGGTATGGAAGGTGGCATTGTTGGAGCAGATGCGGCGGAGACGGAGAAACTGGGAGAAGGGAATAGAGTCCTTACAGGAGGCGGGGTGGGAGGAAGTGTAGTCCAGGTAGCTGTGGGAGTCAGTGGGCTTGTAGTGAATGTTGTTCAATAACCTATCCCAGAGATGGAGACGGAGAAGTCGAAGAAGGGAAGGGAAGAGTCGGAGATGGACCATGTGAAGATGAGGGAAGGGTGGAAATTGGAGGCAAAGTGAATGAAATTAATTACATAGAATGGAGCAGGTGATGTGTTACTGTTGCGAGATGTGGGAGCCGGTGGACCCCATTGAGGCTCACGGTGATTACATCTGTGACAAGTGTCTGCTGCTACAGGAACTCCAGCTCCGTATTGATGAGCTGGAGTCTGAGCTTCAGACACTGCGACACATCAGGGTGGGGGAGAAGTACCTGGACTTTGTGTTTCAGGAGGTGGTCACACCTATGAAGTTAATTAATTCAGATGTAGCCCATGGTCAGGGACAGGACGGTGTGACTACGAGTGAGGCAGGTACGGGGATCCAGGAGGTAGTGTTGGAGGAGCCGCAGCCCTTGCTCTTGTCCAACAGGTTCGAGGTTCTTACTCCCTGTGAGGACGGGAGCAGGGACTGCAGGGAGGATGAGCAACCTGGCCACAGCACCGTGGAACGGGGGGCCATTCAAGAGGGGGGAGTAAATAGAAATGTTGTAGTGGTAGGGGATAGTATTATTAGGGGGATAGATAGAGTTCTCTGCAGCCGAGAGCGAGAGTCCCGTAGGCTGTGTTGCCTGCCCGGTGCCAGGGTTAAGGACATCTCCTCTGGGCTGGAAAGAAACTTGCAGTGGGAGGGGGTGGATCCAGTTGTCGTGGTCCATGTTGGTACAAACGACGTAGATAGGACAAGGAAGCCGGTTCTGTTAAAGGAGTATGAGCAGCTAGGGGTCAAATTAAAAAACAGAACCTCAAGGGTAATAATCTCTAGATTATTACCTGAGCCACGAGCGAATTTGGCTAGGACAAATAAAATTAGAGAGTTAAATGAGTGGCTCAAAGACTGGTGTGGGAGAAATGGGTTTTGCTTCCTGGGACACTGGCACCAGTACTGGGACAGGAGGGAGCTGTTCCGTTGGGACGGGCTTCACTTGGCCAGTGCTGGGACTAGAGTCCTGGCGGATCATATAACTAGGGCTGTAGAGAGGGCTTTAAACTAACTAGTGGGGGGGAGGTTCCTGGAGAGCAAATAATAAAAATGACAACAGAGAAGGTCATAGACTTAGGTAGCAGTGGGGAAATTAAAAACCAGAGTGTGTCAGGAAGGGGCAGAAGGTATGGAGTAAAAGGTAAAGTAATAAAAAGGGCAAAAGCAGGAACTAAGTGTCACAAAACATATTTGAAAGTTCTCTATCTGAATGCACGTAGCATTCGTAACAAAATAGACGAGTTAATGGCACAAATAACGACATATGGGTATGATCTTGTGGCCATTACAGATACATGGCTGCAGGGTGACAATGCCTGGGAATTAAACACACCAGGTTATTTAACGATGAGGAAGGACAGGCAGGAAGGAAGGGGAGGTGGGGTGGCTATGTTAATAAAGGAAGGAATCACTGTAATACAGAGAAAGGATATTGGGTCAAAAGATCAGGATAATGAAAGAGTTTGGGTGGAGATAAGGAATAATAAGGGGAAAAAAACACTAGTGGGCGTAGTCTATAGGCCTCCGAACAGTTGCAACTCTGTTGGACGGAGTATCAATCAGGAAATAGTTGAGGCTTGTAATAAGGGAACATCTATAATTATGGGGGATTTTAACTATCATATTAATTGGACAAATCAAATGGGGCAGGGCTGCCTTGAGGATGAGTTCATTGAGTGTATTAGGGATGGGTTTCTTGAGCAGTATGTAACTGAACCGACCAGGGGGCAAGCAACCTTAGATCTGGTCCTGTGTAACGAGACAGGATTAATTAAAAATATCCTAGTAAAGGATCCCCTTGGAATGAGTGACCATAACATGGTTGAATTCCATATTCAATTAGAGGGTGAGAAGGTTGGATCTCAAACAAGCGTGCTAAGCTTGAATAAAGGAGACTATGAAGGTATGCGAGCGGAATTGAGTAGAGTGGATTGGGAAAATAGATTAAAGGGTAAGACGATACATGATCAGTGGTGTACATTTAAGGAGTTATTTTACAACTTCCAAAAAATATATATTCCACTTAGAAGAAAAGCGTGTAAAAGAAAAGACAGTCATCCGTGGCTAAGTAAAGAAATTAAGGATAGTATTCAACTAAAAACAAGGGCTTATAAGGTAGCCAAATCTAGTGGAAGGATAGAGGATTGGGAAAACTTTAAAAGACAGCAAAAAATAACAAAAAGATTGATTAAGAAAGGGAAGATAGATTATGAAAGTAAATTAGCAAAAAATATAAAAACAGATAGTAAGAGTTTTTATAGTTATATAAAAAGAAAAAGGGTGGCTAAAGTAAATGTTGGTCCCTTAGAGGATGAGACTGGGAAATTAATGGTGGGAAATATGGAGATGGCAAATACACTGAATGAATATTTTGTATCAGTCTTTACAGTAGAGGACACTAAGAATATCCCAGCACTGGACAAACAGGGGGCTATAGGGGGGGAGGAGCTAAACACGATCAAAATCACTAAGGAAGTGGTACTCGGTAAAATAATGGGACTCAAGGCAGATAAATCACCTGGACCTGATGGCTTACATCCTAGGGTCTTGAGGGAAGTGGCGATAGGGATTGTGGATGCATTGGTAATAATTTTCCAAAACTCCCTGGACTCAGCAAAGATCCCGGCAGACTGGAAAACTGCTAATGTAACACCCTTATTTAAAAAGGGCAGTAGACAGAAGGCTGGAAACTATAGCCTAACATCTGTGGTAGGTAAAATTTTGGAGTCCATTATTAAGGAGACAGTAACGGGACATTTGGATAATCATAATTTAATAGGACAAAGTCAGCATGGTTTTATGAAGGGGAGGTCATGTTTGACAAATTTGCTGGAGTTCTTTGAGGAAGTAACATACAGGGTGGATAAAGGGGAACCAGTAGATGTGGTGTATTTAGACTTCCAAAAGGCATTTGACAAGGTGCCACATAAAAG
The DNA here is from genome assembly GCA_030390025.1 of Squalus acanthias. Taxonomy (NCBI): domain Eukaryota; kingdom Metazoa; phylum Chordata; class Chondrichthyes; order Squaliformes; family Squalidae; genus Squalus; species Squalus acanthias. Next base: position 97,751,375 of record CM059437.1, read on the forward strand.
ATTATTGCTTAAGATAAAAAATCACTAGATTGGGGGTAATATTCTGGCATGGATAGAGGATTGGCTATCTAACAGAAGGCAGAGAGTTGGGATAAATGGTTCATTCTCAGACTGGCAATCAGTAACTAGTGGTGTTCCGCAGGGGTCAGTGCTGGGTCCCCAACTCTTTACAATCTATATTAACGATTTGGAGGAGGGGACCGAGTGTAACATATCAAAGTTTGCAGATGATACTAAGATGGGAGGGAAAGTAGTGAGTGAGGAGGACATAAAAAATCTGCAAGGGGACATAGACAGGCTAAGTAAGTGGGCAGAGATTTGGCAGATGGAATACAATACTGGAAAGTGTGAGGTTATGCACTTTGGCAGGAAAAATAGTAGAGTAAGTTATTATCTTAATGGCAAGAAACTGGAAAGTACTGAAGTACAAAGGGATCTGGGGATCCTGGTGCACGAAACTCAAAAGGTTAGTATGCAGGTGCAGCAAGTGATTAAGAAGACCAATGGAATGTTGGCTTTCATTGCTAGGGGGATAGAATATAAAAATAGGGAGGTATTGCTTCAGTTGTACAAGGTATTGGTGAGACCGCACCTGGAATACTGCGTACAGTTTTGGTGTCCATACTTAAGAAAAGACATACTTGCTCTCGAGTCAGTACAAAGAAGGTTCACTCGGTTAATCCCGGGGATGAGGGGATGGACATATGAGGAGAGGTTGGGTAGATTGGGACTCTACTCATTGGAGTTCAGAAGAATGAGAGGCGATCTTATTGAAACATATAAGATTGTGAAGGGGTTGGATCGGGTTGATGCGGGGAGGATGTTCCCGATGATGGGTGAAACTAGAACTAGGGGGCATAGTCTTAGAATAAGGGGCTGCTCTTTCAAAACTGAGATGAGAAGGAACTACTTCACTCAGAGGGTGGTTAGTCCATGGAATATGCTGCCCCAAAAAGCTGTAGAAGCTACATCATTAAATAAATTTGAAACAGAAATAGACAGTTTCCTAGAAGTAAAGGGAATTAAGGGTTACGGGGAGCGGGCAGGAATTTGGACATGAGTCTAGATTCGGATCGGTCATGGCCCTGTGGGTAGCATAGCAGGCCCAGGGGCCGTGTAGCCTGATCCTGCTCCTATTTCGTGTGTCCAATTCTGTTAGGTTCAGGAGATGGTTCTGTGATAGTAGATTGGCGGTTAGGATCAGATCAGCCATGATCTTATTGAATGGCGGAGCAGGCTCGAGGGGCCAATTGGCCTACTCCTGCTCCTATTTCTTATGTTCTTATGAAATTGTCTAGTTCAGGGTGAGAGCAGGAAACGGCACCGGTACAGTCGTCAATGTACCGGAAAAAGAGGTGAGGGAGGGGACCCAAGTAGGACTGGAACAAAGAGTGTTCCACATATCCCACGAAAAGGCAGGCATAGCTAGGACCCATGCGGGTACCCATAGCAACACCTTTGATTTGGAGGAAATGAGTGGAGTCAAAGGAGAAGTTGTTCAATGTGAGAACAAGTTCAGCCAGGCGGAGGAGGGTGGTGGTGGATGGGGACTGGTTGGGCCTCTGTTCAAGGAAGAAGCGGAGCGCCCTCAGGCCATCCTGGTGGGGGATGGAGGTGTAGAGGGATTATACGTCAATGGTGAAAAGGAGGCGGTTGGGGCCAGGAAACTGGAAACTGTTAAAGTGGCGGAGGGCGTCAGAGGAATCGCGGATGTAGGTGGGAAGGGACTGGACAAGGGGAGAGAAAATAGAGTCGAGTTAGGAAGAGATAAGTTACGTGGGGCAAGAGCAGGCTGAAACGATGGGTCTACCAGGGCAGTCCTGTTTGTGGATCTTGGGAAGGAGGTAGAAGCGGGCTGCGCGGGGTTGGGGAACTATGAGGTTGGCGGCCGTGGGGGGAAGATCTCTAGAGGAGATGAGGTCAGTGACAGTCTTGGAAACGGTGGCTTGATGTTCGGTAGTGGGGTCATGGTCCAGGTGGAGGTAGGAGGAGGTGTCGGAGAGTTGGCGTTCAACTTCCGCTAGGTAGAGGTCGGTTCGCCAAGCAACAACAGCACCACCCTTGTCAGCAGGTTTAATGACAATGTCGGGATTGGATCGGAGAGAATGGAGTGCTGCAAGTTCAGAGGGAGGTAGGTTGGAGTGAGTGAGGGGAGCAGAGAAATTGAGCTGGCCGATGTCACGGCGGCAGTTTGCAATGAAAAGATCTAGAGAGGCCAGAGGGAGGGGTCCAGGTGGAACGAGAATTCTGAAAGCGGGAGAAAGGGTCAGCCGTGCGGGGGGAAGACTCCTGGCCAAAGAAGTGGGCACGGAGACGAAGGCGGCGGAAAAAGAGCTCAGCATCGTGCCGAACTCGAAATTCATTGAGGTGGGGGTGTAAGGGGATGAAGCTCAGGCCTTTGCTGAGGACTGATCGTTCGGGGTCAGAGAGGGGAGAAGGTCAGAGGGGATAGTGAAAACGCAGCAGGGGGTGAGATTGGGAGAAGGGGGGTCAGAGGAAAGTGAAGGGGAAGAAGGTTCCGGAGGGGCGTTCGTGTCCGAGAGTTGTTGAAGCTTGCGATCCTTGACATCGGAAAGGAAGAAGAAAAGTTTTTTGTTGAAGCGTCGGATGAGTCTAAGGATGAAATGGAACTGTGGACCCGGACAGCTTTGAGATAGAGTGCGCCGGTGCTGCTGAAGAGAGAGGTCGAGAGTGTTCATGTGGCGCCGCATGGCGTTGAGCGTAGATCTCAAGATGCGGCGAGAGCAATAGTTCGAGGAACGATGAATATCTTGGAGATATTTATGTTGTTTGCTCAATGTAATATCCTATTTAAGAACATAAGAAATAGGAGCAGGAGTAGACCAATCGGCCCCTCGAGCCTGCTCCGCCATTCAATAAGACCATGGCTGATCTGGTCCTAACCTCAAATCTAAAGAACACAAGAAGTAGGAGCAGGACCCGGCCACTCAGCCCCTGGGCCCGCTCCGCCACCCACAGGGCCTTGACCGATCCGAACTCAGCCTCATGTCCAATTTCCTGCCCGCTCCCCGTAACTCCTAATTCCCTTTACTTCTAGGAAACTGTCTATTTCTGTTTTAAATTTATTTAATGATGTAGCTTCCACAGCTTCCTGGGGCAGCAAATTCCACAGACCTACTACCCTCTGAGTGAAGAAGTTTCTCCTCATCTCAGTTTTGAAAGAGCAGCCCCTTATTCTAAGATTATGCCCCCTAGTTCTAGTTCCACCCATCCTTGGGAACATCCTTACCGCATCCACCCGATCAAGCCCCTTCACAATCTTATATGTTTCAATAAGATCGCCTCTCATTCTTCTGAACTCCAATGAGTAGAGTCCCAATCTACTCAACCTCTCCTTATATGTCCACCCCCTCATCCCCGGGATTAACTGAGTGAACCTTCTTTGTACTGCCTCGAGAGCAAGTATGTCTTTTCTTAAGTATGGACACCAAAACTGTATGCAGTATTCCAGGTGCGGTCTCACCAATACCTTATATAACTGCAGCAATACCTCCCTGTTTTTATAATCTATCCCCCTAGCAATAAAAGCCAACATTCCGTTGGCCTTCTTGATCACCTGCTGCACCTGCATACTAACTTTTTGATTTTCTTGCACTAGGACCCCCAGATCCCTTTGTACTGCAGTACTTTCCAGTTTCTCGCCATTAAGATAATAACTTGCTCTCTGATTTTTCCTGCCAAAGTGCATAACCTCACATTTTCCAATATGGTATTGCATCTGCCAAATCTCCGCCCACTCACCCAGCCTGTCTATATCCCCTTGTAGATTTTTTATGTCCTCCTCACTTTCTACTTTCCCTCCCATCTTTGTATCATCTGCAAACTTTGATATGTTACACTCGGTCCCCTCCTCCAAATCGTTAACATAGATTGTAAAGAGTTGGGGACCCAACACCGACCCCTGCGGAACACCACTGGCTACTGGTTGCCAGTCCGAGAATGAACCATTTATCCCAACTCTCTGCTTCCTGTTAGATAACCAATCCTCCACCCATGCCAGAATATTACCCCCAATCTAGTGATTTTTTATCTTGAGCAATAATCTTTTATGTGGCACCTTGTCGAATGCCTTCTGGAAGTCTAAATACACTACGTCCACTGGTTCCCCTTTGTCCACCCTGTACGTTATGTCCTCAAAGAACTCAAGCAAATTTGTCAGACATGACTTCCCCTTCATAAAGCCATGCTGACTTTGTCCTATTAAATTATGTTTATCTAAATGTTCCGTTACTGTCTCCTTAATAATAGACTCCAAAATTTTGCCAACCACAGATGTTAGGCTAACTGGTCTATAATTTCCAGCCTTCTGCCTACTACCCTTTTTAAATAAGGGTGTTACATTAGCAGTTTTCCAATCTGCCGGGACCTTTGCTGAGTCCAGGGAATTTTGGAAAATTATTACCAAAGCATCCACAATCCCAACTGCCACTTCCCTCAAGACCCTAGGATGTAAGCCATCAGGTCCAGTGGATTTATCCGCCTTGAGTCCCATTATTTTACTGAGTACCAATTCCTTAGTGATTTTAATCGTATTTAGCTCCTCCCCCCCTAGAGCCCCCTGTTTGTCCAGTGTTGGGATATTCTTAGTGTCCTCTACCGTGAAGACTGAAACAAAATATTTGTTCAGCATTTTTGCCATCTCCATGTTTCCCACCATTAATTTCCCGGTCTCATCCTCTAAGGGACCTACGTTTGCCTTAGCCACCCTTTTTCTTTTTATATAACTATAGAAACTCTTGTTATCTGTTTTTATATTTTTTCCTAATTTATTTTCATAATCTATCTTCCCTTTCTTAATCAATCCTTTAGTTACTTTTTGCTGTCTTTTGAAGACTTCCCAATCTTCTATCCTCCCACTAAGTTTGGCTACCTTATATGTCCTTGTTTTTAGTTGGATACTATCCTTAATTTCTTTACTTAGCCACGGATGGCTGTCATTTCTTTTACACCCTTTTTTCCTCAGTGGAATATATATTTTTTGAATGTTGTAAAATAACTCCTTAAATGAACACCACTGCTTATGTACCGTCTTACCCTTTAATCTATTTTCCCAGTCCACTTTAATCAATTCTGCTCTCATACCATCATAGTCTCCTTTATTCAAGCTCAGTACGCTTGTTTGAGAACCAACCTTCTCACCCTCTAATTGGATATGGAATTCAACCATGTTATGGTCACTCATTCCAAGGGGATCCTTAACTAGGACATTATTAATTAATCCTGACTCATTACACAGGACCAGGTCCAAGGTTGCTTGCCCCCTTGTAGGATCAGTTACAAACTGCTCAAGAAATCTATCCCTAATACACTCAATAAACTCTTCCTCAAGTCTGCCCTCCCCAATTTGATTTGTCCAGTTAATATGATAGTTAAAATCCCCCATAATTATAGCTATTCCCTTATTACATGCCCCAACTATTTCCTGATTAATACTTCTTCCAGCAGAGTTGCAACTATTAGGAGGCCTATATACTACTCCCACTAGTGTTTTTTTCCCCTTATTATTCCTTATCTCCACCCAAACTGTTTCATTATCCTGATCCTTTGACCCAATATCATTTCTCTGTATTACAGTGATTCCTTCCTTTATTAACATAGCCACCCCACCTCCCCTTCCTTCCTGCCTGTCCTTCCTGATTGTTAAATATCCTGGCATATTTAATTCCCAGTCATTGTCACCCTGCAGCCATGTTTCTGTAATGGCCACAAGATCATACCCATACGTAGTTATTTGTGCCGTTAACTCGTCCATTTTGTTACGAATGCTACGTGCATTCAGATAAAGAACTTTCAATTATGTTTTGTGACACTTAGTTCCTGCTTTTTCCTTTTTTGACACTTTACCCTTTACTCCATACCTTCTGTCCCTTCCTGACACGCTTTCCTCTGTCTCCCTGCTCAGGTGCCCAACCCCCTGCCACTTTAGTTTAAACCCTCCCCAACAGCACTAGCAAACACTCCCCCTAGGACAGCGGTCCCAGCCCTGCCCAGGTGCAGACCGTCCGGTTTGTACTGGTCCCACCTCCCCCAGAACCAGTTCCAATGTCCCAGGAATTTGAATCCCTCCACCTTGCACCATTCCTCTAGCCACGTATTCATTTGAAATATCCTCCTATTTCTACTCTGACTAGCACGTGGCACAGGTAGCAATCCTGAGATTACTACCTTTGAGGTCCTATTTTTTAATTTCCCTCCTAACTCCCTATATTCTGCTTTTAGGACCTCATCCCCTTTTTTACCTATATCGTTGGTGCCTATGTGCACCACGACAGCTGGCTGTTCGCCCTCCCCCTCCAAAATGTTCTGTAGCCGCTCCGAGACGTCCTTGACCCTTGCACCAGGGAGGCAACACACCATCCTGGAGTCTCGGTTGCGGCCGCAGAAATGCCTATCTATTCCCCTTACAATTGAGTCCCCTATCACTATAGCTCTACCACTCTTTTTCCTCCCAGCCTGTGCAGCAGAGCCACCCATGGTGCCAGGAAGTTGGCTGCTGCTGCCTTCCCCTGATAAGTCATCCCCCCAACAGTATTCAAAGTGGTATATCTGTTTGAGAGGGGGATGTCCACAGGGGACCCCTGCACTACCTGCCTGCACCTCTTACTCTGCCTGGTGGTCACCCATTTACTTCCTGCCTGTGCACCCTTTGCCTGCGGTGTGACCAACTCTCTAAACGTGCTATCCACGAGGTTCTCAGCATCGCGAATGCTCCAATATGCCTCCATCCGCAGCTCCAGCGCTGCAATGCGGTCTGTCAGTAGCTGCAGCTGGATACACTTCCCGCACACATGGTTGTCAGGGACACCGGAAGGGTCTCTGATTTCCCACATCGAGCAGGAGGAGCATAACACGGGGCTGGGCTGTCCTGTCATGACTTACCCTTTAATTAATTGAACTTAAATTAAATCAAATCAATACCACCAATTACACTCAATTAAATGATATACTCAAGGGCCCTTGGTTACTAGCACTAGAAACTATATCCACAAAATTAAGACCTTCTAAACTTTATAAACTATGAACCTTAACTGTCAAACTATAGAGTAGTATAAATACTTACCTAGCCGTACTCACCCAATCAGCTGCTCCCTCCTGCCTGCGTCATGTGGCATAGTGGTTAGCACTGGTGCCTCACAGCGCCAGAGACCCGGGTTCGAATCTGACCTCGGGTGACTGTCTGTGTGGAGTTTTCACATTCTCCCCGTGTCTGCGTGGGTTTCCTCCGGGTGCTCCGGTTTCCTCCCACAGTCCAAAAATGTGTGGGTTAGGTTGATTTGGCTATGATAAATTGACCCTTAGTGTTAGGGGGGATTAAATATGTGGGGTTATGGGGATAGGATGGGATATGTTAGGGGGAATTAAATACGTGGGGTTACGGGGGTAGGGTGGGATATGTGTACTGTGGGGATTAAAGCAGGGACAGGGTACTGGATTTGGATGATCAGCCATGATCGTATTGAATGGCGGAGCAGGCTCGACGGGCCGAATGGCCTACTCCTGCTCCTAGATTCTATGTTTCTATGTTTCTATGAATCGTGACATGGCTCTGGAACGCCGCCGCTGGTCTGAGATTGGTATGCCTGTGAAAGAAAAGCCCGCGAAAGTGAGTTTAAATACTCACTGGACCTCCGGTCTCGTCGCTCCCGACACCAGCCTGTGTCTGGTATGTTAGTTATTCAACAAAGCGATGCAGTGTCAGCCGTGGCTCAGTGGGAAGCACCCTCGCCCTCGGAGTCAGAAGGTTGTGGGTTCAAGTCCCACTCCAGAGACTTGAGCACAAAAATCCAGGCTGACACTTCCAGTTCATTGCTGAGGGAGTGCTGCACTGTCAGAGGTGCTGTCTTTCGGATGAGACGGTAAACCAGGTGGACGTAAAAGATCCCATGGCACTATTGGAAGAAGAGCAGGGGCATTCTCCCCGGTGTCCTGGGGCAAATATTTATCCCTCAATCACCATCATTAAAACAGATGATCTGCTCATTGCTGTTTGTGGGATCTTGCTGTGCACAAATTGGCTGCTGCGTTTCCTACATTACAACAGTGACCACACTTCAAAAGTACTTCATTGGCTGTAAAGCGCTTTGGGATGTCCTGAGGCTGTGAAATGTGTTGTACTAGTGCAAGTCTTTCTTTACATCCACGGTCATATTTGCTCCATGATCTAGTCAGATACATCCTTTTTATGGCTGAACTATCTAAGTATTATTACTCTGACTGAATCTCTTGCACCTGCAACTTGTGTAGCAGTTGAAGAATTCTGTTTTACTGTATCCACAATTAATAGTTCATTACTAGTTAAAATCCCAACTGGAACCAATGTCCCAATGAATTTGATCGATGTTAAATTGTTTACTGTTTGAGATATACCACTCAGTACAAACCTGTTCTCTATCTTGTCCCATGAAATCGGGCCTTCGCTACGGAAATAGTGAAAGACGTGTAGTTGCTGATCAAACTAGCTGGAGGGAGTATTCATGGTGATGGACTGTCAGCTGTTCAAACCCTCCATTACCTATCTTCAATTACCTAGCTATGTCCCTCACGTAAGGATGTGTGTTGAATCCAGGCCAGAGAATCAGGTTCAATCAGAATGTGTGACATCTCAGCAAGTTCTATTCTGGTCTCTGGTGCATTCAGCCCCGCACTTCGCCTCACCATCTTCAGCTGCCTGGGCCCTAAGCTCTGGAATTCCCTCCGTGAACCTCTCTACTTCTCCAGCTCCCTCTCCTCCATTAAGACCCTCCTTAGAAGCCACCTCTTCATCCAAGCTTTTAGTCACGACTCCACAGCTGACAGCAAGAAATCGAACACAAGAAGGGACCATCAGCATAAAGCCGAAGAAACTGGAAATCCAAAGCAGAATGCCGGAAACATTCAGCATTTCAGTCAGGGTCTGTGGTGAGAACGGGCAGGTTCACGGTTCGGGTGCACCCCTTGATTTTGTTGCCATGCGCAGCCCATGCATCAACGACCAGACGGAGAGAGGCATGACCCTGGTACTCGTACCAGCAACGTGCCCGCAGGTGCCCTCCGACACAGCCCCGCTGGAATACGCAGGGTCAGGGGGAGGGCCACCCAATTAGCATGAGGCCCACGGGCACCCACACCAATAGGAGCGCGTCATTGGATACCCGCCTGTCGCAGAAGGTCACAAAATGAGGGTGTGCTCGCCGGGCAGGGTGGGGTCTCAGGAACTCCCTACATGGGAACATGGAATTGCTAGACTCAAGAAAGACCTAGGTCCATCTAGTTCGCCTTCTCCCATCCTGGTCGTCGATGATCCAACAATAATGGAGTTGTTGACTAATCACAGCAATCAATCTCTATCAATGAGTCTACAACAGACCCAGAAGGGTCTTACCAAGGAGACTGCTGTGAAAACAATATATAGCTGAATCCCTCTTGGGGTCGAGGCTCTGATCTTGGAATCATAGAATGATGCAGCACAGAAGAAGGCCATTTGGCCCATCGTGCCTGTGCCGGCTCTTTGAAAGATTCTCTCCAATTAATCCCACTCCCCCTGCTCTTTCCCCATAGCCCTGTAAATTTTTCCTATTGTTACTATTGAATCTGCTTCCACCACCCTTTCAGGCAGCGCATTCCAGATTTCAACAACTCGCTGCGTAATATTTTTTCCTCATGTTGGCCTCTGGTTCTTTTGCCAATTATCTTAAATCTGTGTCCTCTGGTTACCGACCCTCCTGCCACTGGAAACAGTTTCTCCTTCTTTACTCTATCAAAACCCCTCATGATTTTGAACACCTCTATTAAATCTCCCCTTAACCTTCTCTGCTCTAAGGAGAACAATCTCAGCTTCTCCAGTCTCACCACATAACTGAAGTTCCTCATCCCTGGTACCATTCTAGTAAATCTCCTCTGCACCCTGTCCATCTACCCGCCTTTGTTCCTTTGCACTCGATACCCTCACCCAACAAAAATCTATCAATCTCAGTCTTTAAATTTTCAATTGACCCCCAGCATCCACAGCTTTTTGAGGGAGAGTTCCAGATTTCCACTACCCTCTGTGTGAAGAAGTGCTTCCTGACATCACCCCTGAACGGCCTGGCTCTAATTTTAAGGTTATGTCCCCTTGTTCTGGACTCCTAACAGATGCACCGTTAGGAAATGCTTAATCCTGAGAGGATTGGATAAGGCTGAACATTTTCTGCTGTGATCAAACAGATGCTTTTAACTTTCGATGGTGTCTTGAGGGGAATAATCTGCATGAGCACTGGGACACTTGACATCCTTCCTAAAGTGTGGAGCCCAGAATTGGACACAATACTCCCACTGAGGCCTAACCAGTGTTTAATATGATCTAGGTGTGGTCCACCAATAGGGGTTTGGCTTCTGCCAGCTGTGAGACAGGTGCATCCCTCCCTTCAGGCTGGGGGCACTGCGGCAACTCCCAACCTTGGGAATTCCTCTCCCAGCTCTCAGTCAGTGGCTTTATTTGGGGTGGAAGAGGTTCAGGCTTCCGAACAAGTCCACAGGAACCTCCAGGGCAAGGTGTATCTCAGCCTTGGCCCACTTTAGTTGCAGCAAGAGAGCATCGGAACAGCAAAGGAATTTCGGTTCCAGAATCCTTCAAAGTCTAAACAAATCGCAACCTTGCACAGAAAAGTACCATTTTCTGTGTCTTTTTCAAAGTCCTCCAATTCTGGCCTCTTGCTCATCCCCGATTTTAATCGCTCCACCATTGGCGGCCTTGCCTTCAGCTGCCTGGGCCCCGAGCTCTGGAATTCCCTGCCTAAACCTCTTCACCTCTCTACCTCTCTCCTCCTTTAAGACGCTCCTTTAAACCTCCCTCTTTGACCAAGCTTTTGGTCACCTGTCCCAATATCTCGTTATGTGGCTCGGTGTCAAAACTTTCTTTGATAATCGCTCCTGTGAAGCACCTTGGGACGTTTTACTACGTTAAAGGCGCTGTATAAATACAAGTTGTTGTTGCTGTTGTCGTTATTAAACCAGCTGGGTCTCTAACTGCAGCCACAGTCACAGGTCTGTGTAACTTTAAACATTATTTTATTTTGATATAGAATGGTCCTTTAGTGCTGTAATCAGGGGAGGGATATATATTCATATAGTCCTGTGACGCTGCAATTCTGATCCTGAAATTCTATATATTGACCTCGGATGGGGTGCAGCACAGATTCACCAGAATGGTACTAGGGCTTAGAGGGTTAAATTATGAGGACAGGTTGCATAAACCTGGTTTGTATTCCCTTGAGTTTGGAAGGGTGAGGGGTGATCTGAGTGAGGTCTTTAAAGTGATAAATGAATTCAATAGGGTAGATAGAGAGAAACTATTTCCTCTGGTGGGGGGAGTCCAGAACAAGGGGCATAATCTTAAAATTAGAGCCAGGCCGTTCAGGGGTGATGTCAGGAAGCATTTCTTCACACAAAGGGTGCTGGAAATCTGGAACTCTCTCCCCCAAAAGGTTGTGGATGCTGGGGGTCAATTGGAGCTTTCAACACCGAGATCGATTGATTTCTGTTAGGTCGGGTATCAAGGGATATGGGGCAAAGGTGGGTAAATGATGTTATGGTGCACATCAGCCGTGATCTAACAGAATGTGTGAATAGGCTCGAGGGGCTGAATGGCCTCCTACGTACTCTGCAGCTGGTTGGCCACACCTGACCCAGGAAGTACTTGATGCTGATACAGGAGGCCTGAAATGGGGAGAGTTCTGGTCCTGAGCACTGAAACTTAATTCACCTTGATAAGCAGAAAAAAGAAAGCGATGGTACATGCACGTGACGTGAACTAAAAACCATTTAGTTTGAAAGCGGGGTTAATTTTCAGAGTAGCATGGTCATGTGGGTTGATTTGAGTAAAATAAGACATTAATGTAAATATTAATGAGCATTAAAAATTGAAAAGTCATTAGGTTGTAGATTGAATATTCTCAGATAATTTCTTGAATTCTCCACCCCTAGTCTTATATCCATTTGTAAATTTTAAATGAGCAATTTTCGACATCTGGCTGGATTTAATGGATGACAGAATCTTACAGCACAGAAGGAGGCCATTCGGCCCATCGTGCCTGTGCCGGCTCTTTGAAAGAGCTCTCCAATTTGTCCCACTCCTCCTGCTCTGTCTCCATAGCCCTGCAAAGAGAATGTTTCCACTTGTGAGGAAGAGCAAAACTAGGGGCCATGAAGATAAGATAGTCACCAAGAAATCCAATAGGGAATTCAGGAGAAACTTCTTTACCCAGAGAGTGGTGAGAATGGGGAACTCGCTACCACAGGGAGTGGTTGAAGCGAATAGTATAGATGCATTTAAGGGGAGGCTGGACAAGCATATGAGGGAGAAGGGAATAGAGAGTTATGCTGATAGATTTAGATGAGGAAAGACGGGAGGAGGCTCGAGTGGAGCATAAACACCAGCATGGACTGGTCGGGCCGAATGGCCTGTTTCTGTGCCGTATATCCTATGTAATCCATAGCCCTGCAAATCTTTCCTTTTTCACTATACCTCTACTGAGGTGTATTAATTTCCCTAGGAAGAAAAGGTGATATTACATGATAATGAGTATGCAAAAATGCTAAGATTGCCTCACTTGATGTTGAACAGAACTGTATCTTGAATGATTACAGCCTTACATCTCATTTTAACATCAAAAAAGCCAGGCAAGGATCTAAACTGGAGTAACGTGCTATCAGCTTACTATTCAATGTGACAGGAGTGCTGCAATGACTGTGAATGACAAAAGGTGTCAACTAACACCAGGAAATGGAAATGAATGAGGTCCCAGTCGATCTCCTTACAGGCAAGGGAATGAAGACAAATGTAGTCTTCAGGTGAAGTGGAGCAAGAGGACAATCGGGAATTGGACCACAGAGTGCAGACATAATTAAACCCATATTTTAAAATCATACCTTCTGTCCTTATTATTCTATTTCTGTTTCTCGCCTCTCCCAGGAGATGATGAGGCTCCAGGTGGGGGGTGGGTATCTGTACCGTGGTGCACAAGGCATCACAACTGTGCGGAACAGGCTGAATGGACTAGCAGGTCTTCTCCTGTCCGTCATTTTTCGTATGGGACGTCCTGAGGTGGTGAAAGGAGCTGCACTGGCTCCCGGTCCAGCAACGCCTCAATTTTAAAATTCTCATCCTTGTGTTCGAATCCCTCCATGGCCTCGCCCCTCCCTATCTCTGTAACCGCCTCCAGCCCCACAACCCTCCGAGATCTCTGCTCTCATCTAATTCTGCCTTCTTACACATCCCCCACTCCCTTCGCCCCACCATTGGCGGCCGTGCCTTCAGCTGCCTGGGCCCCTGAGCTCTGGAATTCCCTCCCTAAACCTCTCCACCTCTCTCCTCCTTTAAGACGCTCCTTAAAACCTCCCTCTTTGACCAAGCCTATCCTATTATCTCCTTATGTGGCTCGTGTCAAATTTTGTCTCATAATCGCTCCTGTGAAGCACCTTGGGACATTTTACTATGTTGAAGTCGCTATATAAATGCAAGTTGTGTAAAATTCAAGTTCTTTCTTTAGGGAGAAAGTGGGAAAGTAAGATTTCTTTGGTGCGAAAGAGGAAAGCGAGCTGTATAAAGCCAACCACTAGGAGGGGCCACAATACAGTACAGGCAAGAAGAGGCATTGGCCTCCTCCTGTGCTAAGCTTTCAATGCTTTGGGCCTGATTTGGTTCTGCATCATTCCTGGTATATTTCAGATAACCTCTGTAACAGAGGACACAGCTCAGATCTATTGCACAAATTAATTTGAAGTTAAACGTGTGACTTTAATGAGCTACAGTCGCTGCAGCCAGAAGCACAATGAAAAGCAGAATGAAAAGCAAAGCAAAACCAAGACTGGGAAGAAGAACCGAGTAAAATAAATAAATGGTCAGCTTGTGGACTTCTTGTGATCTGAAATGCACTGCCTGAAAGGATGCTGGAAGCAGCTTCAATCTTCAAAACTATTGGTGTCAGTGTCAGCTGTGGTCGTGGGTTCAAGCCCCATTCCAGAGACATGATTACATAATCCAGGCTGACACTCCCAGTGCAGTACTGAGGGAGCGCTGCACTGTCGGAGGGGCAGTACTGAGGGAGCGCTGCACTGTCGGAGGGGCAGTACTGAGGGAGCGCTACACTGTCGGAGGGGCAGTACTGAGGGAGCGCTGCACTGTCGGAGGGGCAGTACTGAGGGAGCGCTGCACTGTCGGAGGGGCAGTACTGAGGGAGCGCTGCACTGTCGGAGGGGCAGTACTGAGGGAGCGCTGCACTGTCGGAGGGGCAGTACTGAGGGAGCGCTGCACTGTCGGAGGGGCAGTACTGAGGGAGCGCTGCACTGTCGGAGGGGCAGTACTGAGGGAGCGCTGCACTGTCGGAGGGGCAGTACTGAGGGAGTGCTGCACTGTCGGAGGGGCAGTACTGAGGGAGCGCTGCACTGTCGGAGGGGCAGTACTGAGGGAGCGCTGCACTGTCGGAGGGGCAGTACTGAGGGAGCGCTGCACTGTCGGAGGGGCAGTACTGAGGGAGCGCTGCACTGTCGGAGGGGCAGTACTGAGGGTGCGCTGCACTGTCGGAGGGGCAGTACTGAGGGAGCGCCGCACTGTCGGAGGGGCAGTACTGAGGGAATGCCGCACTGTCGGAGGGGCAGTACTGAAGGAGTGCCGCACTGTCGGAGGGGCAGTACTGAGGGAGCGCCGCACTGTCGGAGGGTCAGTACTGAGGGAGCGCCGCACTGTCAGAGGGTCAGTACTGAGAGAGTGCCGCACTGTCGGAGGGTTAGTACTGAGGGAGTGCTGCACTACCGGAGGGATAGTACTGAGGGAGCTCCGCACTGTCGGAGCGGCAGTACTGTGGCAGCGCTGCACTGTTGGAGGGGCAGTACTAGGGAGCGCCGCACTGTCGGAGGGGCAGTACTGAGGGAGCGCCGCACTGTCCGAGGGGCAGTACTGAGGCAGTGCTGCACTGTCGGAGGGGCAGTACTGAGGGAGCGCTGCACTGTCGGAGGGGCAGTACTGAGGGAATGCTGCACTGTCGGAGGGGCAGTACTGAGGGAGCGCCGCACTGTCGGAGGGGCAGTACTCAGGGAGTGCAGCACTGTCGGAGACGCAGTACTGAAGGAGCGCCGCACTGTCGGAGGGGCAGTACTGAGTGAGCGCCGCACTGTCAGAGGGTCAGTACTGAGAGAGTGCCGCACGGTCGGAGGGGCAGCACTGAGGGAGTGGTGGACTCTCGGAGGGGCAGTACTGAGGGAGCGCTGCACTGTTGGAGGGGCAGTTCTGAGGGAGCGCTGCACTGTTGGAGGGGCAGTACTGAGGGAACGCTGCACTGTTGGAGGGGCAGTACTGAGGGAGCACTGCACTGTCGGAGGGGCAGTACTGAGGGAGTGCTGCACTGTTGGAGGGGCAGTACTGAGGGAGCACCACAATGTCAGAGGGGCAGTTCTGAGGGAGCACTGCACTGTCGGAGGGGCAGTACTGAGGGAGTGCCGCACTGTCGGACGGGCAATACTGAGGGAGCGCTGCACTGTCGGAGGGGCAGTACTGAGGGAGCGCTGCACTGTCAGAGGGACAGTACTGAGGGAGAGCTGCACTGTCGGAAGGGCAGTTCTGAGGGAGTGCCGCACTGTCGGAGAGGCAGTACTGAGGGAGTGCTGCACTGCTGGAGGGTTAGTACTGAGGGAGCGCCGCACTGTCGGAGGGGCAGTACTGAGGGAGAGCCGCACAGTCGGAGGGGCAGTACTGAGGGAGTGCCGCACTGTCGGAGAGGCAGTACTCAGGGAGTGCTGCACTGTCAGGGGGTTAGTGCTGAGGGAGTGCAGCACTGTCGGAGGAGCAGTAATGAGGGAGTGTTGCACTTTTGGAGGGGCAGCACTGAGGGAGCACCACAATGTCAGAGGGGCAGTTCTGAGGGAGCACTGCACTGTCGGAGGGGCAGTACTGAGGGAGTGCCGCACTGTCGGACGGGCAGTACTGAGGGAGCGCTGCACTGTAGGAGGGGCAGTACTGAGGGAGTGCTGCACTGTCGGAGGGACAGTTCTGAGGGAGTGCTGCATAGTTGGAGGGGCAATACTGAGGGAGAGCTGCACTGTCGGAGGGTCAGCACTGAGGGAGAGCCGCACTGTCGCAGGGGCAGTACTGAGTGAGGGCCGCCGCACTGTCGGAGGGGCAGTATTGAGGGAGCACCGCACTGTCGGAGACGCAGTACTGAGGGAGTGCCGCACTGTCGGAGGGGCAGTACTGAGTGAGCGCCACACTGTCAGAGGGGCAGTACTGAGGGAGAGCCGCACAGTCAGAGGGCAGTACTGAGGGAACGCTGCACTGTCGGAGGGGCAGTACTGAAGGAGCGCTTCACTGTCGGAGGGGCAGTACTGAGGGAGCACTGCACTGTCAGAGGGGCAGTACTGATGGAGCACTGCACTGTCGGAGGGGCAGTACTGAGGGAGCGTTGCACTGTAGGAGGGGCAGTACTGATGGAGCACTGCACTGTCGGAGGGGCAGTACTGAGGGAGAGCTGCACTGTCGGAGGGACAGTACTGAGGGAGCGCCGCACTGTCGGAGGGTCAGTACTGAGGGAGCGCTGCACTATTGGAGGGACAGTACTGAGGGAGTGCCTCACTATCGGAGGGGCAGTACTGAGGGAGCGCCGCACTGTCGGAGGGTCAGTACTGAGGGAGCGCCGCACTGTCGGAGGGACAGTACTGAGGGAGAGCCGCACTGTCGGAGGTGCCGTCTTTCAGATTAGATGTTAAATCGAGGCCGGGTCTGCACTCTCAGGTGGATGTAAAAGATCCCACAGCAATTTATTCGAAGGAGAGCAGGGGAGTTCTCCCCAGTGTATTGGGCCCAATATTTATCCCTCAACCAACATCACTAAAACAGATTATCTGGTCATTATCTCATTGCTGTTTGTGGGAGCTTGCTGTGCGCAAATTGGCTGCCGCGTTTCCCACATTACAACATTGACTACACTTCAAAGAATTTCATTGGTTGTAAAGCGCTTTGGGACGTTGTGAAAGGTGCTATATAAATGCAAATTCTTTGGGGGGAAAATTAGGTCGCGCCCCATTTGGGGCGCAAATATTGTCTGGACGCAAATATTAGCGCCTGGCGCTAATTATCGGCACTGACTGGAAACTTCACTTTTACCGCCCCGGGAGGTGAGTGGAGCGCTAAATCAGGCGCTGCACACCTGTCTTAAGGCGCAAAGGCCAAGGAGTGAGGCGCTAACTCAGAGCGCTGGCGAAGCTCATGTAATGTCAGTCAGCAATGGAACACACACACAATGGCACGGGCCAGTTCTTAAAGGGGATGGTTAATCTTGCTTTCCATCCACATCCTGTTCATTGCAGCCTTGAATCTCGGCCTGGAGAGAATTGCACATCAAATGTGCTGGAAAGAACAATGGAGAGTACCAGGCAAAGAGCTCAGAGTGCAGCTCCCACAATCTCTGCTAAATCGATACAAGGAATGGCAAATCAAAATGAACCTGCAAAGTGCTGATCAGTACCCAAAACTCCTTCACACAACGTTGAATCTCTCCAGAAGTCTCTCCCTCTCTCTCTCAGAATGCGTAGTTCAAAAATGCCACCAACAATAAAAGACAGGAAGAGGCCCCCTTTAAATAGCGCCCCCCCCAGCCCCACAGCGATTGATAGCGTTCCAGTCTTCTGGTCGTTGGATGCGCCAGGCGGTAAGGCAGGGGGCGCCACTCAATTTCCGCTCCGGGGCGCCACAAGGGCGTTGCACCATGGAATGACGTCACAATCTGCGCGCGCAGGTGGTCGCAGCGGTAAAGTTTAGCGCCGCCGCACAATCTCTAGTTAAGTTCCCGAGCGGCGCAAACATCGTTGCGCCCGGGTGTTAGCGGCTTTGCGCTCCATTAGCGCCCTCTTAAGGCGCTAACGGGAGGCGCAACCAACTGAATTTTTACCCCTTTCTTTTTAAAAAAGAGAAGTCGCACAACACCAGGTTATAGTCCCAACAGATTTATTTAATTTTACAAGCTTTCGGAGCAGTTCGCTCCTTCGTCAGGTAAGTTTAGCAGTGAGAGAATCTCCCAGAATTCACAATTTAAACACAGACAAAAGGGAATTTTTACAAAAGGGAATTGGATAAATACTTGAAAACGAAAAATTTGCAGGGCTATGGGGAAAGAGCGGGGGGGAGTGGGACTAATTGGATAAAATCTTTCAAAGAGCCGGCACAGGCACGATGGGCCAAATGGCCTCCTTCTGTGATGTACGTTTCTGTGATAATGCACTTCTGTTCACTCTAGTCAAACCGCTGAAAGATTCATCCACAAATACCTGTGTGTACGAGGGGCAAATCCAATAGCCGACACACCACTGTCCCCAGTAAGCTGCACCACCTCCTGCACCACCTCCTGCACCGTCTCCTGCACCACCTCCTGCACCGTCTCCTGCACCACCTCCTGCACCGTCTCCTGCACCGTCTCCTGCACCGTCTCCTGCACCACCTCCTGCACCACCTCCTGCACCGTCTCCTGCACCACCTCCTGCACCGTCTCCTGCACCAACTCCTGCACCGTCTCCTGCACCGTCTCCTGCACCACCTCCTGCACCGACTCCTGCACCGTCTCCTGCACCAACTCCTGCACCGTCTCCTGCACCACCTCCTGCACCGTCTCCTGCACCGTCTCCTGCACCATCTCCTGCACCACCTCCTGCAACATCTCCTGCACCACCTCCTGCACCGTCTACTGCACCATCTCCTGCACCACCTCCTGCACCGTCTCCTGTACCGTCTCCTGCACCACCTCCTGCACCACCTCCTGCACCGTCTCCTGCACCACCTCCTGCACCGTCTCCTGCACCACCTCCTGCACCACCTGCCTCCTCCAATGCACGGCCCATTTGAGCACCTATTGATTTGCTCAACTTCCACCTTCAACGCCCTCATCCCCAGCAAAATCTTCACTGTCGCCCATCCCGGTTGTTCCCCTGGTCTGGTCCCTTTCATTCCCTCAAGTCCAAGGGACACAAACTTGGGTGCACATGTTATTGGGGTCCGTCACCAAATCGGGCTTGTCCGTATCACTACTGGGTCTTGTTCTCCTCAGCCAAACTCACCCACTGCTCCAGGAACATGCTGAAGGGCGAAGATAACCTCTGTCTCTTTTCCTGTACTGCCGACTCCTTAAACCCCTCTCCCATGCCACTTCCACCCTCCCCTATAACAAAGAGTACGAGGAGCTCATGGATTTCTTCATGACCTAAATGGAGGCCATCCGTTCAGTTGCCTCCACTGCTTCCTCCCCTTCCCCTGGCTAACAAGCCAAACCTCCCCCAGTCTCCCTTGTCCCTGAGTCCTGAACCCCCATGTCTCCCATCTACTCGTATGTACTCTCTGAGCTCACCTTGTCCACGATATTGACCTCGAGCTCCCTCAATCCCCCGAAACTGCAGACCACTCAACTTCCCTTCTGGGTCCCATGTTAGCTGACATTGCAAATGAATCCTTCACCTCCAATCAGAGTTTCTCCCCCTCCACAGCATCAAAACCGCCCTAAGACATTCTCTGTGACTGTGGCCATGGTGTAATATCCTTCCTTGTCCACCTCAAACTCTCTGCAGCTCTTTGACAGGATGTGAGTTCAAATCCCAGCATGGCAGCTTTGAGAATTTGCAAACATTTTTAAAAAGCTGGTGTCAGTAAAAATGATCTTGAAGCTGTTGGATTGTCGTAAAACTCCAACTGGGTCACTTACATCCTTTAGGGAAGCAAACCTGCCGTCCTTACCCAGTCCGGGCCTATATGTGACTCCAGTCCCACACCAACGTGGTTGACTCTTAGCTGCCCTCTGAAGTGTGGCCCAGATAACCCCTCAGTTTGTATCAAACCATTACTAGTGGTTCAAGAAAAAGGCCCACCACCACTTTCTCAGGGCAACTGGGGATGGGCAATAAATGCGACCTTGCCAGCTATGCTTACATTCTGAGAATGCATTCAAAAAAAATTCTACAGAAGCTTCGGTCTTTTTGGAGCGAGGGAACAATGTCTGGCTTGCAGTTTGCACATGAATCTAATCGGAATAAAATTCCAGGTGGAAGATTTTCGGATACCATTCCTTTGGAGAAAACTAAATCCAGCACTTTATTCCAACGTGAATGCAGTATTACCAATAATGAAAACAGAAAATGCTGGAAACACTCGGCAAGTCAGGCGGCGTCTGTGGAGAGAAGGTGAGGGTAGGGTTAACGTTTCAGGTCGATGACCTTTCGTCAGAACCTGTTGTCACAAAGAGATTGACATCGGTCAGCAAACTTGATTGATGCAACGACAGGAGAGTGGATTTCATGGAATAAAATTCAAACATCTAGAGATGTTGAATAGAATACTCTGGAAATATTGGCCGCATTGAAGCAGCACGAAGAAAAAGAAAGTTCTGGAATTTAGAAAGCGCCTTTCACACCCTCGGGAAACCCATGAAGTACTTTTGAAAGTGTAGTCACTGTAGACACACATGGCAGCCGATTTTTTAAAAATTAGTTCCTGGGATGTGGGCGTCGCTGGCAAGACCAGCATTTATCCCCATCCCTAATTGCCCTTGAGAAGGTGGTGGTGAGCCGCCTTCTTGAACCGCTGCAGTCCGTGTGGTGAAGGTTCTCCCACAATGCTGTTAGGGAGGGAGTTCCAGGATTTTGACCCAACAACGATGAAGGAACGGCCGATATATTTCAAAATCAGGATGGTGTGTGACTTGGAGGGGAACTTGGAGGTGGTGTTGTTCCCATGCGCCTGCTGCCCTTGTCCTTCTAGGTGGTAGAGGTCGCGGGTTTGGGAGGTGCTGCCGAAGAAGCCTTGGCGATTGCTGCAGTGCATCTTGTAGATGGTACACACTGCAGCCACGGTGCGCCGGTGGTGGAGGGAGTGGATGTTTAAGGTGGCGGATGGGGTGACGACACCGCGGGGGAATGCAGGCTGGAGCACATCCAAGGCACCTTGGGGCAAATGACTGCACAGGAGCGGGGGGGGGCCACAGCAAAGTGTAGAAATGCAGTGGTCATAGGGGATTCGATCGTCAGGGGGATAGGCTGGCGTTTCTGCAATTGCCGGCATAAGTCCCGCAGGGTGGGTTGCCTCCATGGTGCCAGGACATCACCGAGAGAGCACCATCATAATGACACATTCCAATTCGGGTTCATTCTCCCTTCTCTTTCTAACTGTAACTGGCAGGAATAAAGCCTCGTTCACAGCATTCTGTAACGGGACCCATTCCAACACAACCTTTGTAAAAATCCCCATTCAGAGGAGCTGCTGTGGGAGCTAAACCGCTGCCGAGACTCCTGGTGTAAGAGGCTAAAGAGTTTGAGATACCAAGGGGTAGAAATTAGGTCGCGCCCCATTTGGGGCGCAAATATCGTCTGGACGCAAATATTAGCGCCTGGCGCTAATTATCGGCACTGACTGGAAACTTCACTTTTACCGCCCCGGGAGGTGAGTGGAGCGCTAAAGCAGGCGCTGCACACCTGTCTTAAGGTGCAAAGGCCGAGCAGTGAGGCGCTAACTCAGAGCGCTGGCGAAGCTCATGTAATGTCAGTCAGCAATGGAACACACACACAATGGCACGGGCCAGTTCTTAAAGGGGATGGTTAATCTTGCTTTCCATCCACATCCTGTTCATTGCAGCCTTGAATCTCGGCCTGGAGAGACTTGCACATCAAATGTGCTGGAAAGAACAATGCAGAGTACCAGGCAAAGAGCTCAGAGTGCAGCTCCCACAGTCTCTGCTAAATCGATACAAGGAATGGCAAATCAAAATGAACCTGCAAAGTGCTGCTCAGTACCCAAAACTCCTTCACACAACGTTGAATCTCTCCAGAAGTCTCTCCCTCTCTCTCTCAGAATGCGTAGTTCAAAAATGCCACCAACAATAAAAGACAGGAAGAGGCCCCCTTTAAATAGCGCCCCCCCCCAGCCCCACAGCGATTGATAGCGTTCCAGTCTTCTGGTCGTTGGATGCACCAGGCGGTAAGGCAGGGGGCGCCACTCAATTTCCGCTCCGGGGCGCCACAAGGGCGTTGCACCATGGAATGACATCACAATCTGCGCGCGCAGGTGGTCGCAGTGGTAAGTTTTAGCGCCGCCGCACAATGTCAAGTTAAGTTCCCGAGCGGCGCAAACATCGCTGCGCCCGGGCGTTAGCGGCTTTGCGCCCCATTAGCGCCCTCTTAAGGCGCTAACGGGAGGCGCAACCAACTGAATTTTTACCCCCAAGAGTCCACAGGCAGACGGGGTCAGGTTCAAACATCACCAAACCTTACAATCCTGTATATAACAACAGAAAACGTTGGAAAAACTCAGCAGGCCAGGCAGCATCCGTGGAGAGAGAAAGAGAGTTAACGCTTCCACCCTTACAATCCTGTGTGCTGGACCAACACTTGTTTGGTGCAGAGAGGAGGGATTTTCCAGTTTGGCTTTGTTAGTTTTTGCTATCTTCACTCTCTTCCCTGTGAAGTAGTGGGAGGATTCACAGGCTGACAGGCCGGAACCTGAAACCTCCTCCCATGGGCCGTGACCATCTCTACCCCAGCCGATAGGGGGTCAGTCCCGCACAGCAGGAGGGTTTGATGGGCTCCCAAAACCCATAGGATGAGGGGCGGGGTCACCCACACCCACCGGACGCTAAGATCATGCTGGATGTCAATCCGGAATTCCAAGCCAGCGCTCCTATCTCCACTCGCCCGGACTGTCTGGAGTGGGGATCAAAGCCGGGACCTGCTGACTCAGAGGCGAGAATGCTACCCACTGAGCCACGGCTGACCAATCGCTAGGTACGCGGCTCTGTTGTTGGGACAACCATGACTTTGTGAATTCAAGTAAAGGAAGTCGGGTTCTGGATGAGGGTTTGGCTCCGGAACTGGTGCCTTTCAAAGTCTTGCTCGCGCTGAATAATGGGGAATAGTTCCGCCCAGGTGGTAGCACAAAGCGCAAGGTATCAATTCGGCCCCCAGTTACATCAAATCAATGGAACCGAATATCGGGCGGCTGTATAACAGGCGGGTGTGTAACGGGCGGGAGTGTAACGGGCGAGGGTGTAACGGGCGGGTGTATAACGGGCAGGTGTAGAACAGGCAGGTGTGTAACGGGCGGGGGTGTAACGGGCGGGTGTGTAACGGGCGGGGGTGTAACGGGCGGGGGTGTAACGGGCGGGTGTGTAACGGGCGGGTGTGTAACGGGCGGGGGTGTAACGGGCGAGTGTGTAACGGGCGGGGGTGTAACGGGCGGGTGTATAACGGGCGGGTGTGTAACGGGCGGGGTGTGTAACGGGCGGGTGTATAACGGGCAGGGTGTATAACGGGCGGGTGTATAACGGGCGGGTGTATAACGGGCGGGGTGTGTAACGGGCGGGAGTGTAACGGGCGGGTGTGTAATGGACGGGGTGTATAACGGGCGGGGTGTGTAACGGGCGGGTGTATAACGGGCAGGGTGCGTAACGGGCGGGTGTATAATGGACGGGGTGTATAACGGGCGGGGTGTGTAACGGGCGGGAGTGTAACGGGCGGGTGTATAATGGACGGGGTGTATAACGGGCGGGGTGTGTAACGGGCGGGAGTGTAACGGGCGGGTGTGTAACGGGCGCAAGTATAACAGGCGGGGTGTGTAACGGGCGGGAGTGTAACGGGCGGGAGTGTAACGGGCGGGGTGTGTAATGGGCGGGAGTGTAACGGGCGGGGTGTGTAACGGGCGGGGTGTGTAACGGGCGGGAGATAACGGGCGGGTGTGTAACAGGCGGGATGTATAATGGGCGGGTGTATAACGGGCGGGGGCT
Organism: Squalus acanthias; assembly: GCA_030390025.1. Lineage (NCBI taxonomy): Eukaryota > Metazoa > Chordata > Chondrichthyes > Squaliformes > Squalidae > Squalus > Squalus acanthias. The sequence goes on from CM059437.1 coordinate 97,775,152, forward strand.
ATAACGGGCGGGGGTATAATGGGCGGGTGTATAACGGGCGGGGGCTATAACGGGCGGGGGTATAATGGGCGGGGTGTGTAACGGGCGGGGTGTATAACGGGCGGAGTGTGTAAAGGGTGGGGTGTATAACGGGCGGGGTGTATAACGGGCGGGTGTATAACGGGCGGGGTGTATATCGGGCGGGTGTGTAACGGGCGGATGTGTAACGGGCGGGTGTGTAACGGGCGGGCGTGTAACGGGCGGGTGTGTAACGGGCGGGTGTGTAACGGGCGGGGGTGTAACGGGCGGGTGTGTAACGGGCGGGTGTGTAACGGGCGGGTGTGTAACGGGCGGGGGTGTAATGGGCGGGTGTGTAACGGGCGGGTGTGTAACGGGCGGGTGTGTAACGGGCGGGTGTGTAACGGGCGGGTGTGTAACGGGCGGGTGTGTAACGGGCGGGAGTGTAACGGGCGGGTGTATAACGGGCGGGGTGTGTAACGGGCGGGTGTATAACGGGCGGGAGTGTAACGGGCGGGGTGTGTAACGGGCGGGTGTATAACGGGCGGGGGTGTAACGGGCGGGTGTGTAACGGGCGGGTGTGTAACGGGCGGGGGTGTAACGGGCGGGGGTGTAACGGGCGGGGTGTGTAACGGGCGGGGTGTAACGGGCGGGGGTGTAACGGGCGGGGGTGTAACGGGCGGGGTGTATAACGGGCGGGAGTGTAACGGGCGGGGTGTATAACGGGCGGGGTGTGTGTAACGGGCGGGGTGTGTAACGGGCGGGGTGTATAACGGGCGGGGTGTGTAACGGGCGGGGGTGTAACGGGCGGGGTGTGTAACGGGCGGGGTGTAACGGGCAGGAGTGTAACGGGCGGGGTGTGTAACGGGCGGGGGTGTAACGGGCGGGGGTGTAACGGGCGGGGTGTATAACGGGCGGGGTGTGTAACGGGCGGGAGTATAACGGGCGGGGTGTATAACGGGCGGGGTGTGTAACGGGCGGGAGTGTAACGGGCGGGGTGTGTAACGGGCGGGGGTGTAACGAGCGGGAGTGTAACGGGCGGGGTGTGTAACGGGCGGGGGTGTAACAGGCGGGGTGTGTAACGGGCGGGGTGTGTAACGGGCGGGGTGTGTAACGGGCGGGTGTATAACGGGCGGGAGTGTAACGGGCAGGGTGTGTAAAGGGCGGGGTGTATAACGGGCGGGGTGTGTAACGGGCGGGAGTGTAACGGGCAGGGTGTATAACGGGCGGGTGTGTAACGGGCTGGGTGTATAACGGGCGGGGGTGTAACGGGCGGGGGTGTAACGGGCGGGGTGTGTAACGGGCGGGAGTATAACGGGCGGGGTGTGTAACGGGCGGGGTGTGTAACGGGCTGGGTGTGTAACGGGCGGGGTGTGTAATGGGCGGGTGTATAACGGGCGGGTGTGTAACGGGCGGGTGTGTAACGGGCGGGGGTGTAACGGGCGGGGGTGTAACGGGCGGGGTGTGTAACGGGCGGGAGTGTAACGGGCGGGGTGTATAACGGGCGGGGTGTGTAACGGGCGGGGTGTGTAACGGGCGGGGTGTATAACGGGCGGGGTGTGTAACGGGCGGGGGTGTAACGGGCGGGGTGTGTAACGGGCAGGGGGTGTAACGGGCGGGGTGTATAACGGGCGGGGTGTGTAACGGGCGGGGAGTGTAACGGGCGGGAGTGTAACGGGCGGGGGTGTAACGGGCGGGAGTGTAACGGGCGGGGGTGTAACGGGCGGGAGTGTAACGGGCGGGGGTGTAACGGGCGGGGTGTGTAACGGGCGGGGGTGTAACGGGCGGGGGTGTAACGGGCGGGGTGTATAACGGGCGGGGTGTGTAACGGGCGGGAGTATAACGGGCGGGGTGTGTAACGGGCGGGAGTGTAACGGGCGGGGGTGTAACGGGCGGGGTGTGTAACAGGCGGGTGTGTAACGGGCGGGGGTGTAACGGGCGGGAGTGTAACGGGCGGGGTGTGTAACGGGCGTGGGTGTAACAGGCGGGGTGTGTAACGGGCGGGGTGTGTAACGGGCGGGGTGTGTAACGGGCGGGTGTATAACGGGCGGGAGTGTAACGGGCAGGGTGTGTAAAGGGCGGGGTGTATAACGGGCGGGGTGTGTAACGGGCGGGAGTGTAACGGGCAGGGTGTATAACGGGCGGGTGTGTAACGGGCTGGGTGTATAACGGGCGGGGTGTGTAACGGGCTGGGTGTGTAACGGGCGGGTGTGTAACGGGCTGGGTGTATAATGGGCGGGTGTGTAACGGGCGATAGTATAACGGGCGGGTGTGTAACGGGCGGGAGTGTAACGGGCGGGGTGTGTAAAGGGCGGGGTGTATAACGGGCGGGGTGTGTAAAGAGCGGGGTGTATAACGGGCGGGGTGTGTAAAGGGCGGGGGTGTAACGGGCGGGTGTGTAAAGGGCGGGAGTATAACGGGCGGGGTGTGTAACGGGCTGGGTATGTAGTTAATAGTAAGATGGAAGTAGTTAAATCTGGACGGTTAGACGGTAGCTTATCAGCACAAGTAGCAGAGTTGGTCGCGTTGACTCAAGCATTGAATGAAGCAAAGAACCAGGTAGTCAATATATACACAGATAGCCGGTATGCCTTCGGGGTAGTGCATGACTACATGACAGCATGGGGACGTAGAGGGTATATAACCACAGGAGGAAAAGGTAACCCCATCAAACATCAGGGACGAATAGAGGCCTTGCTAGAAGCAAGCAAAAGACCTAAACAGGTGGCAGTTATCAAAATTAAGGCCCATCAGAAAGAACCAGACAAGACAAGCCCAGACTGGGACAGCCACCAGGGGAACCAGGCGGCTGATTGGGCAGCACAGGCAGCTCTAGAACAGGAGGAGGTAAACGAAGTACCGGTGGGTAGCGTAGACAGCCCGGAGAACGAAATAAAGATCTGGGAAGTCCAAGACGAAGCATCGGACACGGAAAAGGAAACATGGGTAAGAAATGGAGCTGGAGTAGGATCCGACCGAGTCTGGCGAAAAGAAGGTAAAGTAGTAGCACCGGAGTGTATACAACAGACTCTGCTAGAGATACATCACGGTATTTCACATACAGGGAGAGAGGCAATGAGCTCCTTAATAAGTAAGGATTGGTGGTGGAAGGGGATGGGAAGAGACATCGCGAGGCACTGTCAGCGATGTATCACTTGTGCTCAGCATAATCCTGGCCGGCCTATTAAAATTAGAATGGGCCACCAGCCAAGACCCCGAGGTCCTTGGGAGCACATACAAATTGATTTTACGGGACCACTTCCCCAGTCCCACGGAAAAATATACTGCCTTGTGATAATTGACCAGTTCACAAGGTGGGTAGAAGCTTTCCCAACGCGGAATTGCACGGCCTTAACGGTAGCCAGAATCCTGGCCGAGGAAGTAATCCCGCGGTGGGGAGTGCCCTTGCAAATTGACTCTGACCAAGGAACGCACTTTTCAGGGAGTGTAGTAAAGAATATTTGTCAGCTGATGGGGAGCAAACAGAAGTTCCATATCCCTTACCACCCCCAGAGCTCGGGAATGGTTGAAAGAATGAATCGAACACTCAAAAACGCTTTAGCAAAAGCAATACAGGAATCTGGGAAAACATGGGTTGAGGTTTTACCCCTTATCCTAATGAAGTTACGAGCCACCACGAATCGTACGACAGGCCTGACCCCTTATGAACTAATGACAGGAAGGGCGATGCAATTACCAGAAGGCATCATAACAGGTGGGGCTGATGTGGGCCCCTTAAAGGACAGACTACGGCGTTATGTCTTAGAGCTTAGCACCCAACTGAAGGGGATGCGCCAAGCCGTACGAGACAATCAGGAACTTCAGGATCAGGCACAGGAGGGGGTCATGACACCCTCCGTGCCGTCAGCGGGCAGCAAAGTGATGCTGAAGGTTCTGCCTGACAAGCCAGGCTTCGCCCCAAAATGGAGCGGACCCTACGAAATTATAATTAGTGGTGATACCTGTGCCTGTCTGGACATAAGGGGGAAGGGAGTCTGAAAACATTGGACACAATTAAAAATGTATGGAGAAAAGATGAACTAATGGGCGCTTCTTTGTGTTTCTTTTACCTACAGATCAAGCGACCCGTAAATGTCCAATTACCTTACCTGTTTGCATTCGTGCTTTGGCTTATTGCATTTAGTGTACTACTGTGTTTTTATGTTTGTATGTTAATACAAGAGTGCTACCAGAAGCGGCAACGACGCGGTGATAGACAGTGCCTGCTTCCAAGTAAAAATGGGGATACCACTGTGTTTAATAGCGTTAACATGCATTGTTTCGGGAATGGAAAGGGGCTCCCGTAAGCGAAGAGAGCTCCAGGTGAATACCTTTGTATATATGTCGTATGAATACGTAAAGGAGACAGGGCAAAGTAGCTGTTGGGTGTGTAGCCATATTCCGATCCATAGTAAGGGTGGGATACCACTGCGGCCCATACCCCTGAATCTCACGGAACTAGCAGAATTTGCGCTTAATGACCAGAACAGCTATCATGACGTCACGAGGGAGGAGTTCCGAGGTGGAGGGTACCCATTGGAACGATTTAAGGGATGTTACAAACCCAAGTACAACTCTAGTAAAGATCCACCCTTCTTCGCCCTAACAAACACAACCGGGGTCGGAAGACCCGTCGGGGAAATATGTTGGACAAGGAGTGTAAGTAGAGGGGTGAAGGTGAACCTAGAGGCAGGAAATAGTAATTGCACCCAAACCTTTGTGACATATGAGGAGGGGAACGCGGCATTTGAAAGCTGGTGGTTTAATACCACTGGTCTGCTAAACTTAACGAGTAACCAACCGTGGAATGGGACCCGACGGGCCACAGATAGTCAGATGGGTTTCACTATCTTTCGGGCAAACATGGATATGACGGCCTACAATGGAACATATTTTATATGCGGGAACAAGGCGTACCCATGGCTGCCCAGAGATTGGACCGGGTCATGTTACCTGGGATACGTTATGCCTTATGTATACCATCTCAAATCCCTCACGGAGCACCATTGTTATCGAACCAGGCGAGGAATTACGGAGACTGAGCGATTCTTCGCCGTCGCCTTCCCCCACTGGGAGGGTGGGTAAATTAGCACGGGAAATCATTAACAATGCCCAAATTCTCGAGAAGGTAGCCAACGACACCACAGAAGCCCTTGCAGAAATAAGCGCAGAAATGGTAGCCCTCAGGACAGTGGCCATGCAAAACAGGATGGCACTGGACTACCTGCTTGCAAAGGAAGGAGGCACTTGCGCGGTGATCGGGCAAGAGTGTTGTACTTACATCCCTGATAGTTCGGAAAACATCACCAACTTGGTAAATCACATGAAGGAAGAGATTAAGAAATTACACCGGGAACCGACACAGTCATGGCTAGAATGGTTGGGGCTAACAGAATGGGGCCCCTGGATTATGCACGTAATGGTTGTGATAGTGATGATATGTGTCGCTGTATGTTGCTTGATAACCTTGTTAAAGACATGTTGTAAGATTGCCACAACCCAGCTAATGTCAGTCAGCGCCGTACGGGAAGAGGAGCCGTTGCTCGAAGACGAAGAAAAGGAAGGATACACCGATCTCCAGCCCAGGGAGGAAACGCATGACACCGTCGCCGGGGTAGCCAGCCCTCAAGAAATGAGCCAGTGGCTGTAGCGTCGACCCCGTGAAGAGGCACGGAGCAGTGGTTTCCTGGGGGCAAGAAGGTCGTGCCCCCGGACCAACAGAAGGGAGTGTTGGAGAAGAAAATTATTAAAGAAATGTCGGAGAAGAAAAACTCATCCAGTTAATGAACTTTAAATTCGCTGACACAGGACTTTAACATGCTGCAATGGGTTGGCAGTCTGCCTTGTCAGACAACGTTACAACATACAGGGCTCGAGATAACACTGTCACATAGACGAGGCTGATCACATCAACTGTACCCTGACGTTAATTGAATTTATTTACCATGCTTAACAATTGTATACATAAAATTGATTGGATTCTAATAACTATCACGCGCTCATGTGAGCACGATGTGATCAATGATGGATGTATAAAATACTGTGCCCCGGAGTGACTTATCTGAGAGGTCGGTGACTGCACGCGGGTGCATCACTGCTCTCCCAGAGCGCTCTGAGTAAAGTGTACTCCCGCATTTAACCGTGTAAATTGGTGTTTGAGTTTTATTGCTCAGTCGGGCTAAGTCGGGTAACGCGTCGACTCTCCTTCACGGTTGGTCCGCTTAAGGCTCCGATTAGCCCCTACAACAGGCGGGTGTATAACGGGCGGGGTGTGTAACGGGCGGGGTTTGTAACGGGCGGGGGTGTAATGGGCGGGGTGTATAACGGGCGTGTGTGTAACGGGCGGGGGTGTAACGGGCGGGTGTGTAACGGGCGGGTGTGTAAAGGGCGGGAGTATAACGGGCGGGGTGTGTAACGGGCTGGGTGTGTAACGGGCGGGTGTATAACGGGCAGGGTGTGTAACGGGCTGGGTGTGTAACGGGCGGGGTGTATAACGGGCGGGTGTGTAACGGGCGGGTGTGTAACGGGCGACAGTATAACGGGCGGGAGTGTATCGGGCGGAGTGTATAACGGGCGGGGTGTGTAATGGGCGGGGTGTATAACGGGCGGGGTGTGTAATGGGCGGGGTGTATAATGGGCGGGGTGTATAACGGGCGGGGTGTGTAACGGGCGGGTGTATAACGGGCGGGGTGTGTAAAGGGCGGGTGTATAACGGGCGGGGTGTGTAACGGGCGGGTGTGTAACGGGCGGGAGTGTAACGGGCGGGAGTGTAACGGGCGGGGTGTGTAATGGGCGGGAGTGTAACGGGCGGGGTGTGTAACGGGCGGGGTGTGTAACGGGCGGGAGATAACGGGCGGGTGTGTAACAGGCGGGATGTATAATGGGCGGGTGTATAACGGGCGGGGGCTATAACGGGCGGGGGTATAATGGGCGGGTGTATAACGGGCGGGGGCTATAACGGGCGGGGGTATAATGGGCGGGGTGTGTAACGGGCGGGGTGTATAACGGGCGGGGTGTGTAACGGGTGGGGTGTATAACGGGCGGGGTGTATAACGGGCGGGTGTATAACGGGCGGGGTGTATATCGGGCGGGTGTGTAACGGGCGGGTGTGTAACGGGCGGGTGTGTAACGGGCGGGTGTGTAACGGGCGGGTGTGTAACGGGCGGGTGTGTAACGGGCGGGGGTGTAACGGGCGGGTGTGTAACGGGCGGGTGTATAACGGGCGGGGGTGTAACGGGCGGGTGTGTAACGGGCGGGTGTGTAACGGGCGGGTGTGTAACGGGCGGGTGTGTAACGGGCGGGTTGTGTAACGGGCGGGTGTATAACGGGCGGGAGTGTAACGGGCGGGTGTATAACGGGCGGGGTGTATAACGGGCGGGTGTGTAACGGGCGGGGGTGTAACGGGCGGGTGTGTAACGGGCGGGTGTGTAACGGGCGGGTGTGTAACGGGCGGGTGTGTAACGGGCGGGTGTGTAACGGGCGGGTTGTGTAACGGGCGGGTGTATAACGGGCGGGAGTGTAACGGGCGGGTGTATAACGGGCGGGGTGTGTAACGGGCGGGTGTATAACGGGCGGGAGTGTAACGGGCGGGGTGTGTAACGGGCGGGTGTATAACGGGCGGGGGTGTAACGGGCGGGTGTGTAACGGGCGGGTGTGTAACGGGCGGGGGTGTAACGGGCGGGGGTGTAACGGGCGGGGTGTGTAACGGGCGGGCGTGTAACAGGCGGGATGTATAATGGGCGGGTGTATAACGGGCGGGGGCTATAACGGGCGGGGGTATAATGGGCGGGTGTATAACGGGCGGGGGCTATAACGGGCGGGGGTATAATGGGCGGGGTGTGTAACGGGCGGGGTGTATAACGGGCGGGGTGTGTAACGGGTGGGGTGTATAACGGGCGGGGTGTATAACGGGCGGGTGTATAACGGGCGGGGTGTATATCGGGCGGGTGTGTAACGGGCGGGTGTGTAACGGGCGGGTGTGTAACGGGCGGGTGTGTAACGGGCGGGGGTGTAACGGGCGGGGGTGTAACGGGCGGGTGTGTAACGGGCGGGTGTATAACGGGCGGGGGTGTAACGGGCGGGAGTGTAACGGGCGGGGTGTATAACGGGCGGGAGTGTAACGGGCGGGAGTGTAACGGGTGGGAGTATAACAGCCGGGAGTATAACGGGCGGGGTGTGTAAAGGGCGGGGTGTATAACGGGCGGTTGTGTAACGGGCGGGAGTGTAAAGGGCGGGGTGTATAACGGGCGGTTGTGTAACGGGCGGGAGTGTAACGGGAGGGGTGTATTACGGGCGGTTGTGTAACGGGCGGGAGTGTAACGGGCGGGGTGTATAACGGGCGGGAGTGTAACGGGTGGGAGTATAACAGCCGGGAGTATAACGGGCGGGGTGTGTAAAGGGCGGGGTGTATAACGGGCGGTTGTGTAACGGGCGGGAGTGTAAAGGGCGGGGTGTATAACGGGCGGTTGTGTAATGGGCGGGAGTGTAACGGGAGGGGTGTATTACGGGCGGTTGTGTAACGGGCGGGAGTGTAACGGGCGGGGGTATAACGGGCGGGGTGTGTAATCGGCGGGGTGTATAACGGGCGGGGTGTGTAATGGGCGGGGTGTGTAACGGGCGGGAGTATAACGGGCGGGGTGTGTAACGGGCAGGGTGTGTAACGGGCGACAGTATAACGGGCGGGTGTGTAACGGGCGGGAGTGTATCGGGCGGGGTGTGTAAAGGGCGGGGTGTATAACGGGCGGGGTGTGTAATGGGCGGCAGTATAACGGGCGGGGTGTGTAAAGGGCGGTGTGTATAATGGGCGGGGTGTGTAACGGGCGGGTGTATAACGGGCGGGGTGTATAACGGGCGGTTGTGTAACGGGCGGGGTGTATAACGGGCGGGTGTATAATGGGCGGTTGTGTAATGGGCGGGGTGTATAACGGGCGGGTGTATAATGGGCGGGGGTATAACAGGCGGGGTGTGTAATGGGCGGGGTGTGTAACGGGCGGGTGCGTAACGGGCAGGAGTATAACAGCCGGGAGTATAAAGGGCGGGGTGTATAACGGGCGGTTGTGTAACGGGCGGGAGTGTAACGGGCGGGGTGTATTACGGGCGGTTGTGTAACGGGCGGGAGTGTAACGGGCGGGGTGTGTAACGAGCGGGTGTGTAACGGGCGGGTGTGTAACGGGCGGGGTGTGTAACGGGCGGGTGTGTAACGGGCGGTAGTATAACGGGCGGGAGTGTAACGGGCGGGAGTATAACAGGCGGGGTGTGTAACGGGCGGGAGTATAACAGGCGGGGTGTGTAACAGGCGGGGTGTGTAACGGGCGGGGGTATAACGGGCGGGGTGTGTAATCGGCGGGGTGTATAACGGGCGGGGTGTGTAACGGGCGGGGTGTGTAACGGGCGGGTGTGTAACGGGCGGGTGTGTAACGGGCAGGGTGTGTAACGGGCGGGTGTGTAACGGGCGGGGAGTATAACGGGCGGGAGTGTAACGGGCATGTGTGTAACGGGCGGGAGTGTAACGGGCGGGGTGTGTAACGGGCGGGGTGTGTAACGGGCGGGTGTGTAACGGGCGGGGTGTGTAACGGGCGGGTGTGTAACGGGCGGGAGTATAACGGGCGGGAGTGTAACGGGCGGGAGTATAACGGGCGGGAGTGTAACGGGCGGGAGTATAACAGGCGGGGTGTGTAACGGGCGGGAGTATAACAGGCGGGGTGTGTAACGGGCGGGGTGTGTAACAGGCCGGGTGTGTAACGGGCGGGAGTGTAACGGGCGGGAGTATAACAGGCCGGGTGTGTAACGGGCGGGAGTGTAACGGGCGGGGTGTGTAAAGGGCGGGGTGTATAACGGGCGGTGTGTGTAAAGGGCGGGGTGTATAACGGGCGGTTGTGTAACGGGCGGGGTGTGTAACGGGCGGGAGTATAATGGGCGGGAGTATAACGGCCGGGGTGTGTAAAGGGCGGGGTGTATAACGGGCGGTTGTGTAACGGGCGGGAGTGTAACGGGCGGGGTGTATAATGGGCGGGAGTGTAAAGGGCGTGGTGTATAACGGGCGGCTGTGTAACGGGCGGGAGTGTAACGGGCGGGGTGTGTAACGGGCGGTGTGTGTAACGGGCGGGTGTGTAACGGGCGGGAGTGTAACGGGCGGGAGTATAACAGGTGGGGTGTGTAACGGGCGGGGTGTGTAACGGGCGGGTGTGTAACGGGCGGGAGTATAACGGGCGGGAGTGTAACGGGCGGGTGTGTAACGGGCGGTTGTGTAACGGGCTGTGTGTGTAACGGGCGATAGTATAACAGGCGGGAGTGTAACGGGCGGGTGTGTAACGGGCTGTGTGTGTAACGGGCGATAGTATAATGGGCGGGAGTGTAACGGGCGGGTGTGTAACGGGCTGTGTGTGTAACGGGCGATAGTATAACGGGCGGGTGTGTAACGGGCGGTTGTGTAACGGGCGGGGTGTGTAAAGGGCGGGGTGTATAACGGGCAGTTGCGTAACGGGCGGGGTGTGTAACGGGCGGGAGTGTAACGGGCGGGAGTGTAACGGGTGGGTGTATAACGGGCGGGGTGTGTAAAGGGCGGTTGTGTAAAGGGCGGGGTGTATAACGGGCGGTTGTGTAACGGGCGGAGTGTGTAACGGGCGGGGTGTGTAACGGGCGGAGTGTGTAACGGGCGGGGTGTGTAACGGGCGGTTGTGTAACGGGCGGGAGTGTAACGGGCGGGAGTGTAACGGGCGGGAGTGTAACGGGCGGGGTGTGTAACGGGCAGGAGTGTAACGGGCGGGAGTGTAACGGGCGGGTGTGTAACGGGCGGGGTGTGTAACGGGCGGGAGTGTAACGGGCGGGGTGTGTAACGGGCGGGAGTGTAACGGCCGGGGTGTGTAACGGGCGGGGTGTGTAACGGGCGGGTGTGTAACGGGAGGGGTGTGTAACGGGCGGGGTGTGTAACGGGCGGGTGTGTAACGGGCGTGTGTGTAACGGGCGGGGTGTATAACGGGCGGGGTGTGTAATGGGCGGGGTGTGTAACGGGCGGGTGTGTAACGGGCGGGGTGTGTAACGGGCGGGGTGTGTAACGGGCGGGGTGTGTAACGGGCGGGAGTGTAACGGGCGGGGTGTGTAATGGGCGGGGTGTGTAACGGGCGGGGTGTGTAACGGGCGTGTGTGTAACGGGCGGGGTGTATAACGGGCGGGAGTGTAACGGGCGGGGTGTGTAATGGGCGGGGTGTGTAACGGGCGGGTGTGTAACGGGCGGGGTGTGTAACGGGCGGGGTGTGTAACGGGCGGGGTGTGTAACGGGCGGGGTGTGTAACGGGCGGGGTGTGTAATGGGCGGGGTGTGTAACGGGCGGGGTGTGTAACGGGCGTGTGTGTAACGGGCGGGGTGTATAACGGGCGGGAGTGTAACGGGCGGGGTGTGTAATGGGCGGGGTGTGTAACGGGCGGGTGTGTAACGGGCGGGGTGTGTAACGGGCGGGGTGTGTAACGGGCGGGGTGTGTAACGGGCGGGGTGTGTAACGGGCGGGGTGTGTAACGGGCGGGGTGTGTAACGGGCGGGGTGTGTAACGGGCGGGGTGTGTAACGGGCGGGGTGTGTAACGGGCGTGTGTGTAACGGGCGGGGTGTGTAACGGGCGGGGTGTGTAACGGGCGGGGTGTGTAACGGGCGGGGTGTGTAACGGGCGGGAGTGTAACGGGCGGGGTGTATAACGGGCGGGGTGTGTAACGGGCGGGAGTGTAACGGGCAGCAGAATCGATAATGCACGCTTTGCGCTATCGCCTGCGATGAGTTTCTACCCCTCTGTCTTTTCCTTTTTTCCTCTTTCAAGTTTTGGGGTGGGAGCTGAGGATCTGATGGATATGAAGCATAGCGCACAGCTCCGGTCTCCATATTGTCAAAAGCATACAGAGGCAGTGCAGAATTAGCAAAAAAGCTTTACCAGGACAATACCAGAACTGAGAGGTTATGCCTGTCGGGAAAGATTGAACAGGCTGGGGCTCTTTTTCTCTAGAAAAGAGAAGGCTGGGGGGTGACTGATAGAAGTCTTTAAAATGATGAAGGGGTTCGATAGGGTAGAGGTAGAGATGTTTCCACTTGTGGGGAATCCAAAACCAGGGGTCATAAATATAAGATCGTCACTAATAAATCCAATAGGGAATTCAGGAGAAACTTCTTTACCCAGAGAGTGGTGAGAATGTGGAACTCGCTCCCACAGGGAGTGGTTGAGGCGAATAGTTTAGATGCACTTAAGGGGAGGTTGGATAAACACATGAGGGAGAAAGGAATAGAAGGATCTGCTGATAGGGTGAGATGAAGAATGGGTGGGAGGAGGCTCGTGTGGAGCATAAACACCGGCACGGACCTGTTGGGCCAAATGGCCTGTTTCTGTGCTGTAATTCTCTGTAAACGAGGCGTTGTTACACCGTTATATAGTCAGACGGAAGGCAGGTCTGAGAGAGCTGTACCGGAGAGCACTGTACTCCTGACGTCAACCTGTGTCACCCCCCCTAGTCTCAGATGTAAACTAAGTCGCGGAATCTGTCAGGCGCTGTAGACAAATGGAAAAAATAGCTGAACGGATCTTTTCTTTTCCACACAACTTGGCTGCACGTTTAACCAGCTCCATCAACAGATCAAAGGGAATGAAAGTTTAGCGACTTATAGAGGGTCTGACGTCATCGCCGCTAATCACACTGCGTGCCATTTGGGATCACAGTCCGACTACTTTAGAAGGGATCTCTTCCTTGGTATTTATAATGAACATAAGAATATAAGAAATAGGAGCAGGAGTAGGCCATTCGGCCCCTCGAGCCTGCTCCACCATTCAATAAGATCATGGCTGATCTTCTACCTCATCTCCACTTTCCTGCACTATCCCCATATCCCTTGATTCGCTTAATATTCAAAAATCTATCGATCTCTGTCTGAATATACTCAATGACTGAGCCTCCACAGCCCTCTGGGGTAGAAAATTCCAAAGATTCACCACCCTCTGAATGAAGACAGTTCTCCTCATCTCAGTCCTAAATGGCCGACCCCTTATTCTGAGACTGTGACCCCAGGTTCTAGACTCTCCAGCCAGGGGAAACATCCTCCCTGCATCTACCCTATCAAGCCTTGTAAGAATTTTGTTTGTTTCAATGAGATCACCTCTCATTCTTCTAAACTCTAGAGAATATAGGCCTAATCTACTCAAACTCTCCTCGTAGGACAATCCCCCCATCCCAGGAATCAGTCTGGTGAACCTTCGTTGCACTCCCTCTATGGCAAGTATATCCTTCCTTAGGTAAGGAGACCAAAACTGTACACAATACTCCAGGTGTGGTCTCACCAGGGCCCTATATAATTGCAGTAAGACGTGATTTATTTACACTTCACACTCTGCCGCTCTTTGAAGTAATTGAACACATATTGATGGACATGTGTGGGTAAGATCACAGCAGATCATTTGATACAGGTTCTACATCTGCAGAAGGAGAGCAAGGATTGGGAGCTTTTGAAGTTTGGCACTTCATTCCTTCATGTGTTATATATATGATAATTTTTTTTTGATTAATGGTTTAATGTCTTTCATCTCAGAATGAAATGAACTCTTGTACATGGTAGCTTTCATGTTCATTTATTTGCATAGAAAAAATGGAACATTGTCCGCAGCTTCAATCAGGAATATTCAGTTAATAAATGGAAGAACAAAGCAACTGGGGCTATTTGCATTCCAAGCCGTCACTACAAATTGTTTATTTTCAATGAGATACACTCATATCAGCTCCACTGTCAAACACAACAGAACTGGAAAAGGAATAAGATACATTTTTTTTAAATATTCTTTCTCGCGAGGTGGGTGTCGCTGGCGAGGCCAGCATTTATTGCCCATCTCTAACTGCCCTTTGAGAAGGTGGTGGTGAGCCGCCTTCTTGAACTGCTGCAGTCCGTGTGGTGAAGGTGCTCCCACTGTGCTGTTAGGGAGGGAGTTCCAGGAGTTTGACTCAGCGACGATGATTTGTGCTTCCATTTCTTACTCGGGGGTTTCATCCTCTTTTTAATTTTGTGGGCCTCGAGGTTTGGAAAGGGCCGTTGCCTCGTCTCATTGGTGTGTGAATCTCCAACCAGAACACCAAGGCTCCTGTGGTCAGCGCTGAGTCCTGGTGTACCTTCAAAAGAGAGCGGGACCACGTGCTGACTGGGGCGGAGATCACGTCTTATAAAAGGTAGGTGAATACCAGGTAATGTGAGTGTGGTCAATGTAGTCTCCTGGAAAAGTTTTTGTGGATCGGAGAGGAATTTTCCAGATTTGTTCCCCCAGATTTTAAAATTCTCATCCTTGTTTCCAAATCCCTCCATGGCCTCGCCCCTCCCTATCTCTGTAATCTCCTCCAACCCCACAACCCTCCAAGCTATCTGGCCTCTTGCGCATCCCCGATTTTAATCGCTCCACCATTGGCGGCCGTGCCTTCAGCTGCCGAGGCCCTAAGCTCTGGAATTCCCTCCCTAAACCTCTCCGCCTCTCTCTCCTCCTTTAAGACGCTCCTTAAAACCCACCTCTATGACCAAGCTTTTGGTCACCAGTCCTAGTATCTCGTTATGTGCCTCGGTGTCAAATTTTCTTTGATAATCGCTCCTGTGAAGCACCTTGGGACGTTTTACTACGTTAAAGACGCTGTGTAAATGCAAATTGTTGTTTTAGTTGGCTTGGGTTTTTATCTGGTTTGTTTTTGCCACTCCCAAGAGATCACACAGCTGCTGCTGGGTATGGGGGGGGTTTAATCACAATGCTTCAGGCATCATCAGTGTGTGGAGCCGATCTGATGGGCCAGATGGTCTGTTTCTGCTCGTCATTTTTATATCTTCGCAGTATCAGCAATTTGGGAATCCAGGCTGACACTCCAGCGCAATACCGAGGGGAGAGCCTCGGTGGGGAATTCCAGGATTCTGACACAGCATCGATAAACAGACAGTGAAAGAAAGAGAGGGCGCGAAAGAAAAGAAATAAGGAGAAAGATAGAGAGAGAAACAAAGAAAAATAGAGAGCAAGATTAAGAAAGAGAAGGAAACAGAAAGAAAGAGGAAGAGAGAAACAAAAAGAGGGCAAGAAAGAGAGAATGAAAGAGAATGAGAGGAAGAAAGGGAGAGAGAAAATGAGAGAGTCAGAAAAAAGAAAGAAAAAGGGAGAAATGGAAGAGAGTGAGGGAGCGAAAGAATTCTCCAGCGTAAGTGAACCTTGGATTGGGCAACGGCATTTCAGAAGTCAAGGGAGGCTGTGTGGAGCACTTGGCTGGGTTTGTGATTCTATGTCCACTTGCAGACCCCAGCTTGAAGTCTGCAGTTGACCCTATTCTATACCTGACATTAACAGTGGGGAGCATTGACTCAATGACATTAATCAGAACGATCTGTTCAATTCCCCATCACAAAGGGCAAGACGATGCACAGTCGCTTTCAATACAGAACGCGACGGGATTGATGGCGGTCTCTGGGGGACACCATTCATTCCTGCGGCCCAGCCTTGAACCTTGGAACAGTTTACACACAAATCCTGGTCGAGGCATCTTCTGAGTCGGAAGATAACCATTTGCAAAAGATGCCCAGATGTCATGGGGAGAAGAAGTAAAAATGCCGGATCGATGGCAGGGAAGAGAAGACCTCAGCTCCGAGTGAGATCAGCACAAACGTAACAGCAGTTACAATTACTTTCTAGCACAATATCATATCAAAAGGTGTAGATCTTGTCACATCTCTATTTATCAACACTCCCAAACACGAGAGACAGGCGACCGGTTGGACTGAAACTGGAACCGGAGCTTTGTTTAAAGAATGAACCAGTCACTCGCGGACACGATGATGTTATTCAACTAACCTGAGCTATCAATGGCCTAGAAATCCGGTCACGCAGGGCCAGGGTGCGGAGGGGGTGTGGGGAGTGGGGTGCGGGGGTCAGGGTGCGGAGGGGGTGCGGGGGCCAGGGTGTGGAGGGGGTGCGGGGAGTGGGGTGCAGAGGGGGTGCGGGAGCCAGGGTGTGGAGGGGGTGCGGGGGCCAGGGTGCGGAGGGGATGCGGGGGCCGGGTTGTGGAGGGGGTGCGGGGGTCAGGGTGTGGAGGGGGTGCGGGGGCCGGGGTGCGGAGAGGGTGCGGGGGTCAGGGGTGGAGCGGAGGGATGTGCAGAGAGAGGGGCACGCAGCGGGTGCAGGGGACAGGGCGCGCTGTTACATGGACTCGGGCAGCACGCAATATTCGAGAGTGAAGCACTGAGGGACGATCGAAAATGGAAATCAGCTCCTGCAAGAAGCCCAGGACTCTAATTTGAATAAATTATTTCCCGTTTAAATGTTCCCGTCGTACGCTCCTGACACCAGCGCAGCCACCTTCACCAATATAGCGTGAGGCGTGTTTCCAGCTGGAAATGTGTGTGCGTTTCCTACCCGCCATATTGGGACCTCGGTAGGCCGGTTATTGCCCAATAAACAGGCTCTGCGCGGCCAAATTTCTAGGCCAGAAAATGTTGGCCTACATAAACCAGCTCAACCAAAACTCCGCTGCCTGTATCCTGACTCGTACCAAGTCCTGTTCACCCATCACCCCTGTGCTCACTGACCTACATTGGCTCCCGGTCCAGCAACGCCTTGATTTTAAAATTCTCATTCTTGTTTTCAAATCCCTCCATGGCCTCACCCCTCCCCATCTCTGCAATCTCCTCCAGCTCTACAATCCTCCAAGATCTCTGCTCTCCTCCAATTCTGGCCACTCGTGCATCCCCGATTTCCATCGCTCCACCATTGGCGGCCGTGTCTTCAGCTGCCTGGGCCCTAAGCTCTGGAATTCCTTCCCTAAACCTCTCCGCCTCTCTACAATCTTTTTCTTTAAGACGCTCCTTAAAACCTACCTCTTTGACCAAGCTTTTGGTCACCTGTCCTAATATCGCCTTATGTGGCTCGGCGTCAAATTTTGTTTGATAATCGCTCCTGTGAAGCACCTTGGGACGTTTACTATGTTAAAGGCGCTATATAAATACAAGTTGTTGTTGTTTACAATGATAGACCATGACCACGTATTGTTTACGGAGGAGGTTTTTATCTGGTTCACAAGTTGGCTTTATTCAGGTGAGATACACACGCAATCTCGACCTATAATTTAAATTGACACAAAATAACCAGACCATAACGGTACAAAGACAAACAAGGCCTTCACTCACGTCTGTGACAGGTATTTATTCATCAACCACAGATGCTGTATGATATGTTCACAAAGCACACTCCAACATAATAGTTTTTTTTATTACAAAACAGTACCGATTCTATAAAGAAGATTCACAAACTCACTACCCATCAGAGAAGGTTAACAGGTTGTATCAGGAGTGTGGCATCATCACACACAGTGGAACAAAAGCAAGAAAATAAGTTTAGAGGAAAGATAACTTTCTCTTCAATTTTCCTGCTCAACTTTGTTGGTTGTCCTGCGATCCCCACACCGAGTGCTCATTATTCGTGAGTGAGCCTGGACTTGGGGGAGGGGATTTTAACCCTTCCCGCCCAGTGAACTACTCCACCCCCTTTCCCTATCGCGAGATACCCCTGAACCCCCCTTCCCCACACTTGTCATAGTGCTAACGTATATAATAACATAAGAGATAGGAGTAGGAGTCAGCCATTCGGCCCCTCGAGCCTGCTCCGCCATTCAATAAGATCATGGCTGATCTTCTAACTCAACTCCACTTCCCCACCCGATCCCCATATCCCTTGATTCCCTTAGTATTCAAAAATGTATCGATCTCAGGCTTGAATAGACTCAACGACTGAGCCTCCACAGCCCTCTGGGGTAGAGAATTCCAAAGATTCACCACCCTCTGAGTGAAGAAATTTCTCCTCATCTCAGTCCTAAATCACCGACCCCTTATCCTGAGACTGTGACTCCTGGTTCTAGACTCTCCAGCCAGGGGAAACAGCCTCTCAGCATCTACCCTGTCAATCTCCTTCAGAATCTTATGTGTTTCAATGAGATCTTCTCTCATTCTTCCAAACTCCAGAGAATATAGGCCTAGTCTACTCAATCTCTCCTCATAGGACAATCCCCCCATCCCAGGAACCAGTCTGGTGAACCTTCGTTGCACTCCCTCTATGGCAAGTATATCCTTCCTTAGGTAAGGAGACCAAAACTGTACACAATACTCCAGGTGTGGTCTTACCAAAGCCCTATATAATTGTAGCAAGATTTCTTTACTCTTATACTCCAACCCCCTTGCAATAAAGGCTAGCGTACCATTTGCTCTCCTAATTGTTCGCGTACCTGCATGTTAACTTTCTGTGATTCATGTACAAGGACCCCCAAATCCCTCTAAATACAGCCAAGAGCTGCCTGAGTTTCTGGATGACGGCAGCCATTTACCCCCACCCCCCGTGCCCCCCTCCTGTGTTCCCGCCCAGTCCAACCGGGAAGTTTACCGTTAGCAGCATGTTAATGAGACCCACCAGTTAAAATCGGGTGGGCAGGAAACTCACAGAAACCAAGCAGTTAAAATCCAACCCTACCGCCCCCCCCCCCCTGCCCCTAACCACCAAATGTCAGCTGGCTGTTTAACCATGGGAGGTGGGCAGAATCACAGATGAGCCCAATTAATCCTGTCCCCCCCCAAACCTGACACCCAACAAGGGTTACTGGACAGCAACCGGGGCCAGGAACCCCCTGGAGAATTTCCTATTGGTCAAGCCAAGGGCAGGCACTGACACCAGTTTGCCGCACCTGACCACCAGCATGGCCGAGAAAGATAGCCCTTGGCAGCACAGGCCGGGAATTGGACATTGGACCTTCCTGCTCTGTGTGGCTGAGCTTCACACTGCCTAAACTCACTGAACCGCCAGAGAGGCCCAGCAACAGGGCTTTAGATTGTTTCTCTGAGGAACTAGAGTGAAGCACCAGCCCTCCCGATAACCTCTTAATCCAAGTGGATTTTAAAGCCAAGGAGAGATTTTAAAAACTTGGGCGGGAAGGGACAGGAAGATGGGAATCTGCTGAGATATAAATTCACCCCTGAACACAGAAAAAACTGCAGATATCAGAAAGAGAGAAATACAGAAAAAAAACATACTTCAGTCTCTGACTTGCGTCACGACAAAACTATTTACAAATTCCTGCTGAACACATGCGTAATTTCTTTTAATTCCCACCCACGCATGCTCCCACATCTGAAGGAAGGACCTTCATTACTTAACAATGTATTTAGCTTAAATTACAGTACACCGTTACACGTGCTTGTCATAATGATTTGAGAACTCATAGACCAATCCCCTACACCAAAGGGGCAGAAGATGCACAGTCGCGGTAAATCCAGGACGGTACAGGTGTCACCGAGCTTTCCCCATCAGGGACACAGCTTACAGACTTGCCGACTGCTAATCCTACTTCCCTGTAACGAGTTTCACCTTCGAGACAGACGGACACTCACCCCAGTATAATAAATACCTCAAGTGCGCGTTTTCTTTTTTTTTAAGTTTAAAAAAAAGAGATAAGTAAACAGTTGCTTTCTTTCCTGCTCGTGTCTGGTTTGTTCGGTGTTGTTGAGCTTTCGGAGAAAAGCATGAATGGGACCGGGACTGCAGGACGATGGCAGAGGCGGGGCCTCCGAGGTCACACGGCGGACAGGTCCATGCGATTACCGCAGTCCGTGCTCTTCTCCCAGGTGTTTAGCTTTGTAGGGGTGGTGACGGCTCGATTTCCGTTCATCTGCGGGATTGAGAGGTAAGAGACTTCAGTTCCGAGGATCAGCTGCAAGACGTTTTCTCTTTCACCTGTTATCTCTCTCTCTCCGTGACCTCCTCCAGCCCTACAGCCCTCCGAGAACACTGCGTTCCTCCAATTCTGGCCTCCTCTGCACCCCCTCCATGATCTTGAGCTGATCCAAAACTCTGCTGCCCGTGTCCTAACTCGCACCAAGTCCCGCTCACCCATCACCCCTGTGCTCGCTGACCTACATTGGCTCCCAGTCTGGCAACGCCTCGATTTCAAAATTCTCATCCTTGTTTTCAAATCCCTCCATGGCCTCGACCCTCCCTATCTCTGTAACCTCCGCCAGCTCTACAACCCTCTGAGATCTCTGCGCTCCTCCAATTCTGGCCTCTTGCGCATCGCTGATTTTAATCGCTCCACCATTGGTGGCCGTGCCTTCAGCTGCCTGGGCCCTGAGCTCTGGAGTTTCCTCTCTAAACCTCTCTGTCTCTCTCTCTTCTCTTTTAAGACACTTCTTAAAACCTACCTCTTTGACTGAGCTTTTGGTCACCTGTCCTAATATCTCCTTATGTGGCTCGGTGTCAAATTTTGTTTGATAATCGCTCCTGTGAAGCGCCTTGGGACATTTTACTACGTTAAAGGCGCTATATAAATACAAGTTGTTGCTGTTGTTGGAGGTGCTGTGGAGTTTCTGTTGCAAATAAATTCACATTTTGGCATAAAACAATCCACCCTCTCCCAGTGAGATAAGGACTATTTAAAGTTAACAAAAGCTTGCTGATAGGAACATAGGGACAGGAGGATATCTTGTGGGGGAATCTAGAACTAGGGGGCATAGTTTCAGAATAAGGGGTCGCCCATTTAAGACGGAGATGAGGAGGAATTTCTTTTCAGAGGGTCGTGAATCTTTGGAATTCTCTACTTCAGAGAGCTGTGGAGGCGGAGTCATTGAATATATTCAAGGCGGAGATGGACAGATATTTGAACTACAAGGGAGTCAAGGGGTCTGGGGAGAGAGCGGGAAAGTGGTGTTGAGGCCAAGATTGGATCAGCCATGATCTTATTGAATGGCGGAGCAGGCTCGAGGGGCCGATTAGCCGACTCCTGCTCCTGTTTCTTATGTTCTTATGGAGGCCATTCAGCCCTTGAGCCTATTCCGCCATTCTATTAGATCACGGCTGATCTGTACTTCAACCCCGTTTACCCGCCTTGGCTCCATATCCCCTGATATCCTTACCCAACAAAAATCTACCAATCTCAGTCTAGAAAGCTCCAATTGACCCTCAGCACCCACAGCCTGTTGGGGGAGAGAGTTCCACATTTTTCACTAACCCTTTGTGTGAAGAAGTGCTTCCCGATTTCACTCCTGAACGGCCTGGCTCTAATTTTGAAATTCTGCCCCTCGTGTTCTGGACTCCCCCAACCAGGGGAAATCAACTCCTTTTATTCGTAGGTAGGTAATTGACAAATTATAACAGCTAGACTTCCCGTCCATCGTTCATGCAGAGCAGTCGGAAGCTGCCAGATCCTTCGTGATGCTAAACTGCTCGAGTACCAGCAAACCCCGAGATGTGAAAATCTCCCACTAAGGGCCGGGCATTGGAAAGATCCCCTCTGACAATATGAAATGTGGTAACTTTTCTATTCGGTTATCAGCAGACTGAGGGACTGTGACAAGAAACTAGGTCGAGGAATAATTTATCTCAACACTTAACATTCAAGTCAGCATTTGTCTCCTTTAATACACTCACGATCGAGACAGCTTGCAGAAAAAGCTGAGTGAGTTTTGATGCTGGAGCCTTTTTAATATTAATAAAGATAATTAACATTTGAGAAATAATGGGAAGGTTGAAGGGCGAGGCAGATGAGATAATCCTTCTTGTTAGGGGGGGTCAAGTCCCTTATAAATCACTGGTTAATCCTCAGCAGGAGGAGTGTGTCCAATTCTGGGCTCCACACTTTAAGAAGGATGTCAAGTGTCCCAGTGCTCATGCAGATTATTCCCCTCAGACACCATCGAAAGTTAAAAACATCTGTTCGACCACAGAAGATAATTTTCAGCCTTGTCCAATCCTCCTGTGCTTAAACACTTCCTAACAGTGCATCTGTTAGGAGTCCAGAACAAGGGGGCATAACCTTAAAATTAGAGCCAGGCCATTCAGGGGTGATGTCAGGAAGCACTTCTTCACACAAAGGGTGGTGGAAATCTGGAACTCTCTCCCCCAAAAAGCTATAGAAACATAGAAGATAGGAGCAGGAGTAGGCCATTCAGCCCCTCGAGCCTGTTCCGCCATTTAATGAGATCATGGCTGATCATCCAAATTCAGTACCCTGTCCCTGCTTTCTCCCCATATCCCTTGATCCCCCTTTAGCCTTAAGAAATATATCTAACTCCTTCTTGAACATATTTAATGAATTGGCCTCAACTGCCTTCTGTGGTAGAGAATTCCGCAGGTTCACCACTCTCTGGGTGAAGAAATTTCTTCTCATCTCAGTCCTAAATGGCTTACCCCTTATCCTTAGACTGTGACCCCTGGTTCTGGACTCCCCCGCCATCGGGAACATCCTTCCTGCATCTAGTCTGTCTAGTCCTGTTAGAATGTTATAAGTTTCAATGAGATACCCTCTCAATCTTCTAAACTCTAGCGAATACAAGCCCAATCGACCCAATCTCTCTTCATACGTCATTCCTGCCATCCCAGGTATCAGTCTGGTGAATCTTTGCTGCACTCCCTCCATGGCAAGAACATGCTGGGGGTCAATTGGAGCTTTCAATACTGAGATCGATAGATTTTTGATGGGTAAGGGTATCAATGAATATGGAGCCAAGGCGGGTAAATGGAGTTGAGGTACAGATCAGCCACGATCGAAATGAATCTAATTGAATCGAGGAACAGCACCTCATCTTTCTATTGGGCACTTTACAGCCTTCCCGACTCAACATCGAGTTCAACAATTTCAGACCATAACCTCTGCCCCCATTTTTTGACACAGACATCAAGTACCTGCAGAGATGCAAGAAAGCAGAAATGACACAGACATCAAGTACCTGCAGAGATGCAAGAAAGCAGAAAGATTTTGTCTGGGTTTAAATTGTGAATTCTGGGAGATTCTCTCATTGCTAACTTACCTGACGAAGGAGCGATAGCTCCGAAAGCTTGTAAAATTAAATAAATCTGTTGGACTATAACCTGGTGTTGTGCGACTTCTCATTTTTGTCCACCCCAGTCCAACGCCGGCATCTCCACATCATGACCCATTTTTTCAGACACCAGCCATAGGTAATGATTCTGCTTTTGTCATTTTCAGCTTCTCTCGACCCATCTATTGTTTCTTTTATTGCCCCATTACCACTCCCTTTACGATAGCAAAATACCACTCCCTTTAGCCTTGTACCATCATCACTTTTGTCATTTAATCTCTCTTGCCTTCCACCCTATCATAGATATTGATTGCCTTTTGTTCCTTCCTCCCCTCCCCCCTTTCCCTGCCTCTTTGCTTAAAACCTGTTATATCTCTAATTTTTTCCATTTCTGACGAAAGGTCATCGACCTGAAACGTTAACTGTTTCTCTCTCCACAGATGTTGCCTGACCTGCTGAGTATTCCCAGCACATTTTGTTTTTATTTTATAAGTGAATGGCGGAGCAGGCTGAGGGTCTGAATGGCCTGCTCCTGTTCCTAGCTACAGAGTACCATCATTAACAGAAGCAACTGCCCTTCCTTCTAGAAGATCAGCGTCAACGAGCAAATGGTGCTGCAAGGAAACGCTCGTTTGAGAGTCACGAGGTCCTTGCTAAGGTCTTCCAGCTCCCTCGGCTCTTCACTGAGTCACTGCGGACTGGAAGTCTCGCTCGACCTTCAGGGAGAGCAAAGCGGACAGCTGTTTCTCAACTCTTGGCAAACAATCTGGTCAAATTGACCGTTAGGCCATCTGTGTATTGCCAGGTGGGTGATACATGACATGAGAGCCAAAGATGTTGGGAGGGGAGAGAAATCAGAAAGAAAGACTGGTGAAAATAGTTTTTAAAGATGTGCTTTGTGTCTTTAAAGTACAACTGAGTGGTGCTGAGGTCAATGGTCTTCAGCAATGTTTCCTCTTGATAAACCGTTTCCTCTTTTGAATGGTTTTACACTCGGACAATGATCATCCTGTGTTTCTCTCTCCACCTGCAGACCGATCCAAAATAGACCAATTCCTTGTTGCTTTTATTTTAAAACTGAGGTTGATGAGAACATAAAAATTAGGAGCAGGAGTTGGCCATTCGGCCCCTCGAGCCTGCTCCGCCATTCAATAAGATCATGGCCGATCTTCAACCTCAACTCGTGGAGCAGCAATCCCTGGTCGGGAACAGAGAGGAGAGCTGGATATAAGGAGCGGCGGAGAGAAGCCCCAGACTGGCGGAGCAGTGAACCTGGTCGGGAACAGAGAGGAGAGCTGGATATAAGGAGCGGCGGAGAGAAGCCCCAGACTGGCGGAGCAGTGAACCTGGTCGGGAACAGAGAGGAGAGAGAAAAAAGAAAAAATCCCGGAGTGACATCACAGGATATGTCCAAAAATGTGCGGGTTAGGTTGATTTGGCTATGATAAATTGACCCTTAGTGTTAGGGGGGGATTAAATATGAGGGGTTATGGGGATAGGATGGGATATGTTAGGGGGAATTAAATATGTGGGGTTACGGGGGTTGGGTGGGATATGTGTACTGTGGGGATTAAAGCAGGGACAGGGTACTGGATTTGAATGATCAGCCATGATCGTATTGAATGGTGGAGCAGGCTCGACGGGCCGAATGGCCTACTCCTGCTCCTAGATTCTATGTTTCTATGATAGCTGGTAACTGGTTGGTTGGTGAAAGTCACATCGGTTTTTTTGTTCTTCAAGTTAGGGGCCGGGGTTAAATAGCTGGCTAAGAGTTAAGCAGAAACTTGGAGATTAGTAACAGTTAATACTATATTAAATTAGTAACTGTTATATTATATTAATAACTTGAATCAGATCCATCTTAGTCTAAAGTTTCTGTAAATTAGTTAATAGTCTATTAAATAGAGGCATAGCAGGGCAGCTCAGTCCCACAGAATGCACATCCTGTGCCATGTGGGAAATCCAGGATGCTTCCCGTGTCCTGGACAACCACATGTGCAGGAAGAGTCATCAGCTGGAGGAGCTCGAGCTCCGGGTTTCGGAGCTTGAGCAGCAGCTGGCGTCACTGCGGTGAGGCCGAGAGCTTCGTGGATAGCACATTTCAGGAGGTGGTCACCCCGCAGCTAAGGAGTGCACAAGCAGAGAGGGAATGGGTGACAGCCAGACAGAAAAGGAGGACCAAGCAGTTAGTGCAGGAGTCCCCTGAGTGCATCTCGCTCTCCAACCAGTATTCTGTTCTGAGTACTGGTGAGGGCAATGGTTCCTCTGGGAAATACAGCCAGAGCCAAGTCCGCAGCACCACAGGTGGTTCAGCTGTACGGGGAGTGGGGGGGGGTTGTGGAGGAAGAAGTGTGGGAGAGCAATAGTGGTAGGGGATTCGATAGTTAGGGGAGCAGACAAGCATTTCTGCGGCCGCAGACGTGACTCCAGGATGGTATGTTGCCTCCCTGGTGCCAGGGTCAAGGATGTCACCAAGCAGCTGGAGAACATTCTGAGGGGGGAGGGTGAACAGCCAGAGTTCGTGGTCCATATCAGTACCAACAACATAGGTAGAAAGAGGGATGAGGTCCTGCAGGCAGATTTTAGGGAGCTAGGAAAGAGATTAAAAAGCAGGACCTCAAAGATAGTAATCTCCGGATTACTCCCGGTGCCACGAACTAGTGAGTACAGGGATAGGAGGATAGAGCAGATGAATGCATGACTGGAGAGATGGTGCAGGAGGGAGGGCTTCAGATTCCTGGGGCATTGGGACCAGTTCAGGGGAGGTGGGACCTGTACAAGCCGGATGGGTTGCACCTCGACAGGGCCGGAACCAATATCCTCACGGGGAGGTTTGCTAGTGCTGTTGGGGAGGGTTTAAACCAATTTGGCAGGGGGATGGGCATCAGGATGTAACATTAGAAAGGGGAAATAAAGTGCTCAAAGGATTGGGAGAGGCAGAGAGCACTAAAGTAAGAAATAGTAAGGTATTAGGTGGGGTCCAATTAAGAGAGAATAGAGGATAGTCTAAGATGGGTTTACAGTGTATGCAGGTGAACGCACGAAGCACAGTAAACAAGGTAAGTGAGCTGCAGGCACAAATAGACACATGGGAATATGATGTTGTGGCAATAACTGAGACCTGGCTCAAAAAAGGGCAGGATTGGGTATTAAATATTCCTGGTTATAAGGTGTTCAGGAAAGATAGACAAGTAAAG
The DNA here is from genome assembly GCA_030390025.1 of Squalus acanthias. Classification (NCBI taxonomy): domain Eukaryota; kingdom Metazoa; phylum Chordata; class Chondrichthyes; order Squaliformes; family Squalidae; genus Squalus; species Squalus acanthias. The sequence goes on from CM059437.1 coordinate 97,801,177, forward strand.
ATAGGAGGTGGTGTGTCAGTATTGGTTAAGGAGAATGTTACAGTGCTGGAGAGGGAGGATGTCCTGGAGGGGTCAAGGACAGAATCTATATGACTAGAGTTAAGAAATAATAGAGGCACCATTACACTACTAGGTATATTCTATAGACCACCAAATAATGGGAAAGATATTACAGAGAGGTGCAAGAACTATAGAGTAGTAATAATGGGGGACTTCAACTATCCTAATATAGACTGGGATTGTAATAGTGTAAAGGGCAGAGAAGGGGAAGAATTTCTGAAGTGTGTTCAGGAGAACTTTCTTGATCAGTATGTTTCCGGCCCGACGAGGGAGGAGGCATTGCTGGACCTGGTTCTGGGGAATGAGGTAGGTCAAATGGAGCAAGTGTTAGTCGGTGAACATTTAGGGAACAGTAATCATAGTATCATAAGGTTTAGATTATCTATGGAAAAGGACAGGGAGCAATCTAGAGTAAAAATGTTTAACTGGGGGAAGGCCAATTTCAGTGGGATCAGAACGGATCTCGCCCGAGTAAACTGGAATCAAAGATTGGCAGGCAAAACTGTAGTGGAACAATGGGCTGCCTTTAAAGAGGAAATAGTTCGGGTACAGTCAAGTACATTCCCATGAGGGGGAAAGGCAGGGCAACTAAAGTCAGAGCTCCCTGGATGACGAAACAGAGAGAGAATATAATGAAGCAGAAAAAGCGCATATTGACAGATGTCAGGTTGCAAATACATCTGGGAATCAGGCTATATATAGAAAGGTCAGAGGAGAAGTGAAAAAGAAAATAAGAGGGACAAAGAGAGGGTATGAGAATAGAATGGCAGCCAACATAAAAGGTAATCCAAAAGTCTTCTATAGGCATATAAATAGTAAAAGGGTAGTAAGAGGAAGGGTGGGGCCGATTAGGGACCAAAAAGGAGATCTACGCATGGAGGCAGAGGGTATGGCTGAGGTACTAAATGAGTACTTTGCATCTGTCTTCACCAAGGAAGAGGATGCTGCCATAGACATAGTGAAGGAGGAGGTAGTGGAGATACCGGATAGGATAAAAATTGATAAAGAAGAGGTATTAGGAAGGCTGGCTATACTTAAAGTAGATAAATTACCAGGAGCGGATGGGATGCATCCTAGGATGCTGAGGGAATTGAGGGAGAAAATCGCGATGGTACTGGCCATAATATTCCAATCCTCCATAGATACGGGGGTGGTGCCAGAGGACTAGAGATATGTAAATGTTACACCATTGTTCAAAAAAGGGTGTAAAGATAAACCCAGCAACTACAGGCCAGTCAGTTTAACCTCGGTAGTGGGGAAGCTTTTAGAAACAGTAATCAGGGACAAAATTAATAGTCAGTTGGATAGGTGTGGATTAAATAAGGAAAGCCAGCACGGATTTGTTAAAGGAAAATCGTGTTTAACCAACTTGATCGAGTTTTTTGATGAGGTAACAGAGAGGGTTGATGAGGGTAATGCGGTTGATGTAGTGTACATGGATTTCCAAAATGCGTTCGACAAAGTGTCACATAATAGGCTCGCCAGCAAAGTTGAAGCCCATGGAATAAAAGGGACAGTGGCAGCATGGATACGGAATTGGCTAAGTGACAGGAAACAGAGAGTAGTGGTGAACGGTTGTTTGTCAGACTGGAGGAAGGTATACAGTGGTGTTCCCCGGGGGTCGGTTCTAGGACCACTGCTTTTCTTGATGTATATTAATGACTTGGACTGTGGGTGTACAGGGCACAATTTCAAAATTTGCAGATGACACAAAACTTGGAAGTATAGTGAACAGTGAGGAGGATAGTGACAGACTTCAGGAAGACATAAACAGGCTGGTGAAATGGGCGGACATGTGACAGATGAAATTTAATGCAGAAAAGTGTGAAGTGATACATTTTGGTAGAAAGAATGAGGAGAGGACATATAAATTAAATGATACAATCCTGAAGGGGGTGCATGAACAGAGAGACCTGGGGGTATATGTGCACAAATCGTTGAAGGTGGCAGAGCAGTTTGAGAAAGCAGTTAAAAAGGCTTACGGGATCCTGGGCTTCATAAATAGAGGCATAGAGTACAAAAGTGTGGAAATTATGATGAATCTTTATAAAGCACTGGTTCGGCCCCAACTGGAGTACTGTGTCCAATTCTGGGCACCACACTTTAGGAAGGATGTGAAGGCCTCAGAGAGGGTACAGAAAAGATTTACGAGAATGATTCCAGGAATGAGGGACTTCAGTTACGTGGATAGACTGGAGAAGCTGGGATTGTTCTCCTTGGAGCAGAGAAGATTGAGAGGAGATTTGATAGAGGTGTTCAAAATCATGAGGGGTCTAGACAGAGTAGACAGAGAGAAACTGTTCCCATTGGCGGAAGGGTCAAGAACCAGAGGACACAGAGTTAAGGTGATTGGCAAAAGAACCAAAGGTGACACGAGGAAATACTTTTTTATGCAGTGAGTGGTTAAGATGTGGAATGCACTGCCTGAAAGGGTGGCGGAGGCAGACTCAATCATGGATTTCAAAAGGGAATTGGATAAGTATCGGAAGGAAAAAAATTTGCAGGGCTACGGGGAAATGGCGGGGGAGTGGGACTAGCGGAGAGTCGGCACGAGCTCGACGGGCCGAATGGCCTTCTTCTGTGCTGTAACCATTCTATGATTCTATTCCACTTTCCTGCTTGATCCCCATATCGTTTGATTCCCTTAGAATCCAAAAATCTGTCTATCTCAGTCTTGAATATACTCAATGACTCAGCATCCACAGCCCTCTGGGGTAGAGAATTCCAAAGATTCACAACTCTCTGAGTGAAGAAATTTCTCCTCATCTCAGTCCTAAATGGCTGACCCCCTATTCAGCCCCTCGAGCCTGCTCCGCCATTCAATAAGATCATGGCTGATCATCGACCTCAACTCCACTTTCCTGCCCGATCTCCATACGCCTTGATTCCCTGAGAGTCCATATCTATCTCAGTCTTGAATATACTCAAAGACTCAGCATCCACAGCCCTCCGGGGCAGAGAATTCCAGAGATTCACAACCCTCTGAGTGAAGAAATTCCTCCTCATCTCAGTCCTAAATGACCGACCCCCTATCCTGAGACTATGCCTCCTAGTTCTAGACTCTCCAGCCAGGGGAAACAGCCTGTCAGCATCTACCCTGTCAAACCCCCTTCAGAATCGTGTATGTTTCAATGAGATCACCTCTCATTCTTCTAAACTCCAGAGAGTATAGGCTCAATCTACTCAATCTCTCCTCATAGGACAGCCCTCTCATCCCAGGGATCAATCTAGTGAACCTTCAGTGCACCGCCTCTAAGGCAACTCTATCCTTCCATAGGTACGGATTCTGCAGGTCTCCCAGTTTGAATTAGCGCCTATGTGTACATGCCAGTCAAGGCAAGACAAGGGGATCACACTTACAATGTCCGAGTTGAAAGGTTTCACGTTGATGTTGCGCATGGAGCTACTGTTGAGGGACCAGACCTTCGTTTTGTGCTTAAGAGCAGCTCTGACCTAAAAGATTTTAAAAAAACAAGACATTAAGACAGCTGGGATGGAACAGACTATTAATCTTCTGGAAGACTAGTAATATCCTGCTAAGTAGTGTCAGCTGTGGCTCAGTGGGTAGCACACTCGCCTCTGAATCAGAAGGTCGTGGGTTCAAGTCCCCCTCCAGAGACTTGAACACAAAAATCTAGGCTGACACTCCCAGTGCAGTGCTGAGGGAGTGCTGCGCTGTCTGAGGTGCCGACTTTCAGATGAGACATTAAACCGAGGCCCCATCTGCTCTCTCGTAAAAGATCCCATGGCCATTATTTCGAAGAAGTGCAGGGGAGTTCTCCCCGGTGTCCTGGCCAATATTTATCCCTTAACCAAAATCACTAAAAACAGATTATCTGGTCATTATCACATTGCTGTTTGTGGGATCTTGCTGTGTGCAAATTGGCTGCCATGTTTCCCACATTACAACAGTGACTGTACTTCATTGGCTGTAAAGTGCTTTGGGACATTCTGAGGTCGTGAAAGGCGCTATAGAAATTCAAGTCTTTCTTTTCTAACTTGAAAAACTCTCAAAACTGATTGCAGGAAACTGCCTCATCACATCATTACTTTCCAAGCACATTACAACTTCACAAAACATTGTTTTCCGTCGACTCCATTTCAAAGTTATTTATGAGACAGTTAGGGGGAAAAATTCAGTTGGTTGCGCCTCCCGTTAGCGCCTTAAGAAGGCGCTAATGGGGCGCAAAGCAACTAGCGCCCGGACGCGGCGATGTTTGCGCCGCTCGCGAAATTAACTAGACATTTTGCGGCGGCGCTAAACAGTACAGCCACGATCTCCTGCGCTGGCAGATCGTGATGTCAGTTGAGTGCGCAATGCCCCGGTAGCGCCCCTGAGCGGATATTGAGTGGCGCCCCCTGCCTTACCGCCTGCCGCTAGCAACGACAGGTTGAGGGGAGCGTTTTGAAGTCAGGAAGGGACTGGGGGAGCGCTATTTAAAGGTGACCGCTTCCTGCCTTTTTTTGTTGCCGACATTTTTGAACCACGCATTCTGAGTGAGAGAGAGAGAAACTTCTGGAGAGATTCAACGCTGTGTGAAGAAGTTTTGGGTACTGAACAGCACTTTGCAGGTTCATTTTGATTTACATAAGAACATAAGAAATAGGAGCAGGAGTAGGCCAATCGGCCCCTCAAGCCTGCTCCGTCATTCAATAAGATCATGGCTGATCTGATCCTAACCTCAAATCTAAAGAACACAAGAAGTAGGAGCAGGACCCGGCCACTCAGCCCCTGGGCCCGCTCCGCCACCCACAGGGCCTTGACCGATCCGAACTCAGCCTCATGTCCAATTTCCTGCCCGCTCCCCGTAACCCCTAATTCTCTTTACTTCTAGGAAACTGTCTATTTCTGTTTTAAATTTATTTAATGATGTAGCTTCCACAGCTTCCTGGGGCAGCAAATTCCACAGACCTACTACCCTCTGAGTGAAGAAGTTTCTCCTCATCTCAGTTTTGAAAGAGCAGCCCCTTATTCTAAGATTATGCCCCCTAGTTCTAGTTTCACCCATCCTTGGGAACATCCTTACCGCATCCACCCGATCAAGCCCCTTCACAATCTTATATGTTTCAATAAGATCGCCTCTCATTCTTCTGAACTCCAATGAGTAGAGTCCCAATCTACTCAACCTCTCCTCATATGTCCACCCCCTCATCCCCGGGATTAACCGAGTGAACCTTCTTTGTATCGATTTAGAAGAGACTGTTGGGGCTGCACTCTGAGCTCTTTCCCTGGGCCTCTCCATTGTTCTTTCCAGCAGATTTGATGTACAGGTCTCTCCAGGCCGAGATTCAAGGCTGCAATGAGCAGGATGTGGATGGAAAGCAAGATTAACCCTCCCCTTTAAGAACTGGCTGGGGCCATTGTGTGTGTGTTCCATTGCTGACTGACATCACATGAGCTTCGCCAGCGCTCTGAGTTAGTGCCTCGCTCCTCGGCCTTTGCGCCTTAAGACAGGTGTGAAGCGCCTGATTTAGCGCTCCAATCACCTCCAGGGGCGATAAAAGTCAAGTTTGCAGTCGGAGGCGATAATTAGCGCCAGGCGCTAATCTTTGCGCCCGGCCGATAATTGCGCCCCAAACGGGGCAATACTGAATTTTTCCCCCTTAGAATTTTAATGCAATCACACTCAGCTGCTGAAAATTGCATAGGGTTTCGGAAGTGCAGCCTCTCAGGAGTTGTCTCTTTAACACCAAATTGGACTGAGATTAAGATCTGAAGCTTAATCCAAAGTGAATTCAGATTAGTTTGGGTGGATTTAGGCTGGAGGTGTCTGCTCCACGCTAATCCAGTTACAGGTCTTTGAACGCACAATCAGTGGCTCAAAGGATCAGACAGCAAGGTGAAGTAATTTCTGTCCAATTGCCATCTGGCATGTTGAGGTCCAAATCCAGCTCCTGACCCTAGGAACTATCACAGCTCACTTGCTATCTGTAATTTAAAAAGAGCTTCTTCAGCTCAAGGTAACATCAGGCAAATGCCTCACTAACCACTTTGCATACGGTTACGATTTATCCATAGCTCAGTTCCTTGCAGATTTAAAGTGTCAGCCTTGATTTAATGGTAGCACTCTTGCCTCCGAGTCAGAAGGTTGTGGGTTCGAGTCCCACTCCAGAGACTTGAGAACAAAAATCTAGGCTGACCCTCCAGTACAGTACTAAGGGAGGGCTGCACTGTCGGAATTGCCGTCTTTTGGATGAGACGTTAAACTGAGGCCCCATCTGCAGCAGATGTTGGAAATTCATCCGAGTGTGAATTTAAATATTAGTGATGAGGAAAATCGTGAGCAATGCATGCCCGCGTTACCAAGGGATATGGGAACAGGGCGGGTAAGTGTGACAGGGACTATTTGCCCACGTGAAGTGTAAACGCTGGCACGGACTGCTTGGGCCGAATGGTTTCCAACAGGCACTGCTGACAGCCGGAGCCCCACTGTGGAGCAAAGTCTGAAAATTACCCTGTTAAACATCAAAAGTTTCCTACAGACTGATCTTAGGGTCGCCAACTCTGGTTGGATGTATTCCTGGAGGTTTCATCACATGACCTCCGGCCTCCAACCGCCCCGCCCCCGCTCTCCCGCCATTGGTTGTCCGACACGTTCGTCCTCGCGGAGCCCCGCCTTCCCACAGCCAATCAGAAAGCAAACAGACTCTTTGTTACCCGATTGGATGGTTCCTGGCTGTCAGTTAATCAGCCTTTTCTCCCATCTCCCATATTTTTAGAACTAATAAACAGAAGTATTCAAAGAAAATGAAACACACAATTTTCAACCCTATGATTTTTCTCCCGGGTTGTTGCCCCCAGCAGTGTCCTCCCGAGATTGATCTTTATTTCCTGGAGACGCCAGGCCAATTCTGGAGGGTTGGCAATCTTAACTTTGTCAGTGGTTCTCACTCTCACCTCTGAATCAGAAGGTTGTGGGTTCAAGTCCCACTCCAGAGACTTCATCACAAAAATCTAAGCTGACATTCCAGGGCAGTACTGAGGGAGTGCTGCACTGTCAGAGGTGCCGTCTTTCGGATGAGACGTTAAACCGAAGCCCCGTCTGCTCTCGCAGGTGGACGTAAAAGATCCCGAAGAAGAGCAGGGGAGCTCTCCCTGGTGTCCTGACCAATATTTATCCCTCAATCAATATCACTAAAAGAGATGGTCTGGCCATTATTCTATTGCTGTTTGTGGGATCTTGCTGTGCGCAAACTGGGTGCCGTGTTTCCTACATTACAACAGTGACTACACTTCAAAAAGCACGTCATTGGCTTTGGGACGTCCTGAGGTCGTGAAAGATGCTATAGAAATGCAAGTCTTTCTTTCCTTTTATACGCTGGGGCCCAGCTGCAGCAAAAGCCTGAGTCGGAGCACAAATCTACAGCTAAATAAAAATCACCAAAAAATCAATAAAACAGAACACTTTGAGCTGCATCAAATGTCCTTGTGTAAAAGGTCACACCTTCTCATCTCAGAAATTCTTGTCTTGACCTCCTCACTCCCTAGGGACCTTGGATGTCCTTGATGTTGAGGTCCCCTGTTCAGTCAGGCCGGGAGCCACGCTCTGCAACTCAACTGCTGCGCTCCTGCAGTGCTTTTCAACTATCAAACTTCAGAGAAATCCAGAGTCCTGTTCCCCAGCCACCTACTCTTCCCTCTCCCTGGCCAATGTCTGAGGCTGAACCAGACCTTTCGCTTCTGAGGGCAGTTAGGGATGGGCAATAAATGCTGGCCTTGCCAGCGATGCCCACTTCCCGTGAACGAATAAAAAAAAAAATTCACAACCTTGGTGCCCGATTTGACCCCCAGATGAGCTTCCGACCACATATCCGTTCCATCACCAAGACCGCCTATTTCCACCTCAGCAACATGGCCCGACTCCGCCCCGCCTCAGCTCATCTGCTGCTGAAACCCCCATCCATGCCTTTGTTACCTCCAGACTCGGCTATTCCAACTCTTTCCTGGCCGGTTTCCCATCTTCCACCCTCCGTAAACCTGAGCTCATCCAAAACTCCGCTGCCCGTGACCTAACTCGCATCAAGTCCTGTTCGCCCATCACTGTATCTTGAATCCGATAAAACTGCAATCATTTCATGTTTGATGTAATGTCTAAAGGGATGTTAAGTCTAAAGTATCTCTTCTGCAAAGACTAGCATCACTTGTCACGTTCACTTTCTGGTGCGATCAATCTGAGCCTCTCATCTGAACAGCAGAATTGAAACCCCCAGGAGAAACTGACTCTACAATTTTGCAACTGGGATAAGGGAGTCGGGTTTAGTAATGTAACTCCCGGGGTGGGGGGGCCATGCCACCTTATAAGCACTGGTCTCCTGAACCATGAACTAAACGAACCCTAGTGTAAACCCAAAGCCGAAGGATGGGCCTTGCCAACGACACCCACATCCCAAGTGCAGACAAACAATCCCAGTGTCAAAGAGACTTCGAAGCAAAAGTACAGGATGAACGCAACGCTTGATCGACCTGTTGGCGTCCTAAAATGGCTCGGTCCTATTGACGTCATAGGACCCCGATTTAAATTAGCCGTACACTCGCTTCAGGCTGCGCCAGGACACCTGTTCTGAGGACCCCGACAGAATGGCAGCGGCCACAGGGCAGGGTAAGTATTTCCCTGTGATTTTCAGGGCGCTAACGCCTCGATTCCGCTGGGCGGGTGGCCTCAAAACCCAACTTGCTGCACGGGTAACAGTTTACGGCGAATAATCAGACCGGCTCAAATCGGGGAGTTTCTTTTTGCCATTCTGGTAAGCGCTCAGCCCTTCCTACATCGTTACATTAATCACTAATTAATAAACTGGAGTCCAGGTTAGAATCGAGAGCGATGGTAAGAGGCGGGTAGCAGATGCTGAGGAGGATACAATGAAATCAAAGCAAGCTCTGAGCAAACAGCCCGATTCGCACAGCTCAGCACCGTCCAATTATAATGTTTTGTTTCAGCGGTTATATAGTTCCCTTCCTTCACAATGTAATGCCCTACTTTTAAATTAAACCAATTTCAAATGATAGCAGTGTACTTTATCTTACCTCCATCACAACACACCAACTGAACTCAATGGGCTGTGACCAGAAAGGATGAGTTTGGCTCATTCTAATGCATTCGATTTCAAGTACGAGGCCAAGTTACAAAGACAATATTCGGATGGGAGATCATCACAGCTGAGGGTGAATTTACAATCTGCGCAGCACAGAGAGCAGGTTAGTCTCAAGGTCACCACCGGTATTGGAGACTCCGTTTACAATCGGGTCAGGGTCTGCAAGCACCAGCTGCTGGAGCACTCACTGCTGAAGTCCCAGTGTAATGGGATGCTAAACTGTTGGTTGAACCCTAGTTTACACACCAACAGAAAACCCAACCAGTCCGTGTCGGTGCTTACTTTCCACATGAGCACACAGTCCTAGTCCCCCTGTGCTCGCTGACACCTCGATTTTAAAATTCTCATCCTTGTGTTCAAATCCGTCCACGGCCACCCTCCCTATCTCTGTAACCTCCTCCAGCCCTGTAACCCTCTGAGATCTCTGCGCCCCTCCAATTCTAGCCTTTGCTCCACCATTGGCGGCCGTGCCTTCAGCTGCTGAGGCCCTAAGCTCTGGAATTCCCTTCCTAAACCTCTCCGCCTCTCTCTCCTCCTTTAAGACGCTCCTTAAAACCAAACTCTTTGACCAAGCTTTTGGTCACCTGACCTAATATCTCCTTATGTGGCTCGGTGCCAAACTTTGTTTGATAATCACTCCCGTGAAACGCCTTGGGATGTTTTACAACGTTAAGGGCGCTATATAAATGCAAGTAGTTTATTGTTGTTGATGCAATCCCACTATAAAAAAATTCCTGGAAATGACCTGAATTATTCCAAATTTAAGTTCTGCTCGTTGCAGAATCTGGAGTGACAGGCAACTGTTTTTATGTGAAGTCTCGTGAGAGCAACTAGCTGATAGCTCTGACCTATTGCCCACAACAGTTTTCCACTGGACATAGATGGTTTCCTGCAATCACTCACCTCTGAATTCAGGAGACAGTGAAAGAGAAAGATGAAAAACCCCTAAAGAGAAGGGAAAACAAAATCATTGCATCAGAAACTATAAATTACCAACAAAAATAATACATTCAAATCGTAAGACAATGGGGAGGGCCAATTTTCAAACTGCCTGAAACACGGGTGGTTGGCGGTGGAAAATTGGGGGTGGGGGGGAGAGAGACACCTCGGCCCCCAGTGTGCACACCCAAGGCCCACCTGGTGCAGTTTTCACACAGGCGGGTAATGGGGGAGGCGGGGCTGCTTACATACGCTAATTGGGGTCCAACGCATACTCCGTCCATTGGTGCCAGGAGGTGAGCGGTCCTTAAAGGGACCGCTAGAGGCCACTCAAGAAAAGGCCTGGAACTATTCTGGGGGGAGGGGGTGAACTTTTGTGGGGCCAGGAGGAACGGGAGTGTTCCTGCCGGCTGCTGGGTGTTCTCCCCACTCCCTGACTCTTGCTACCGTTCTCTAGCCCATGGAGCCGCTGGATTTCCTTCACCCCCGACCCCACCCTCCCCAGGTGTGGCGAGCCATCTGTCGGAACTCATTGAGCTACGCTGCTGAGGTCCGAACCTGACTTGCCAACTCTGGGTGGGCATATTCCTGGAGGTTTCATCATAGTCTCCAACTGCCCTGCCCCCCACACTCCCACCATTGGTCGCCCGTCTCGTCCATTCTCACGGCACCCCGCCTTCCCCACGGCCAATCGGAAAGCGAGCAGACTCTTCGTTACCCGATTGGATGATTCTTCCCCCCCCCCCCATCTCCAATAATTTTTTTATAACTAATAAATAAAAATGTACAAAGTAATTGGAAAAAACGCACAATGTTTCTTCCCAGGTGTGGCTCGCAGCTGTGCCCAGGAGATTAACGTTTAGTCCCTGGAGACTCCAGGGAATTCCTGGAGGGTTGGCATGGCAATCCTATCCAGGCCTCCCGAGGCTGGCTTCGGGCGGTTACGGTAGCTGTGCCAACAATTTTGCACCCACTTTTGGGCGGAAGTTAAAAATCGCCCCCATTTATTTAGTGGGGAACCAGGAGACGCATTGGGTTTAGACCCTGGTGTTCTCACCGCTGGGAACTGGGTTCTCGCGCGTTGGCAGCAAGGGTCCTACATTCAGTCAGTTCGGGTGGGTTCACTCAAGTCCTAATTGGTGTACCTCATGAGAACTGGTGTGGGAAATGGAGTTTGGGGCTAAGACATGTTGAAGGGATAGAGTAGAGGGAGCTTTACTGTGTATCTGGCTGTGTTATACCTGACCTGGAAGTGCTTCATTCTCTAGCACTAACATCGGGTTCTGGGCACCGCACCTCAGAAAGGGTATACTGGCCTTGGAGGGGGTGTAGCGCAGATTCACCAGAATGATACTGGAGCTAAATGGGTTAAATTATGAGGACAGGTTGAATAGGCTAGGCTTGTATTGGCTTGCATTTCAGAGATGAAGAGGTTATCTAATTGAGGTGTCCAAGATGATTAAAGGAGTTGATAGGGTAGATAGAGATAAGCTATTTCCTCTGGTGGGGGGAGTCCAGAACAAGGGGCATAACCTTAAAATTAGAGCCAGGACATTTAGGGGTGATGTCAGGAAGCACTCCTTCATAAGAACATAAGGGTCAGTGCTGGGGCCACTTTTTTTTGATATATATAAATGACCTGGATATTGGAATACAGAGTAGAATTTCTAAATTTGCCGATGACACCAAACTTGGGGGTGTGGCAAACAGTGAGGATGATACCAATCGACTGCAACAGAACATAGAAAGCATAGCAGAATGGGCAGTCAAGTGGCAGATGGAATTTAATACAGAGAACTGTGAGGTGATGTATTTTGGCAGAAGGAACCAGGAGAGGCAATATACACTTAATGGCACAGTTTTAAAGAGTGCAGGGACAGAGGGACCTGGGAGTTAATGTGCATAGGTCCCTGAAGGTGGCAAGACATATTGAGAGAGTGGTTAACAAAGCATATGGGATCTTGGGCTTCATAAATAGAGGTATTGAGTACAAAAGTAGAGAAGTTATGTTGAACCTTTATAAAGCACTGGTTAGGCCACAACTGGAGTACTGCATCCAGTTCTGGTCACCACACTTTCTTCTTTCTCTTCTTAGGCAGACCCTCAGAACCGAAGATGACTTGCTTCCACATTAAAAATGAGTTCTCAGGTGACTGATGAGTCCAATGCGGGACCTACAGTCTCTGTCACAGGTGGGGCAGACGGTGGTTGAAGGGGCGGGTGGGTGGGGTGCTTGGGTTGACGTGCGCTCCTTCCTCTGTTTGCGCTTGGCTTCCGCTTGCTCCCGGCGAAGAGACTCGAGGTATTCAGCGCCTTCCCGGATGCTTCTCCTCCACTTTGTACGGTCTTGGGCCAGGGATTCCCAGGTGTCGGTGGGGATGTTGCACTTTTTCAAGGAGGCTTTGAGGGTGTCCTTGAAGCATTTCCTCTGCCCACCTGGGGCTCTGTTGCCGTGTCGGAGCTCCGAGTAGAGCGCTTGTTTTGGGAGTCTCGTATCGGGCATGTGGATGATGTGACCCGTCCATCGGAGCTGATCGAACGTGGTCAAAGCTTCGATGCTGGGGATGTTGGCCTGAGCGAGAACACTGATGTTGGTGCGACTATCCTGCCAATGGATTTGCAGGATCTTGTGGAGGCAGCGTTGGTGGTACCTCTCCAGTGCTTTGAGGTGCTTGCTGTACATGGTCCATGTCTCTGAGGCATAGACCATGAGCTTGGTGCCGGGTTTGAGGTCCTGGTCTTCAAACACTCTCTTCCTCAGGCGACCGAAGGCTGCACTGGCACACTGAAGGCGGTGTTGGACTTCATCATCGACGTCTGCCCTTGTTGACAGTAGGCTCCCGAGGTATGGAAAGTGGTCCACGTTGTCCAAGGCCTTGTCATGGATTTTGATAATCGGGGGGCAGAACTGTGTGGCGGGGGCAGGTTGGTAGAGGACCTTTGTCTTATGGATGTTTAGTGTAAGGCCCATGTTCTCGTACGCTTCGGTGAAGGTGTTAACGATGGTTTGGAGTTCAACCTACGAGTGTGCGCAGATGCAAGTGTCGTCTGCATACTGTAATTCGACGACAGAGGAAGGGACGACCTTGGATCTGGACTGGAGGCAACGGAGGTTGAACAGTTTCCCGTTTGTTCTGTAAATTAGCTTCACTCCAGCGGGGAGCTTACTGAGGGTGAGATGGAGCATTGCCGCAAGGAAGATCGAGAAGAGTGTTGGTGTGATGACACAGCCTTGCTTGACCCCGGTCCGTACATGAATTGGGTCTGTGGTGGAACCGTTGGTCAGGATCACGGCTTGCATGTCGTCGTGAAGCAGGCGGAGGATGGTGACAAACCTTTGAGGGCAGCCGAATTGGAGGAGGACACTCCATAATCCCTCACGGTTGACAGTGTCAAAGGCCTTTGTGAGGTCAAAGAAGGCCATGTACAGCGGTTGGTGCTGTTCCCTGCATTTCTCTTGTAATTGGCGCGCGGTGAAGATAATGTCCATTGTGCCCCTTAGTGGGCGGAATCCGCATTGCGACTCTGGGAGGAGCTCTTCAGCCACTGGGAGAAGGCGATTGAGGAGGATTCTTGCGATGACATTCCCTGTGGCAGACAGCAGGGAAACTCCTTTGTAATTACCGCAATCGGACCTGTCACCTTTCTTGAAGATGGTCACAATTATGGCGTCTCTGAGATCCCCTGGCATGCTCTCCTCCTTCCAGATAAGAGAAATGAGTTCATGAATTCGCGCCAGTAGTGCTTCTCCGCCAAGCTTTAGCGCCTCGGCAGGGATTCCATCTGCTCCTGAGGCCTTGTTGTTCTTCAGTTGTCGGATGGCCTTTTCAACTTCATGCCGGGCTGGGGTTGTGCTGAGATGGTGGTGGGTAGCATGCTGCGGGATGGAGTTGAGGACACTCGCGTCGAAGACAGAGTCTCGGTTAAGGAGATCTTCGAAGTGCTCCTTCCAGCGGGCACTGACTGCCTCCCTGTCCTTGATGAGTACCTCTCCGTTCTTTGCCCACAGTGGGGTAGGACCTTGGGTGCTTGGGCCGTAGATGGTCTTGACTGCGCTAAAGAATCCACGCACGTCGTGGTTGTCGGCTAGCTGCTGGATCTCCTGCACTTTCTCCACCCACCATCTGTTCTTTAGGTCACGAGTTTTTTGTTGGACCTCAGCCTTCAGGCATCTGCAGAGCTGCTTTCTTGCTCTCGAGTTCTGTTGCTGTTTCCAGATCAGGAATGCCTTGCGCTTGCGGCTTATTAGCTCCTGGATCTCCTGGTCGTTCTCATCGAACCAGTCTTTGTGTTTCCTGGTCGAGTGACCGAGCGTCTCTTCACAGGTGCTGATTATGGAGGCCTTGAGTGCAGACCAGGCGCTGTGGACACTCTGTGTCTCTGCATCACTGGGAGTCGTCAGGTTGTTTGTGAGGCGCAGGCTGAATAGGGCTTTCTTAGCAGGGTCTTTGAGTGCTCCAGCGTTGATTTTCCTGCGGCATTGTGCGCACCACACTTTAGGAAGGATGTGAAGGCCCTTGAGAGGGTGCAGAGGAGATTTACCAGAATGGTTCCGGGGATGGGGGATCTTAGCTACAAGGACAGATTGGAGAAGCTGGATTTGTTTTCATTAGAGCAAAGGAGTTTGAGGGGTGATTTGATAGAGGTGTACAAGATTATGACGGGTTTGGATAGGCTAGACGGGGAAAGGCTGTTCCCACTAGTTGATGGTATAAGGACTAGGGGACACAGATTTAAGGTATTGAGCAAGAGATACAGGGGGGATGTGAGGAAAAACTTTTTTACGCAGCGAGTGGTGATGACCTGGAACTCGCTGCCGACGGAAGTGGTGGAAGCGGAGACACTCAATGTTTTCAAGGGGCGACTGGATAGGCACTTGAGGGAAATAAACTTGCAGGGCTACGGGGATAGAGCGGGGGAATGGGACTGACTGGATTGCTCTACAGAGAGCCGGCATGGACTCGATGGGCCGAATGGCCTCCTTCTGTGCCGTTATGACTCTATGTTATGACTCTATAAGAAATAGGAGCAGGAGTCGACCATTTGGCCCCTCGAGATAAGATCATGGCTGATCATCGACCTCAACTTCACTTTCCCACCCGATCTCCAAACCCTTGATTCCCCTAGAGTCCAAAAATCTATCTATCTCAGCCTTAAATATATTCAAAGACTCAGCATCCACAGTCCTCTGGGGCAGAGAATTCCAAAGATTCACAACCCTCTGAGTGAAGAAATTCCTCCTCATCTCGGTCTTAAATGGCCGACGTCTTATCCTGAGACTATGCCCCCTAGTTCTAGACACTCCAGCCAGGGGAAACAACCTCTCAGCATCTACCCTGTCAATCCCCTTCAGAATCTTGTATGTTTCAATGAGCTCACCTCTCATTCTTCTCAACTCCAGAGAGTATAGGCCCATTCTACACAATCCCTCCTCATAGGACAGCCCTCTCATCCCAGGAAACAATCTAGTGAACCTTCGTTGCACCGCCTCCCAAGGCCAGTAGATCCTTCCTTAGATAAGGAGACCAAAACTGTGCACAGTACTCCAGGTGTGGTCTCACCAAGGCCTTGTACAATTGCAGCAAGACTTCCTTACTCTTATACTCCAACCCCCTTGCAATAAAGACCAACATGCCATTTGCCTTCCTTATTGCTTGCTGTACCTGCATGCTAGCTTTCTGTGTTTCTTGCACGAGGACACCCAAATCTCTCTGAACACCAACATTTAAAAGTTTCTCACCATTTAAAAAATATTCTGTTTTTCTATTCTTCCTACCAAAGTGAATAACCTCACATTTCCCTACATTATACTCCATCTGCCACCTTACTGCCCACTCACTTAGTCTATCTATATCCCTTTGCAGACTCTTTGTGTTCTCCTCACAGCTTACTGTCTCACCTAGCTTTGTATCATCAGCAAACTTGGATACATTACACTCGGTCCCTTCATCTAGGTCATTAATATAGATTGTAAATAGCTGAGGACCCAGCACTGATTCTTGCGACACCCCACTAGTTACAGCCTCCCAACCTGAAAAAGACCCGCTTATCCTGGGTACAAGGATCCTGGGTGTCCTTGTACACCAGTCACTGAAAGCAAACATGCAGGTGCAGCAAACAGTTAGGAAGGCAAATGGTATGTTGGCCTTCATTGCAAGAGGATTTGAGTACAGGAGCAAGGAAGTCTTACTACAGTTGTACAGGGCCTAGGTGAGACCACACCTGGAGTACTGTGTGCAGTTTTGGTCTCCTTACCTAAGAAAGGATATACTTGCCATAGAGGGAGTGCAGCGAAGGTTCACCAGACTGATTCCTGGGATGGCAGGACTGTCGTATGAGGAGAGATTGGGTCGACTAGGCCTGTATTCACTAGAGTTTAGAAGAATGAGAGGGGATCTCATTGAAACGTATAAAATTCTGAAAGGGCTAGACAGACTGGATGCAGGGAGGATGTTTCCCCTGGCTGGGGGTCTAGAACGAGGGGTCACAGTCTCAGGATACGGGCTAAGACATTTAGGACTGAGATGAGGAGAAATTTCTTCACTCAGAGGGTGGTGAACCTGTAGAATTCTCTACCACAGAAGGCTGTGGAGGCCAAGTCACTGAATATATTTAAGAAGGAGATAGATTTCTAGACACAAAAGGCATCAAGAGGTATGGGGAAAGAGCATGAATATGGTATTGAGATAGAGGATCAGCCATGATCATATTGAATGGCGGAGCAGGCTCGAAGGGCCAAATGGCCTACTCCTGCTTCTATTTTTCTATGTTTCTATCCCTACTCTCTGTTTTCTGTCTGTTAACCAGTCCTCTCTCCATGCTACTATATTACCTCCAACCCCATGAGCCCTTATCTTTTGTAATAACCTTTTATGTGGCACCTTATCGAATGCCTTTTGGAAATCCAAATATACTACATCCACTGGTTCCCCTTTATCTACCCTGCTAGTTACATCCTCAAAAAACTCTAATAAATATGTCAAACACGATTTCCCTTTCATAAAACCATGTTGACTCTGCCTAATCATGTTATGATTTTCTAAGTGCCCTGATACCACTTCCTTAACAATGGATTCCAGCATTTCACGATGACTGATCTCAGGCTAACCAGCCTGTAGTTCCCTGTTTTCTCTCTCCCTCCTTTCTTGAATAGCGGCGTTACATTTGCTACCTTCCAATCCGCTGGGACCATTCTAGAATCTATGGAATTTTGGAAGATCAAAACCAATGCATCCACTATCTCTGCAGTCACCTCTTTTACAACCCTAGGATGTAGGCCGTCAGGTCCAAGGGATTTGTCGGCTTTTAGTCCCATTAGTTTCTCTTGTACTTTTTCTCTACTTAAATTAATTACGTTAAGTTCCTCACCCTCATTAGACCCTTGGTTCCCCACCATTTTTGGTATGCTTTTTGTGTCTTCTACTGAGAAGACAGATACAAAATATTTGTTTAAAGTTTCTGCCATTTCCTTATTCCCCATAATAATTTCTCCTGTCTCAGCCTCTAAGGGACCAACGTTTACTTTTGCTACTCTCTTACTTTTTACATACAAAGGGTGATGGAAATCTGGAACTCTCTCCTTCAAAAAGCTGTTGAGGCTGGGGGGTCAATTGAAAATTTCAACACCGAGATTGATAGATTTTTGTTGGCTAAGGTCATTAAGGGTTATGTAACCAAGACGGGTATATGGAGTTAAGATAAAGATCAGCCATGATCTAATTGAATGGTGGAACAGGCTCGAGGGGCTGAATGGCCTCTTCCTGTTGCTATGTTCCTATCCCTCACCCTGTGGAGCTGAGGCAAGGACATTTACTTTTATTAGGTAAAGGTGAAAATTCAACAAGAAATAGCAAGCGAGAGAAAAAAAAATATTTTGCCCAGAATGTCTTGTTAAATATGTTTAGTCTTAAAGTCCAGTTCAGGCTAACAGATCTTGCTGCAGTTACCTGTAAGGAGTTGAATAACGCAAACATGTATTGAAACATTATGGCGTAGTTATTGATAGCCAGAACTCCACAAGCCCAGGATATTCCCAAGATTGGGAGCAGAACCGCCACTGCTTTGGCCGTCAGCCTGAAAAGAAAAGCAAAGATGATTAAACGACAACCATCCAACCAAATTTTGCTCCATCTGAGGGAGTGCTGCACTGTCGGAGGTCCCGTCTTTTGGATGAAATGTTAAACCGAGGCCCCGTCTGCCCTCTCAGGTGGACGTAAAAGATCCCGTTGCACTATTTCGAAGAAGAGCAGGGGAGTTACACATAAGAACATAAGAAATAGGAGCAGGAATAGGCCACTTGGCCCCTTGAGCCTGCTCCGCCATTCAATAAGATCATGGCTGATCTTGGGCTCAAAGCCACTTCCCAGCCCGCTCCCCATAACCCTTCACTCCCTTATCTTGCAAAAATCTGTCTATCTCCACCTTAAATGTATTTAATGACCCAGCCTCCACAGCTCTCTGGGGCAGAGAATTCCACAAATTTACGACCCTCTGAGAGAAGAAGTTCCCCCTCATCTCAGTTCTAAAAGGGCGACCCTTTATTCTGAGACCGTGCCCCCAAGTTCTAGATTTCCCCATGAGGGGAAACATCCTCTCTGCATCTACCCTGTCGAGCCCCCTCAGTATCTTATATGTTTCAATAAGATCACCTTTCATTCTTCTAAATTCCAATAAGTGAGGGCCTAGCCTGCTCAACCTTTCCTCATAAGTCAAACCCCTCATCTCTGGAATTAACCTAGTGAATCGTCTCTGAACTGCCTCCAATGCAAGTATATCCTTCCTTAAATAAGGAGACTAAAACTGTACGCAGTACTCAAGGTGTGGTCTCACCAATACCTTGTACAGTTGTAGCAGGACTTCCCTGCTTTTATACTCCAACCCCTTTGAAATAAAGGCCAAAATTCCATTTGCCTTTTTGATTACTTGCTGTACCTGCATGCTAACTTTTTGTGTTTCATGCACAAGGACCCCCAGGTCCCTCTGAACTGTAGCATTTTGTAATCTCTCTCCATTTAAATAGTAGTTTGCTTTTTTATTTTTCCTGCCAAAGTGGATAACCTCGCACTTTCCCACATTATACTCCATCTGTCAAATGTTTTGCCCACTCACTTAGCCTGTCTATATCCCTTTGCAGATTCTTTGAGTCCTCTGCACAACTTGCTTTCCCACCCATCTTTGTATCATCTGCAAACTTGGCTACATTACACTCGATCCCTTCATCCAAGTCATTAATGTAGATTGTAAATAGTTGGGGCCCCAGCACCGATCCTTGTGGCACCCCACTAGTTACCGTTTGCCAACCAGAAAATAACCCATTTATCCCAACTCTCTGCTTTCTGTTAGTTAGCCAATTCTCTATCCATGCTAATATATTACCCCCAACTCCGTGAGCTCTTATCTTATGCAGTAACCTTTTATGTGGCACCTTATCGAATGCCTTGTGGAAATCCAAATACACCACATCCACTGGCTCACCCTTGTCCACCCTGCTCGTTACATCCTCAAAGAACTCCAGCAAATTTGTTAAACATGATTTCCCTTTCCTAAAACCATGCTGACTCTGTTTGACTGCAGTATGTTTTTCTAAATGCCCTGCTACTGCTTCCTTAATGAAGGACTCCAGCATTTTCCCAACGACAGATGTTAGGCTAACTGGTCTATAGTTTCCTGCTTTCTGTCTCCCTCCTTTCTTAAATAGGGGTGTTACATTAGCGGTTTTCCAATCCGCTGGGACCTCTCCAGAGTCCAGGGAATTTTGGTATATTGCAACCAATGCATCCACTATCTCTGCAGCCACTTCTTTTAAGACCCTGGGATGCAGGCCATCTGGTCCAGGGGACTTGTCGTCTTTTAGTCCCATTATTTTACCAAGTACTATTTCCTTAGTGATAGTGATTGTATTTAGTTCCCCCCTCCCTGTGGCCCCTTGACTATCCATTATTGGGATGTTGTTACTGTCTTCTACCGTGAAGACAGATACAAAATATTTGTTCAGAGTCTCTGCCATTTCCCCGTTCCCCATTATTAATTCCCCAGTCTCATCCTCTAAAGGACCAACGTTTACTTTAGCTACCCTCTTCCTTTTTATATACCTGTAGAAGCTCTTACTATCTGTTTTAATGTTTCTTGCCAGTTTACTCTCATAATTCATCTTCTCTCTCTTTATTATTATTTTAGTCATCCTTTGCTGGTTTTTAAAAATTTCCCAATCCTCTGGTCTCCCACCAATCTTGGCAACGTTGCATGCCTTCGTTTTCAATTTGATACCATCCTTTACTTCCTTAGTTAGCCACGGATGGTGCTCCCTTCTCTTAAAATCTTTCTTTCTCTCTGGAATATATTTTTGTTGAGAGTTATGAAATATCTCCTTAAATGTCCGCCACTGCATTTCAACTTTCTTACCCTTTAATTTGTTTTTCCAGTCCACTTTAGCCAGTTCTGCCCTCATGCCATTATAATTGCCTTTGTTTAAGATCAGGACACTGGTTTGAGATACAACTTTCTCACCCTCCAACTGAATTTGAAATTCAACCATGTTATGATCACTTCTTCCTAGAGGATCCTTTACTATGAGATCTTTATTAATTCTGTCTCATTATATAGTACCAGATCCAAGATAGCCTGCTCCCTGGTTGGTTCCATTACATACTGTTCCAGGAAAACATCCAGGATGTACTCTATGAACTCCTCCTCAAGGCTACCATGGCCAATTTGATTTGTCCAATCAATATGGAGATTAAAATCACCCATGATTATTACCGTACCTTTTTTACAGGCCTGCATTATTTGTTGATTTATACTCTGCCCAACAACATTGCTACTGTTCGGGGGCCTGTAGACTACGCCCACCAGAGACTTTTTCCCCTTATTATTTTTTATCTCCACCCAAACCGATTCTACATCTTGATCTTCTGAGCCAATATCACTTCTCACCACTGAACTGATCCCATCCTTTACCAACAAAGCCACCCCACCTCCCTTTCCTTTCTGTCTATCCTTCCGAATTATCAAATACCCTGGAATATTCAGTTCCCAGCCCTGGTCGCCTTGCAACCACGTCTCTGTAATGGTGATCAGATCAAACCCATTTGTATTTATTTGCGCTATCAACTCATTTATCTTGTTACGAATGCTGTGTGCATTCAGATATAGAGCTTTTAACTTTGTCTTTTTACCATTTTTCCTTGTTTTGACCTTTTTTTCTGTTACACTCTTATTTTTAAACATCTGTCCCTTCCTGTCACACTCTGGTTATTATTTCCCCCATCTCTAGCCTGCTCTATTGCTTTCTCATTTCTGATTGACTTTTTATTTTCCCGCTCACCTGGATCCTGGGGCCAATATTTATCCCTCAATCAACATCACTAAAACAGATTATCTGGTCATTATCACATTGTTGTTTGTGGGAGCTTGCTGTGCGCAAATTGGCTGCCGCATTTCCTACATTACAACAGTGACTACACTCCAAAAAGTACTTCATTGGCTGTAAAGTGCTTTGGGACGTCCTGAGGTTGTGAAAGGCGCTACATAAATGCAAGTCTTTCTTTTTCTTTTCATCTCTCTTGTCAAATGGAGGTCTGGGAGAGAGCGAAGCTATCAAGTGAAGATATCGGCTTGGTTACGTTTCACTGAGACACTTGGCAGAAAAATCCATACTGCTTGGAGGCCAGACTCTGCCCAGTTCCAACAGCTGTCAGAATATTCAGGGTTCGAACGATGAAAGTTTGTGGCAGTGGTATCGAAAAAAGCTCTGCTGCTTTCTGGCAGGACCAGTGCAGTGACGGACAGACTCCCCAGGAAGCAGATTCAAAGGAGCAGCTGCCCCCGAGTCTGTAAAAAACAAGGGGCGGAGATTGAACCCACTCCCACTCAGTGGCTAGTTCAGCCACACCGCCCCATTCCCACTGTGTATCGCGCTGGCCACCATTTCATCTGCTGGCTGCAGTTCGGTGGCGGAGGTGCCTGGATCCTCATGGGTTTATACAAACACGTCAATGGGGCTCTCGGTTAGAACCCATTCTCTAGGCTTACACTCCCAGTGCAGTACTGAGGGAGCGCCGCACTGTCGGAGGGGCAGTACTGAGGGAGCGCTGCACTGTCGGAGGGGCAATACTGAGGGAGCGCCGCACTGTCGGAGGGGCAGTACTGAGGGAGCGCTGCACTGTCGGAGGGGCAGTACTGAGGGAGCGCTGCACTGTCGGAGGGGCAGTACTGAGGGAGCGCTGCACTGTCGGAGGGGCAGTACTGAGGGAGCGCCGCACTGTCGGAGGGGCAGTACTGAGGGAGCGCCGCACTGTCGGAGGGGCAGTACTGAGGGAGCGCCGCACTGTCGGAGGGGCAGTACTGAGGGAGCGCTGCACTGTCGGAGGGGCAGTACTGAGGGAGCGCTGCACTGTCGGAGGGGCAGTACTGAGGGAGCGCCGCACTGTCGGAGGGGCAGTACTGAGGGAGCGCCGCACTGTCGGAGGGGCAGTACTGAGGGAGCGCCGCACTGTCGGAGGGGCAGTACTGAGGGAGCGCCGCACTGTCGAAGGGGCAATACTGAGGGAGCGCAGCACTGTCGGAGGGGCAGTACTGAGGGAGCGCCGCACTGTCGGAGGGGCAATACTGAGGGAGCGCCGCACTGTCGGAGGGGCAGTACTGAGGGAGTGCCGCACTGTCAGGGGCAGTACTGAGGGAGCGCTGCACTGTCGGAGGGGCAGTACTGAGGGAGCGCTGCACTGTCGGAGGGGCATTACTGAGGGAGCGCAGCACTGTCGGAGAGGCAGTACTGAGGGAGCGCCGCACTGTCGGAGGAGCAGTACTGAGGGAGTGCCGCACTGTCGGAGGGGCAGTACGGAGGGAGCGCGGCACTGTCAGAGGGTCAGTACTGAGGGAGTGCTGCACTGTCGGAGGGGCAGTACTGAGGGAGTGCCGCACTGTCAGGGGCAGTACTGAGGGAGCGCTGCACTGTCGGAGGGGCAGTACTGAGGGAGCGCTGCACTGTCGGAGGGGCATTACTGAGGGAGCGCAGCACTGTCGGAGAGGCAGTACTGAGGGAGCGCCGCACTGTCGGAGGGGCAGTACGGAGGGAGCGCTGCACTGTCAGAGGGGCAGTACTGAGGGAGTGCTGCACTGTCGGAGGGGCAGTATTGAGGGAGTGCTTCACTGTCGAAGGGGCAGTACTGAGGGAGAGCCGCACTGTCGGAGGGTCAGTACTGAGGGAGTGCTGCACTGTCGGAGGGGCAGTACTGAGGGAGTGCTTCACTGTCGAAGGGGCAGTACTGAGGGAGAGCCGCACTGTCGGAGGGTCAGTACTGAGGGAGTGCTGCACTGTCGGAGGTGCCGTCTTTCGGGTGAGACGTTAAA
Organism: Squalus acanthias; assembly: GCA_030390025.1. Taxonomy (NCBI): domain Eukaryota; kingdom Metazoa; phylum Chordata; class Chondrichthyes; order Squaliformes; family Squalidae; genus Squalus; species Squalus acanthias. The sequence goes on from CM059437.1 coordinate 97,824,616, forward strand.
CCGAGGCCCCGTCTGCTCTCTCAGGTGGACGTAAAAGAACCCATGACACTATTCTAAGATGAGCAGGGGAGTTCTCCCCAGTGTCCTGGGGCCAATATTTATCCCTTAATCAACATCACTAAAAAACAGATTATTCGGTCATTATCACATTGCTGTTTGTGGGAGCTTGCTGTGCGCCAATTGGCTGCCGTGTTTCCCACATTGCAACAGTGACTCCACTTCAAAAGTACTTCATTGGCTGTAAAGCGCTTTGGGACGTCCCGAGGTGGTGAAAGGCGCTATAGAAATGCAAGTTCTTTCTTTCTAAACATGGAAAACACCTCCAGGGCAGCTGATTCTAACACTGAAAGTTTCTGTATCTTCTTGCATACTGCGGGGGTTTTGTTTGAAGTTTCGTACACTTGCTAAGCTCTGCCTGTGTAATCCCTGGCAAGGGAATGAGTTCGAGATTTGGGTTGTGCCAATTCTGATCATTCCCTTAATGGTGCCCTCTGCAGAATCCAGACAATGACAAGCCGTGCTAATGCCTGACAGCGATGGGCACAGAGGCATTGTGATACATACTAACAGCGCATTTCACCAGTGTAGGAAATACTCCTGTCACACTTTGCACGGACCTAATGAGTCAGTTGGAGGACAGAGGTCCAGAAATGCTGGTATCTGAGACCATTCTCAGGCTTGTAATGATAATTGGGCTCATTTCCAGGATGATTGAATTTCTTGAGCAGGAGCAAGCCCCATTGGACTTGCTTTGGAGCCAGATTGCGGTTCCAGATGGCGAAAACTGCAATTGGGAGTCATTTAGACCCAGCATGGGAGGGTGAGGGGAATAGACAATCGAAGAGGGGCTGTGGAGCAGGAAATTGGAAATAGCAAGACAGGTTTGAAAAATCGAACTAAAGAGGCATGTATAAATTATCAGAAATAAACGAGATCCTATTAACAGCAAATGGATTGAGACTTTACGCAGCACGAACGGAATAATTAAATTAAGAGAGAAAATGATGGAAAAGCCAATCTGGAAAAAAAAAAGCAGAGAGAGAGGTTAACGGTTTGGGTGCAGACTTGAAGGAAATATGGAAAGCAAATCCCGACTAATCCCGATGCATTTAAGGGGGAGCTAGATAAACATGAGGGAGAAAGGAATCGAAGGATATGCTGATGGGGTGAGATGAAGAGGGGTGAGAGGAGGCTCGAGTGGAGCATAAACACCGGCACGGACCTGATGGGCCGAATGGCGTGTTTCTGTGCTGTACATTCTACGTAATTCTGTGAAATCCAAAAAGTTGGGAAGTACACAGAATGCTGCAAAAGACCTGGATCTGAATCCCGTATTACAGACAATCTAAATATTAAATGACAAGTTCTTCATCTGCGATCTGAGCACTGAAATTACTTTGGTGCAAGAAATTCAAAGGAAATCAGGCGCACGAGATCTGAAAAAAAGATTCAAGCATCTTTTTTGATCATTTCCAAATCTGCATGATTGCTGTGATGTAAATCCTCAGCCTATCCGGACCATGAGCTATCACCTCCCACTCTCTCTGGGCACAGCAGTAGAATCCCTTCTGGTAGTCTCAGAGAGGCCCGATCCGATCCTCACTCAATGTCCACGCACTTCTACCGTCCAGTAGGCCTCAGTATCTCGTGATCAGGAGTGGGAACTTTGGCTGATTTCTCGCTTCCCTTGTCGAAGGCCAGTTGAAACCTCTGACCTTCACCGATCCTTCCTTACAGCCACCCAACTCAGATCATCAAACTCAACAACAACAACTTGTATTTATACAGCGCCTTTAATGTAGTAAAACGTCCCAAGGTGCTTCACAGGACCGATTATCAAACAAAGCTTAATACCGAGCCACATAAGGAGATATTAGCTTGGTTAAAGAGGTAGGTTTTAAGGAGCGTCTTAAAGGAGGAGGGAGAGGCGGAGAGGTTTAGGGAGGGAATTCCAGAGCTCGGGGCCCAGGCGGCTGAAGGCACGGCCGCCAATGGTGGAGTGATTAAAATCAGGGATGCGCAAGAGGCCAGAATTGGAGGAGCGCAGAGATCTCGGAGGGTTGTAGGGGCTGGAGGAGGTTTCAGAGATAGGGAGGGGCAGGGCCATGGAGGGATTTGAAAAGAGCGAGTTCAGAGCTGGCGTTCCAATCAGTTTCTGAAATGGCCACTCTCTCCTGTTGCTGGGATTGAGTCTGGTTTGCATTTGCTGATTTGAAAAGAGGAGATTGTCATTTCAATATTAAGGAGCAGGATTGCACCCCCATCAGTTGTCTCTCTGCTCTACTCCTCCGGCACTGTGAGGTGGGGAGATATCACACACTGAGTTTGGAAGAGAGGAGTGGAACGCAGCCTCAGCCAATAGGAATGCATTCCGTTCTTCCATTACATCGAGTCTACAGCACAGAAACAGGCCATTCGGCCCAACTGGTCCGTGCCGGTGTTTCTGCTCCACACGAGCCTCCTCCCACCCCTCTTCATCTCACCCTATCAGCATATCCTTCTATTCCTTTCTCCCTCCTGTGTTTATCCAGCTTCCCCTTAAATGCATCTCTGCCATTCGCCTCAACATTGCTGTTACCGAGCATATAATGGCAGCTCTAACAACTCAGAGCTCGTATGGTTGACCTAAAGAGCTTAAAAACAAAGATTATTACTGCAGTGAGTGATTAACTTAGTGGAATAATTTTCCCATTGACACTATTGCTTTTTTTACAACTTAGGAAATGTGCAGGTAAATCACAGAATCAGAGAATTTTACAGCACAGGAGGCTATTCAGCCCATCACACCTGTCCTGGCTCTCTGAAAGTGCTTTCCATTTAGACCCATTCCCTACACTAGTCCTTGAAAGCTCCAATTGACCCCCAGCCTCAACAGCTTTTTGGGGGAGAGAGTTCCAGATTCCCACCACCCTTTGTGTGAAGAAGTGCTTCCTGACATCACCCCTGAACGGCCTGGCTCTAATTTTAAGGTTATGCCCCCTTGTTCTGGACTCCCCCCACCAGAGGAAATAGTTTCTCTCCATCTACCCTATCGAATCCCTCTTGTTTTAAACACCTTGATCAGATCAAGGGAATACAAAGCTCAGGCTTAAATTGGGCCGTGTAACGTCTGTTTTTTCAGGCACCACGAGTCCTCCTAAGGCCCCAAAATGGCGGGCAGGAAGCGTGCTCGCATGTCTGACCACGAGTGCGCTGCCCGCCATATTGGGTAAAGGACAGACAAGAGGCGTCCTTCACCCCCGCCTGAAGCAGGCGTTAGACCATTTGCAAATGCAAATTAGGGCCCAACGCCTGTTTCACGCCCCTGCTGCATCATTGGTTTCCCTCGGAGAAAACCAACTCTAAACAGCGTGTAAGTTAAAGCACTTGCCCACAGGCAGCGCCGCTCCCAGTCCCTCGATCCCCGACATCCAGACCTGGACCCCGACCTCTGACCTCCCTCCCGACCTTCCCCTCGATCCCAACCTCCAGGCACCCCCCCCCCGACCCCTCCTTCCTGACCATGCAATTGCTCCTTCGAGGGCCCGGATCCTCCCCCAACCCCCACTGCAGACTTAACCCAAAGATGGTCGCTGCCCAATGGCTTCTATTCCTTCATCCAAGTCATTGATAAACATGGTGCAAAGCTGAGGCCCCGGAACAGATCCCTGGGGAACACCACTTGTCACATTCCACCAATCAGAGAACGTTCCCTTTATCCCCACTCTCTGTCTCCTGCCTCCCAACCAATCACCGACCCATGTCACAAGGTAACCTCCAATTCCATGCGCTCTCAGTTTTGCCAATGGTCTCTTGTGTGGAACCTTATCAGATGTCTTCTGGAAATCCCTATAGACAACATCGATCGACACTCCCCTGTCCCCCATGCTAGTGCCCTCCTCAAAAACTCAACCAGATTAGTTAGACCTGACCTTCCCATCACAAATCCTTGCTGACTCGCTTTGCTCATACCTGTCCACACGCTCAGTCAGTCTGGGAGTTCATTTTAACTTTTGGCGACGGTGTAAAATACGCCCGTTTCACAGCCCACCCAATTTTCCAAAGGACCACTAATTTGTCTGCCGAGCGCCTGAAAACCTGACGGCCGCACGCAGGACACACACTGCGATCGAGTGCTAACACATCTCAGATGTTGCGGGGGGGGGGCCACAAACAGGCCGCATATGCAAAAGGTCTAACGCCTGCTTCAGGCGCGCACTCTGGACGCCTATACAGGAGCCTTTACCAAGATGGCGGGCGGCGCACACCCGGTGCAGAATTTGCGTGCGCCATCCGCCATCTTGGAAACTTCGGTGCCTGTTTTAGGCCTGTAAAACGAGCACGGAGCCAACGGATTTCTACAAGTCTAAATTACATTTAAAAATGTATTAATTTAATCAGCGATAATACATGGAATCTAAATTTAGAATTTACTGAACCACAGCTCATTCAGAAGGGGCGTGCAGGCACTTTGTGCCATTTTCTTCACTCAGGATCCTTTGTTCCAATTCATTTAGTCCTAATTATAATTCTCCAGCCACTCTCCCTCACCGAGAGCAAGGTCGCCATAGATACTGGTGTCACATCCAATCAAAAGACAGATATCGGTGCCTTATAGAGAACCCTACAATGTCTTAATGAAGTGGAATGGAAAGGCTTTAATCAGACTGATTTTACGCGTGGCATCGAAGCATTAGGTTATTAAAGCGCTTTTCAGATGGGCTCCTCAGACAGGTTTGTGAACAACCGTGCCTTGAGAATGAAAGGAGTCACGAGCTAACACACACGCACGAGATGGCACTGGAGTCACGTGTGCAGGCTCTCACTTAGTCAAGAGAAAGCTCTGGGGCTTACTGGAGTCGAGGAATGAGAGAGCAAACATGGAGACCACAGCGGGTGTAAAGTACAAAGGATAGATACTGTTGTCACACCGAGTACAGGATATTGGATCGACTATGCTTCTATTTCAGGAGCCTGCGCGAATTAAGGGAATGACTTGCAGGCATCTTTGGAGATGTTAATTGGGTGTGACATTGGGTGTAATTGCAGTTTTTTGCAGACTGATTGCCAAGTGTGACTGAACTGGTTGTTGATGGAAGTATGATGAAGAAAAGAAGCAAGACTTGCATTTCTATAGCGCCTTTCACAACCTCAGGACGTCCCAAAGCGCTTCACAGCCAATGAAGTATTTTTGAAGTGTAGTCACTGTTGTAATGTAGGAAACACGGCAGCCAATTTGCACACAGCAAGCTCCACAAATTGCAACATGATAATGACCAGATAATCTGTTTTTGTTATGTTGAGCGAGGGATAAATATTAGTCAGGACACTGGGGAAAACTCCCCTGCTTTTCTTCGAATAGTGGCCGTGGGATCTTTTACGTCCACCTGAGAGAGCAGACGGGGCCTCGGTTTAACGTCTCATCCAAAAGTCGGCACCTCCGACAGTGCAGCCCTCCCTCAGTACTGCACTGGGAGTGTCAGCCTGGATTTTTGTTCTCAAGTCTCTGGAGTGGGACTTGAACCCACGACCTTCTGACTCAGAGGCGAGAGAGAGTGCTACCCACTGAGCCATGGCTGATCGCAGCACCCAGCCTGCTCCTTCAGGCGGACTGTAAGTCAGGATTGTAGGTAACCCTGTGCTACACATCCAGCAGTCTGCTCGTGCAGACACCTGCAAACATAGCTGCAGTAATAGGACCTTTTGATGTTGTGTTATAAATTTCTTTGGAGTCAAACGATGGATGAGGCTAATCATTTTTGAACTTTTTTTTACAATCAGTGTTTTTTCTTGAGTTTTCAATCCCATTCACCGACCAAAACACTTTAAAGATTCAATAACGGACTTGAGATTCCTGGGACGGGGAAGGGTGAGAATTGGGTTTCGCTGCCCGGGAGGAGCCGGAATTGGGGCGGATCCAGGATCCGGCTGCTTGCTGCCCCTTTTCCCAGGCATCTAAAATCTGGATGGGGTGGGGGAGGTCACCCCATGTCCCGGCAGCAGTTTTGGGGGGGTGTGTCCCGGGAATTCTGCCAGTAAGCCTCTCTTAGACCCGTCGGATCCCACACTGCCTGCGAGCAGGAATAGATTCGACACTCGACCATCACCAGGCCCCAGAGATGCAACACAGCGACGAGCGTCAAGCCCAAATGGAGGCCCCGGTTTGAAAAACAAATTAACGTCTTTGGGTTGATAAGTGCCTCTGGAGCCCCCTAGCGAGGTGGAACCATTCTGCAGGGTGCGCGCCTCTGTTGTGCATTCACACGCACCAGTGGGTAGCACTACCGCCTCTGAGTCAGAAGGTTGTGGGTTCACAGTCCCCCTCCAGAGACTTGAGCACAAAATCCAGGCTGACACTCCCAGTGCAGTACTGAGGGAGTGCTGCATTGTCGGAGGTGCTGTCTTTTGGATGAGACGTTAAACTGAGGCCCCGTCTGCTCTCTCAGGTGGACGTAAAAGATCCCATGGCGCTATTGAGCAGGAGAGTTCTCCCCGGTGTCCTGGCCAATATTAATCCCTCAATCAACATCACTAAAACAGGTTTGCAGTGCGCAAATTGACTGCCGCGTTTCCTACTTTACAACAGTGACTTCACTTCAAAAAGTACTACTTTGACTATAAAGCGCTTTGGGACGTCCTGAGGTCATGAAAGGCGCTATAGAAATGCAAATTATTTTTTTCTTTTCATTCTATAACTGCAGGCTGCATCTCCATATTAATCATCTGTTCTGCAAACCTTCTAAAAAGAACTTAATTGATATGTTTCGAGGTTTCTACCTCCCTTCATACAGGACCCGCCCCTGAGAGGCGCACTCGCAGATTCTTGTCAGCGGACTGGAACACTTGACAAATGAGAGTTAATAAGCTCTCAACTTATGACCAAAGACCCAATAAATTGTCACCTCCAAAATCCCTAGCTAGATATTAAACTGCTGGCCAGATGCCTTGAAGTGGTACCTTGCTGGAATGCATAATTCTATCAACATGCAAGGACTCTCACCTTGCACGCCGTGCGTCTATTGCTTGTGTGCTGGACATGCTCAATGGCCGGCTGCCCGTTTATTGCCTGTAAAACGAGAGCCAGCAGTTGAACATTGGAGGGGGTTCGGGGGTTTCCTCTCCGTCGCCCCCGCTGAGGCCCCCGGGCCTGCCTGAGGCAGTTTCAGTCGGGCCTGTAAACTTTAAAACAGGCGGGAGGGAGGCTGCTTCAATATGCATATCGGGATATCGGGGTCCTATGGCAGTCGTAGGACGGCCCCCCCCTGCCCCTCCCCCCCCCCGCCCCTCCCCTCCCCCCCCGCCCCGCCCCTCCCGCATTGCGATTTTCAGCCACAAGTGACCGTGCCAAACTCCTGGGGCTAGAAATCTCCCTCAGGCGGTGGGGCAAAACGGGCTGCGGTGGAACGGAAAACCAGGCACTGCGTATAACGGGCGGCCGATCCGTTAGCGCCCGCTTTGCGCCACCGCCCGGGACAAATTTCTAGGCGTTGGAATATAGAAGGTTAAGGGGTGATTTGATTGAGGTTTTTAGGATTTTGGAAGGAATTGATTGGGTCGATAGAGAGAAACTTCTTCCTCGGGTGGGGGAGTCTAGGACAAGGGGACACAACCTTAAAATCAGAGCCAGGCCACTCAGGAGAGAAGTTAGGAAACACTTCACACAAAGGGCGGTAGGAGTGTGGAACTCTCTCCCACACAAAGCAGTAGATGCTGGGGCTCAATTAATCATTTTCAATCTGAGAGCGATATATTTTTGCTGGACAAGGGTATAAAAGGATATGGAGCCAAGGCGGGTGGATGGAGTTAAGATTCAGATCAGCCATGATCTCATTGAATGGCGGAACAGGCTCGAGGGGCTGAACAGCCTCCTCCTGTTCCTGTGTGCTTAAGGGGGGGGGAAGGGGGAGTTGGGGCTCCACATCCCCCACCCTGCTTGGTGGTCAGACGCCAGAGAGGTGTCTGTAGAGACACAGTGCACACTGGCCCCAGTGCAAACAAGGTGCTCTCCAGTCAGACTCTAAAATGAACCCATTTCCGCCCATATCAAGTTACGTTCAAATTTCCTGCCAATCACATTAGAAGCATTGAATCTTACAGCACAGAAGGAGGCCATTCTTTGATCGAGCTCTCCAATTAATCCCACTCCCCCTGATCTTTCCCCGTAGCCCTGCAAACTTTTCCCCTTCAAGTATTTATCCAATCCTCTTTTGAAAGTTATTATTGAATCTGCTTCCACCGCCCTTTCAGGCAGCGCATTCCAGATCACAACAACTCGCTGTGTAAAAAAAATATGAAGCCAATACTCCAGCTGCAGCCGAACCAGTGATTTGTAAAGGGTTAGCGTAACTTCCTTGCTTTTGTGCTGAATGGACCCGCTATTTCCGGGGATGGTGGGGGAGGGGCGGAGGTGTAAGGGCCGGGAAACCCAGGAGTACGGGTTCCCCAGCGGTCCTGCCGAAATTAATGGTAGGACCTCATTGAAATGTTTTTACTCTGTTTCCCGGCCGTTGGCTAGACAGATTGCGAGGCTGTTGGGTGGGAAGGCTCGGAGAGGAGGGAGGGAGAGATCAGGCGGTGGGGGGGGAGACATGGTGGGGGGAGACATGGTGGGGGGGAGAGACATGGTGGGGGGAGAGACATGGTGGGGGGAGACATGGTGGGGGGGGAGACATGGTGGGGGGAGACATGGTGGGGGGGGGAGACATGGTGGGGGGTGACATGGTGGGGGGGAGAGACATGGTGGGGGGGACATGGTGGGGGGAGAGACATGGTGGGGGGAGACATGGTGGGGGGGGGAGACATGGTGGGGGGGAGACATGGTGGGGGGGGAGACATGGTGGGGGGGAGAGACATGGTGGGGGGTGACATGGTGGGGGGGAGAGACATGGTGGGGGGGGGAGACATGGTGGGGGGGAGACATGGTGGGGGGGGAGACATGGTGGGGGGAGAGACATGGTCGGGGGGGGAGAGACATGGTGGGGGGGGCTGGGAGTAGATCGGGCGGGGGGGGGAAGCACTCCTCCTCTTGGCCCACACACAGTGCTGGAAAGGCTCTTACACGCTGGCCCGGCCCGGCCCTTCTCGCCTCCCTTCAGCTGACGGGATTCCCGAGCCCAGGAAAACCTGGCTCGCGATGTTAAACCTGAAACTCTGGTTACGTTTGAGGCAACGCAGCCTTATTGAAATAGTTGTGTAACGGACCCGGCTCTGGAGAGCAGGTTGGCCGCTCATCCCCCCAATCCGCCTCCGCTAGGACCGTGGCTCGTTGGAAGCGGGTTGGGGTCGGGATTTAGATTTTTGAATTTTTAATTCCCCCTCCCCTTTTCGCCCCTTCTGGGGGAGTTAAAATGACCCCCAACGCCTTTGATTATAAAGCCAAGTACCTCGTATGCCTTTTGAGCAGCCTTATCAACTTGTGCTGCCACCTTCGGAGACTTGTGGACATAAGCCCCGGGTCTCTGTACCAGTTAGTTCCACTTCTAGTGCTGCCTCTCCTCATTCTTCCTCATGCATCATTCGAATCGTCCGAATGTGAAATGGGCGTAAATCAGTGTAAACAATCGGGGCCCCAGGAAAGGCTGAACTCACGCCTGATATTTCTCTTTAAGTACGAAAATTAAAGTTTCACCTCATTGAACCATCATTCCTGCACATCAGGCACAGCATGTTTAACAACCTGCGATGGGGGAATCTCTTCGGTTTTTAATGTGACTTACACTGAAGCCAGAAAAAGAAACAGGAACGACAGATGTATCTCGGTGAGGGGGAAAAGGTTTTTGAACAAGGCTCGAAATAACTGCAGTAAAGCGCCAGAGAAAATGACTCTGTTTGTCGCTGTGCCTCAACATCTGGTCGCAATTTGAAGCAAGTCTCCGAGCAATCACAGTAAACTCACGTCTGAGGCTCAGTAACTTGGCCATTGCTCTAGATGGAGGTGCATTTGGGAGGGAAGGATCGATAGACAGGCGTAAAAAGATCGAGGAAACGTGGGCGTATTGCACTCACGAGCGTCACGCACTCGCACCCAAAATTCCGTGATTTTTAAGGCCGCGTATTTTGATTTGCGGCCAGGTCACGCATGTCTCCGGGCGCGAGTACGCAGGACACATATTGATGAATTTCAGTGGGTAATAAGGGTCTCGCCAGTTCATTCATCACACTGGTCCTCTAACACTGGATTGCTGTTTCTCATTGTACCAGCAGCTTGTAATGTCATTGATTGGAATCACAGGGCCAGATCTGCATTGATACATCAGCGGCAATGACTCCTGCAGCGCCCGCTCTTGTCAATGATTGAGTATCTGCTCAGCAACTGGTGCTCTGAAGATTCACTGTTTTCCCATATCTCTGTACTGAAGCCGGTAAAGGAAATCTTTCTCAAGACAGAGAGCAACAATTTTCTCAAATATTCCACAGAGGCGATCATTTATAATGTCACTTTCTACCTTCTTATACTGTTCATCACAGGGGGTCAGCACCAGCAGATCATGGAAGGTCAAACAACAAATCAAATTAGAGAAAGAGAGAGAAAGAGCGAGAGGGAGAAAGAGAAAGAGAGAAAAAAAGAAAGAAAAAGAGAAAGAGAGAGAAAGAAAGAAAGAAAGAAAGAAAGAAAGAAAGAAAGAAAGAAAGAAAGAAAGAAAGAAAGAAAGAAAGAAAGAAAGAGAGAAAGAAAGAAAGACAGACTTGCATTTCTACAACGCCTTTCACAACCTCAGGACGTCCCAAAGCGCTTTAGTGTGTTCCAGTCCGCTGACCATTAGCTGCGAGTGTGCCTCTCAGGGACGGGTCCTCTATGAAGGGAGATTGAAACCTCAAAACATATCGGGCCAAAAATTCGGCCCTTCCCGGGTGAGTACGCACTCTGTACTCACCCGTAATGCTTCCCGAAGTGCCGGTTTCCTGCATGCACTGCGCATGCGCGGGAAACCAGAACTTCCGCTCTGGTGAAGGGGGCGGTTCCTAGGTGAACCGCGTGCGCGGTAGAGGCTGCGCGCACGCAGCACACTTAGATTTTTTTCAGGTTTCTACGCAAGGGTAAGTATTGAAGAAACTACGCTAATAAAAAGGAGGCGCAGGACCCGTTTTCAACAAGGTAAGTGGTTAATTAAGTATAATTTTTAATTTTTTTCAACAGGTTTATCTTTTTTAGATACTTTAAAGAAAGGTAAGTTTATTTTTATCACTTTTAAAAAGTATTTTAATTTTTTCAAAAATTTAAATTTTTGTTTAAAGTGGTTAATTTATTTAACTATAGTTATTTTATAAATGTGATGGTTTTTTAAAAAAAATTATTTGAAGTTTAGCTGTTCTTTTGGGGCCGATTTCAATTCACAGATTTGACAGGTCTCCTGTCAAATCTATGAATGAAAGATGGTCTGCTGCCATTGGCTCTCCATGGCCCACGTGATCCCAGGGGACGCATCGCACTAACTGCGCCCCTGGAACACGCAAGCACTGCGCGCCGGCACTAGGGAGAGGCCCAGGACCCGAAGTTCCTGTGGGCCCAAAACACAACGGCAGGCGCAGTAGGTAAGAGCGCGCGCGATCCTTACCCCCGCGGCAAGCCGGAGAGGCGAATTTCTGGACCATCAATTAAGTTCTTTTTAGATGAAAAGAATTTGCATTTCTACCGCGCCTTTCATGACCTCAGGACGTCCCAAAGCGCTTGACAGTCAACAAAGTACTTGTTGAAGTGTAGTCATTGTTGTAATGTAGGAAACACGGCAGCCAATTTGTGCACAGCAAGCTCCCACAAACAGCAATGTGATAATGACCAGATCATCTGCTTTTTAGTGATGTTGGTTGAGGGATAACGTTTGTCCAGGACACCGGGGAGACAGGGATGGGATAGAGGAGATAGAAACTGACTGTTTCCAGTGGTTGAGGGGCCTAGAATGAGAGGGCATTGATATTCCATTAAATGTAAGAGATTTAGGACAGGGAGCAGGAGAAACCTTTTTACACAGAGGGTTGTGAGGTTGTGGAATTCACGACGAGAGTTAGTGATTGAAGCAAGGATCCGGACAACATTTAAGGATAGGTTAGACAGGTGGCTGAAGGAAAGGGGGATAAAGGGATGTGGGAACAGGGTGGGCACATGGGATTAGGATCCTGCCCGTGTGGAGGGTAAACACCGGCACAGACTGGTTGGGCCGAATGGCCGGTTTCTGTGCTGGATGACAAAGTTACAAAGTATTTACAGCACAGAAACAGGCCATTCGGCCCAACTGGTCTGTGCTGGTGTTTATGCTCCACACGAGCCTCCTCCCACCCCTCTTCATCTCACCCTATCAGCATATCCTTCTGATTCCTTTCTCCCTCATGTGTTTATCCAGCTTCCCCGATTATAATTTCTATGGAATTCCAGGTAAGCTCCAAGGCCGTGAAATTCGGCTCCTTTGCGCCTGCTGTTAGCGCCTCTGGGGGGCGCTTATGGGGCGCAAATGGCCTATCTCCCAGGCGGGGGGTAGCGCCCCCCGAGAAATTTGGCGGGGTGCTACTGAGATGCTAGCCGATAGTGCCGCACCCCCGCCGGTAGCGTCCTGGGCCGCTGCGCCGCCGGCGATGACGTCATCGCCATGCGCCGCGACCCATTACCATGTCCACATTGAGAATGGGAACTGCTTATCACACGGTAATTACACCCTCCTGCTCGTGGAGGTGATTTAACATAATACTAAAGGTTGACAGGAAGTGTAACGTGTTTAACATTTATAAATTCATTCTCGGGATGTGGGCGTTGCTGGCAAGGCCGGCATTTATTGCCCGTCCCGAGTTACCCTGATGCAACTGAGGGGTTTGCTGGACCACTTCAGAGGGCAGTTAAGAGTCAACCACGTTGGTGTGGGACTGGAGTCACATATAGGCCCAGACCGGGTAAGGACGGCAGGTTTCCTTCCCTAAAGGGCATTAGTGAACCAGTTGGGATTTTACGACAATCTGACAGCTTCACGGTCACTTTTACTGAGACCAGCTTTTTATTTCCACATTTTTAAAACTGAATGCAAATTCTCAGACTGCCCTGGTGGGATTTGAACTCACGCTCTCTGGATTATTAATCCATTAAGCGATGATAAATAGATGTGGTTTTAGACGATATCAAGCTGAACAAAATAATCTAGCATCTGCTATATTCACAGACATCCCAACTGCGAAACGTTAATTAAAATGAAGAGAGCACTGGAATAATTTTTCTCTTCTCCTTAAGGCACTGCATCACACTGGGGTGCAGTTCCTCATGGTTGCTCAATCAAGGGACCATTGTGTGTGTAAGAAGAAGGAAAGAAGACTTGCATTTCTGCAGCGCTTTTCACGACTGCCGGATGTCCCAAAGCGCTTTACAGCCATTGAAGTACTTTTGGAGTGTAGTCACTGTTGTCATGAGCCTAGAGAATGTGTGCCAGCAAAATATAGGTCCCTGGGAGCCACAGAGAAGCCCGATCTGATCCTCACTCAATGTCCACGCACTTCTACCGTCCAGTAGGCCTCAGTATCTCGTGATCAGAAGTGGGAACTTTGGCTGATTTCTCGCTTCCCTTGTCGAAGGGCAATTGAAACCTCTGACCGTCACCGATCCTTCCTTACAGCCACCCAACTCAGATCATCAAACTCAACAACAACAACTTGTATTTATACAGCGCCTTTAATGTTGTAAAACGTCCCAAGGTGCTTCACAGGAGCGATTATCAAACAAAATTTGACACCGAGCCACATAAGGAGATATTAGGACAGGCGACCAAAAGCTTGGTCAAAGAGGTAGGTTTTAAGGACCGTCTGAAAGGAGGAGAGGTAGAGAGGTTTGCTGGGCGAATTATAGAGCGTAGGGCCCAGGCTGCTGAAGGCACGGCCGCCAATGGTGGGGTGAAGGGAATGGGGGGATGCGCAAGAGCCAGAATTGGAGGAACGCCGAGATCCCGGAGGTCTGTGGGGCTGGAGGAGGTTACAGAGATAGGAGGGGGCGAGGTCATGGAGGGATTTGAAAACAAAGATGAGAATTTTAAAATTGATGCTTTGCTGGACCGGGAGCCAATGGCGGTCAGCGTGCACACTGGGGGTGATGGATGAACGGGACTTGGTGCGAGTTAGGAGACGGGCAGCAGAGTTTTGGATGAGGTTAAGTTTACGAGGGTGGAAGGTGGGAGGCCGGCCAGGAGTGCGTTGGAATAGTCGAGTCTGGAGGTAACAAAGGCATGGATGAGGGTTTCAGCAGCGGATGAGCTGAGGCGGGGCGGAGACAGGCGATGTTACGGAGGTGGAAGTAGGCGGTCTTAGTGATGGAGAGGAGATGGGGTCGGGAGCTCAGCTCAGGGTCAGATAGGATGCCGAGGTTGTGAGCAGTCTGGTTCAGCCTCAGACAGTGGCAGGGGAGGGGGGTTGGAGTTGGTGGCTAGGGAACGGAGGTTGTGGCGGGGATCAAAGACAATGGCTTCAGTTTTCCCAATGTTTAATTGGAGGTAATTGCAGTTCACCCGAGACTGGATGCTGGACAAGCAGCGTGGCAGCACAGGCAGTGGAGGAGCTGGGAGCGGTGGCGGGAGTCATCAATTTAACTAGCTACCACATAACACTTAGTAATCATTAACAAAAGAAGACTTGCATTTATATAGCGCCTTTCACGACCACCGGACGTCCCAAAGTGCTTTACAGCCAATGAAGTACTTTTGAAGTGTAGTCACTGTTGTAATGTAGGAAACGTGGCAGCCACTTTGCGCACAGCAAGCTCCCACAAACAGCAATGTGATAACAACCAGATTGTCTGTTTTAATGATGTTGGTTGAGGGATAATATTGGCCCCAGGGAGAACTCCCCGGCTCTTCTTCGAAATAGTGCCATGGGATCTTTTATGTCCACCTGAGAGGGCAGACGGGGCCTCCGTTTAACGTCTCATCCAAAAGACGGCACCTTCGACAGTGCAGCACTCCCTCAGTACTGCACTGGAGTGTCAGCCTAGATTATGTGCTCAAGTCCCTGGAGTGGGACCTGAACCCACGACCTTCTGACTCAGGTGAGAGAGAGAGCTGCCCACTGAGCCACGGCTGACACTGCTGTGTCATTAACAGGGCCCCTCTATTCTATGACCGCTATCAAACTCCTCCCCAGCATTATTTTACTCAGCTCCTTCTTTCCCCAGTTTTGCCTCTTGTAATCCTATTGCAAACAAACACCTGTTTCACATCCAACACTAATCTTCTAATCCCCATTCATTTGCAGCCTGCATTTCACATTTCATTTGCTAAACAGTTATCTGCCCAATTGATCACCTCTCCTTAATCAGCTGGCTTTTCAAAATCCGTAAAACCAGCTGACTGAGGAACGCCGATCAATGGGGTTCGATCATTAACCAGCCTGTCTGGCAGGTGGTGTGTGCGAGATGTGAAAAGCAGCGGGATTACAAAACCGCAAAACCCAATTCTGCGCTCGCTCTGGGCTGAATATTACCGGTGTTCAGAGGGCGGGTCAGCTGTCAAAATCACAAAGATTGAGAGCGGGTCGGTATCCCGCTGTAAACCCGCCTCCTTGTCAGTTTCCCAAGTGTCGAGTCTGTCATCCCTGAACAGACCCGACACCAAGCGGCGGGTCAGCCAATTTAGATCGTTAAAAGCTCATTAAAAGGTAGTTAAGCACCATTTTCCCATGTACTTACCATTTTACCAGGTTTTCAATGAGGTTCCTGGAGAGCGGCTATCACGTCAGGTAAGTGTGTCGGGTTCTCAATGTCTCTCCATTGCTGTGAATAGGTGAAAGCTGCAAAAGTGGTGTAAAACCTACCATTTCACAGCTGGTCACTTCCCAATGTCAGAAGCTGGAGCATTAATGATTTGGAACCCACTTTTGAGCTTTATTCACTTCTGAAGTGTTTGGAATAATCTCTCTATTCACTGTCACCTCCTTGGAACAACCTGTCTCAACATTGATAGATTACTTGTCATCTCAACCTCACCTGCCATCTATTCCATCAGCATCGGTGCCCTTGAAAAAATCTCACCTTGGTCCTCAGAATCCCAACACGATCAGCCCCAACACCAACATCACCAGGCACACCAGCAGCACCAACAACAGCACCAACCTTCTCCGCCATCACCTGATGCTGCACAGGACACAGAGCATCAGCACCCGACCACATTGCTGCCAGGGACACCAGGGATGGCCTCACCATGGCCAGGTTTACTTCACTTGACGCTGTACACCCTGGCTGACACACGATGCGCCAGGTTGGCACCACCGCACACCAACAACATAAACATCCCTGCAATGTCCAAGCCATTCCTTTCACATTCATCACCATTGGTGGGGGGGGGTGGGGGGACGTTATGTCTCACCATTCACTGCAACTCACTAATCCACTTCTAAAGGTGCACACAAATCTGTCCAAGAACGCAAAGTGATGACAATAAGGATTTCAATGTTTGACAGCACATTAACAGAAAGTTTACGTGAACATTGACTAAAACACCCAAGTGCCTACCCTTGTGTGTTAGCTGGTATGATTGCACTAGGATGAGGGTGAGTGTGAGGGGTGGCTAGTGAGATGGGGAAGTGATAATGTAGATAGAGAGGGATGGGTGGAGGTGCAAGGTAAGTTGGTGTGAGTAAGGATGTGCAGGAGTAGGGTAGGGAAGGCGGAGTGATGGGGATGTGATGAGAGGCACAGCAGGATGAAGGTGAGTGTGGCTTTGCAGTAACGTTTCGTGATCTACTGAGATCATTGAAAGGTTTGCGCCACTGCAGCCTGGTCCTCCTGACCACATCCCTGCTTGTGTCCTCCTGTGCAATGTGCAACCAGGCTGCGTTGGTCTCCTGGGGAGGTCTCTTCCGCCCATTGGAAGGGAAGAGGACATCCCTGTGTGCTGTGACTCCCTCCATAAGCATATGGAGGGAGTCATGGGAGAGCCTGGGTGCAGTCCTGCACCTCTGTGCAGTGCTGGTCAGTGTTTGCAGCACCTCAATGCTGTAGAACACTGACAGCACAAATGTCAAAATGAATGTGGACATGGCCCCTTTAAGGAAACCGGCTGATGACGTGTCATCAGATGACGTCATCAGACCCGCTTCCTTTTAATTGGCCGGGAACCTCGCAGGGCGGGGCTTAACAGGCCCAATCAATGAAAAATCACTCGGAGGAGGCGGGATGAAAACGGGTGCGGAGTTTGAGGCCGCTGTTTGATCCGGCCGCACCGGACTCACCGCGGTTGGTGAAATCGTGGCCTCTGTGTGGGAACTGATCCTCCCTGTGCTACGTGTTGCAAAATCGGAAACACCTTCTCCATAAACACGCTTACAATTTTGCTACAGCACATGACTCCATGGGAATTTAAACGTTTAGTGTCTCGGCATTTAGAAATCGTCAGCCGTGGCTCAGTGGGCAGCACCCTCGCCACTGGGTCAGAAGGTCGTGGGTTCGAGTCCCACTCCAGAGACTTGAGCACAAAAATCCGGGCTGACCCTCCAGTGCAGTGCTGAGGGAGTGCTGCACTGTCGGAGGTGCTGTCTTTCGGATGAGATGTTAATCCGAGGCCCCGTCTGCTCTCTCAGATGGACGTAAAAGATCCCACGGGACTATTTCGAACAAGACAACATCCTGGCTATCGTGCTGAAGACTTGTGCTCAGAACTAGCCGTGCCTCTAGCCAAGCTGTTCCAGTACAGCTACAACACTGGCCAGGTATGTCCTGTCCACAAAAAGCAGGACAAATCCAACCCGGCCAATTACCGCCCCATCAGTCCACTCTCAATCATCAGCAAAGTGATGGAAAGTGTCATCGACAGTGCTATCAAGCGGCACTTACTCACCAATAACCTGCTCACTGAGGCCCAGTTTGGATTCCGCCAAGACCACTCGGCTCCCGACCTCATTACAGCCTTGGTCCAAACATGGACAAAAGAGTAAAATTCCAGAGGTGAAGTGAGAGTGATTGCCCTGGACATCAAGGCAGCATTTGACCAAGTGTGGCATCAAGGAACCCTAGTAAAACTGAAGTCACTGGGAATCGGGAGGAAAATGCTCCACCGGCTGGAGTCATACCTAGCACAAAGGAAGATGGTTGTGGTGGTTGAAGGTCAATCATCACAGCCCCAGGACATCGCTGCAGAGGTTCCTCAGGGCAGTGTCCTAGGCCCAACCATCTTCAGCTGCTTCATCAATGACCTTCCCTCCAACATAAGGTCAGAAATGAGGATGTTCACTGATGACTGCACAGTGTTCAGCGCCATTCACAACTCCTCAGAAAATGAAGCAGTCCATGCCCGCATGCAACAAGACCTGGACGACGTTCAGGCTTGGGCTGATAAGTGGCAGGTGACATTCGCGCCACACAAGTGCCAGGCAATGACTATCTCCAACAAGCGAGAGTCTAACCACCTCCCCTTGACATTCAGTGGTATTTCCATCGCCGAATCCCCCACCATCAACATCCTGGGGGTCACCATTGACCAGAAACTTAACTGGACCAGCCACATAAATACTGTGGTAACAAGAGCAGGTCAGAGGCTGGGTATTCTGCGGCGAGTGTCTCACCTCCTGACTCCCCAAAGCCTTTCCACCATCTACAAGGCACAAATCAGGAGTGTGATGGAATACTCTCCACTTGCCTGGATGAGTGCAGCTCCAACAACACTCAAGAAGCTAGTCACCATCCAGGACAAAGCAGCTCGCTTGATTGGCACCCCATCCACCACCTTAAACATTCACTCCCTCCACCACCAGCGTACCGTGGCTGCAGTGTGTACCATCTACAAGATGCACTGCAGCAACTCGCCAAGGCTTCTTCGGCAGCACCTCCCAAACCCGCGACCTCTTCCACCTAGAAGGACAAGGGCAGCAGGCGCATGGGAACGCCACCACCTGCAAGTTCCCCTCCAAGTCACGCACCATCCTGACTTGGAAATATATTGGCCGTTCCTTCATCGTCACTGGGTCAAAATCCTGGAACGAACTCCCTAACAGCACTGTGGGAGCACCTTCACCACACGGAGTGCAGCGGTTCAAGAAGGCGGCTCACCACCACCTTCTCAAGGGCAACTAGGGGTGGGCAATAAATGCTGGCCTTGCCAGCGACGCCCACATCCCATATACGGATAAAAAAGAGCGGGGGAGTTCTCCCCAGTGTCCTGGCTAATATTTATCCCTCAATCAGCATCACTAAAACAGATTATCCGGTCATTATCACATTGCTGTTTGTGGGAGCTTGCTGTGTGCAAATTGGCTGCCGTGTTTCCTACATTACAACAGTGACTACACTTCAGAAAGGTATTTCATTGGCTGTAAAGTGCAAATGGGCCAGAAATTTGGTTTTCCGGCTTCCTGTGGGTGCAAGCATCGCGCGCGCACTTACCTACCGCGCCTGCAGTTGTGCTTTGGGCCCACGAGGACTTCGGGTCCTGGGCCTCCTGCAGCTGCCGGCGCGCAGTGCTTGCGTATCCCAGGGGCGCAGTTAGTTCGAAGCGTCCCCTGGGATCACGTGGGCCATGGAGAGCCAATCCTAACGGCATTTTCATTCATAGATTTGACAAGAAGACCTGTCAAATCTATGAATAGAGATCAGCCCCAAAACCACACTTAAACATCAAATAATTTTTTTTTAAAAACATCACATTTTAAAAATAACTATAAGTTACATAAATTAACTACTTTAAACAAAAATTTTAATTTTTGAAAAAATTAATTATACTTTTTAACGGTGCTAAAAATAAACTTACCTTTCTTTAAAGTATCTAAAAAAGATAAACCTGTTGAAAAAATGTTTAAATTGTAATTAATTAACCACTTACCTTGTTAAAAACAGGCCTTGCGCCTCCTTTTTAAAAATGCAGCTTCTCCATACTTACCCTCCCGGAGAAACCTGAAAAAAAAAACGAAGTTCGCTGCATGCGCGCAGCCTCTCCCGCGCACGCGTTCGACTTCTGAACCCCTCCCTTCAGGGGAACGGAAGTTCCGGTTTCCCGCGCATGCGCAGTGCATGCAGGAAACCGGCACTTCAGGTGGCCTTACGGGTGAGTACACAGCGCGTACTCACCCGACAACAGCCGAATTTCTGGCCCACTGTGTTTACGTTTCTATGGGGTATGGGGAGAGAGCGGGAATATGATATTGAGATAGAGGATCAGCCATGATCACATTGAATGGCGGAGCAGGCTCGAAGGGCCGACTCCTGCTCCTATTTTTCTATGTTTTCTAAAAGAGAAACTCGACAGTGGGATCTGCGGCTGGGAATTTCCTCTGAGCTTCTCCCGCTCCGTAACGTTGCAGGAAGATCGTCGCAAACCGAGCTCGGAAACGGGATTTCCATCGGAGTTAAGGCATGGGAACGGGAGAGGCCCAGTTCACTGGGTTCAGGTTTGGGAGCCGGGCAGTCGGGATTAACGCTTGAAATTAACAAGAGTGCAAGTTGCAACGAAGAAAAATTCCACGGAGCCCGAAAGCCCTTCAGGCTAATGGGACTTGGATTATTAACGTGGTTAACCCCTGAATTCACTTGTCCACATTAATTGACGGTGTGCCTGCAGTTAACATCCATAATTCCATTAAGAATGTGAATGTGGGAAAAACAATGCAGTTTGAAAGCGGATTTCTTCCCTTGGTTACTGTCACAATAAAGGGTTGTTAGTCCTGCAACAATAGCTTCCGCGTGATTCTGGCCCGAGTGGTTTTAAACAATGATTTTTAATATATTGACTAATAACTGTATTGTTCTTATACCTCTGTTCTACAGTATTACAGTAAATGGCAAGCAATTAATACAACCTGTTTGCCCCGCGTACTTCAAAGTGATCAGGCTCGAACTCTGTCACTTCACTATGCTACTTCCAACTGTCCCAAGAGCTCGAACTTTTTGGAGGCGTTACCTTTATACTATTCGGCTACCTTGGGCTACACGTATGTATTTTCGCCCTTGTCTCTTAGTCATTAATCCCCCCTCCCCCCGCCCGCCCACTCCCGTGCTGACTCAGTGTTAGCCGACTTCAGCCTTTATTCTCAGTTGTGTAGCAGTTTGTTTCTGTGAAGATTGCGGAGGCCGGTCTTTAGCTACTTGTGGCCTTGTGGGCCTACTGCGGCACGTGGGTGTCTTAGCAACTGGCCCTCTTATCACAGCCTCAGATTCTCACCGCTCAGCTTGTTTTGTTCACACTCTCACACACACACACGCACACACACACTCACACTCACATTCACTCACACACTCACACACTCACTCACACACACACACTCTCACACACTCACACACACTCTCTCACACACTCACACTCTCACACACTCACACACACACACTCACACTCACATACTCTCACACACTCTCACACACTCTCACACACACACACTCTCACACACTCACACACACTCACACTCTCACACACTCACACTCACACTCACATACTCTCACACACTCTCTCACACACACACACTCTCACACACACTCACACACACACACTCACATACTCTCACACACTCTCCCACACACACACACACTCTCTCACACACACACACACACACACACTCACACTCACATACTCTCACACTCTCTCACACACACACACTCACACACTCTCACACTCACACACACTCTCTCTCACACACACACACACTCTCTCACACACATACTCACACTCACACACACACTCTCACTCACTCACTCTCACACACACTCTCAGACACACACACTCACTCACACACTCTCACACACACACTCACTCACACACTCTCGCACACACACACACACACTCACACACTCACTCTCTCACACACACACTCACTCACACACACTCACTCTCACTCACACACACACACTCGCTCACACTCACTCACACACACACACTCACACACTCTCACACACACACACTCACACACACTCACCTTCACACACTCACTCTCTCACACACACACTCACTCACACACACTCACTCTCACACACACTCACTCACACTCACACACACACTCACTCACACACACACACTCACACAGTCACACACACACTCTCACACACACTCACACTCACACATTCACACTCTCACACACACTCACACACTCTCACACTCACACACACATACTCACACACACTCTCACAATCACTCACTCACACTCACACACTCACACACACTCACTCACACACTCACACTCACTCACACACACTCACACACACACTCACACGCTCACACACACACTCACACACACTCACACACACACTCACACACACTCTCACACACACACACACACACACTCACTCACACTCACTCTCACACACACACACTCACTCACACACACTCACACAGTCACACACACACTCTCACACACACTCACACTCACACATTCACACTCTCACACACACTCACACACTCTCACACTCACACACACATACTCACACACACTCTCACAATCACTCACTCACACACTCACACACACTCACTCACACACACTCACACACTCACTCACACACACTCACACTCACTCTCACACACTCACTCACACACACACTCACACTCTCACACACACACTCACACACACACTCACACACACACACTCTCACACACACACACTCACACTCACACACACACACACTCACTCACTCACACTCATTCTCACACACACACACTCACTCACACACTCTCGCACACACTCACACTCTCACACACACACACTCTCACACACACACTCACTCACACACACTCACACTCTAACTCACACACACACACTCACACACTCTCACACACTCACACATTCACACTCTCACACACACTCACACTCACACACACACTCTCACACACTCACACATTCACACTCTCACACACACTCACACACACATACTCACACACACTCTCACAATCACTCACACACACTCACACTCACACACTCTCACACTCTCACACACACTCTCACTCACACACACTCACTCACACTCACACACACACACTCTCACACTTACACACACACACTCACACTCACTCACACACACACTCTCTCACACTCACACACTCTCACACACACACACTCACACACACTCACTCACACTCACACACACACACTCTCACACTTACACACACACACTCACACACACACACTCTCACACTCACACACTCACACTCACTCTCACTCACACACACACCCACACACACACACACCCACACTCACTCACACTCTCACACTCACACACACACACTCACTCACACACACTCACACACTCACACACTCACTCACACACACACTCTCACACACTTACACACTCACTCACATACACTCTCACACTCACTCACACTCACACACTCACACTCACTCACACACACACACTCACACACTCTCACTCACACACACACTCACACACTCTCACTCACACTCACACACACACTCACACACTCACACACACTCACTCACACACACACTCTCACACACTCACTCACTCACACTCACTCACTCACTCACACACTCACTCACATACACTCTCACACTCACTCACTCACACACACACACACACTCTCACTCACTCACACACTCTCACTCACACACACACACTCACACACTCTCACTCACACTCACACACACACACTCTCACACTCACTCACTCACACACTCACACTCACACAGATGGAAATCTTCCCTTTAGCACCGATCACCCCCACCCCACCCCCCACTTTCCTAAATAGCACACTACACCGGGCTCGGTTTTACACCACATTCTTAAAATCTTCTAACACAGTTTTCGAATTCTCATCTTCTCATTTGCCTGGTGTCCCAAAATGACAATTTCCATCAATTTTTCCTGACACGTTCTTCGTTACCCAGCTACAGGATTCATTATAACCTTTGAACTAAACTCAAACTATTTCAGTGTCACAATCAGGGACGACCACAGCAATAACAGTGCAAGTTCAGTAATAGGTTCAATTATTCTGATAGTTAAAGGTAATTAGAACATTCCTCACTCCCTCACAATCAGGACCGAGCTCTGTTTAACAGGCTCGTAATCAGTACATTGCTTGGCCGATATTTATAAACCAGAATGGGTTCCTTGTTCAAATTTCCACCTTTTTTCTAGTCACAGAGCCTTGTAGAGGTGAGTTCTGAGCTGGCCTGTGCTCACTCATCGAAGGTCCAAACTAGGCCCAGTTCACCAGTGCCTCCTCCCTTAACAACCAGCGACTCCGTCACGCCTGTGTCTCCCATCTTGTGCCATCTCTCCATGAGAGGAATTCTCAACAACAACCACTTGCATTTATATAGCGCCTTTAAGAGAGTAAAATGTCCTTCACAGGAGCGTTATCAAAGCAAAATTTGACACAGAGCTTAGGGCCCAGACAGCTGAAGGCACGGCCGCCAATGGTGGAGCGATGGAAATCGGGGGATGCGCAAGAGGCCAGAATTGGAGGAGCGCAGAGATCTCGGAGGGTTGTGGGTCTGGAGGAGTTTACAGAGATAGGAAGGGGCGAGGCCATGGAGGGATTTGAAGCCAATGTGGGTCATACAAATCGTTGGTAAGGCCGCAGTTAGAATGTTGGGGGTGGAATGTGTCGAATTGATGGAAACCGCCCCCTGTGATTGCAGAGGGACTCTGGGTGTGATGTGAACTAAGCCCAGCGGGTGGGGAACTGATGGAATCTTGCTCGATTTCACTTCCATTCGGTTAAAACGATTCGCTCTGTGGCTCCGAACCAGCGGTGTTTGTGGTTACAGCCCCACCGAGAGATTTAAAGGGGCAGGGTGTGAGGGTGGAGCTTGGCACCATGTACATAAACTGGGGGAGTGTCTGATCGGTCATGACTTCACGGATATAATTAAACACCTCAGGCCGATCACCCCTCAATCTTCTCTACTCGTGGGAATACCAGCCTAGTCTACGCAACCTGCCCTCGTAATTTAACCCTCTATGCCCCGGTTACATTCTGTAGGCCTCGTCCTTCCCCACTCCAGATCTGAGATCGTTCCTAGCGCCCAGTTCGAACTCGGGTTGGCAACCCTCCAGGATTGGCCTGGAGTCTCCAGTAATTGAAGATTAATCTCCGGGACACTGCGGGGAGCAAAAACCCCAGAGAAAGATCACAGGGGCCGTTAAAAACATTGTGGCTTTCCTTCATTTTCTTTAGACAGTTATAAAAATATTGAAGATGGGAAGAAAGGTTGTTTTGACTGACCATCAAGGATCATCCACCTGAAACGGTGATGAAAGGTCATCGACCTGAAACGTCAACTCTCTTTCTCTCTCCACGGATGCTGCCTGGCCTGCTGAGTTTTTCCAGCGTTTTCTGTTGTTATTAAGGATCATCCAATCGGCTTTTCAACTGGCCGCAGGAAGGCGGGGCACCATGACGATGGACCTGTTGGGCGACCAATGGCGGGAGTGTGGGGGGCGGGGCGGTTGGAGGTCATGTGATGAAACCTCCAGGAATACGTCCAATCAGAGTTGGCGACCTCTAGTCTGTGCCAGCAGGCTGGTGCAAACCAGTTTCTAGGCCTGTGACTTTAACCTGAGGGCAGAAATGGCATCTATGCACCTGGTCCAATGATTCCCCCCCAGCCTCTAACGCCACCTCACTCGGAGAGGGCATTTGATGGGTGGATCTTAACTCTCGGGTGGCTGTCGGGCAGTGCGAGGAAAGTGGATCATCCATCACTCCCGCAGGAGGCCCTGCTCCATGTCCAAGCCCAGTCCTCACTAACATACCTGTGGCCAGCTGCACACTCGGCTTTACTGAGCATGGCACTGGGGCTTAAAGGGTTAAATGATGAGGGCAGGTGGCACAGACTGGGCTTGTATTCCCTCGAATATAGAAGATTAAGGGGGTGATCCAACTGGAGTGTTTCAGATGATTGAAGGATTTGATCGGGTAGATCGAGAGAAACTATTTCCTCTGGTTGGTGGAGGGGGCGGGCGGGGGGAGTCCAGAACAAGGCGGCACAATCTCGGCCCGTTTAGGGGTGAAGTCAGGAAGCAGTTTTTCACACAAAGGGTAGTGGAAATCTGGAACTCTCTCCCCCAAAAGTCTGTGGGTGCTGGGGGACAATTGAAGCTTTCAAGACTGAGATCGATCGATTTTTGTTGGGTAAGGGAATCAAGGGATACGGAGCCAAGGCGGGTGAACGGGGTTGAGGCACAGATCAGCCGGGATCTGTTTGAACGGTGGCGCAGGTCCGAGGGGCAGAATGACCTCCTCCTGCTCCTAATGTTCCTTAACCCCAAAGAGCTTTGTCACAACAGAAGGTAATGAGGACAAACATGCTTGAAAGTTTATTTCCATTTACTACCTTTTAATTTGGAAAACAGAAAGAGATTTGCCAGCAGCTTTTATGCGATATTAATTCACCTGAACAGCAAGGTGTCATTATGAGCCTGCAGCAAAATTGCCATAATTATCAAATGAAGCATTAAAACTCCTGTTCATCTATAAACACAGCTGCTGCCATAGTTTTCTTTCCATTATGCAATAAACTCGTTATCATCAAACATTTTTGATCAGCACTTTGTAATTTATAATTAGTTTAACAGAATTAATTTTTTTAATGACAACTGAATTAATTTAATTCTAATATATATTATTAGAGGGGCAAAGTTTGGCCATTGTTTGTCCTCAATTTTTACCTTCATTATTTTCCACTCATGTTATTCAATCTTCTTTTAAAGATTATTCTAGAATGTATTGAACCAGCCGCATTCACCAGAAAACATTTACCTGCAATCACATTCTCACATGTGCAACGACTAAGGGGGAACAATTGGCTCGTGCCCCCGCGCCTTAAATTCACTGGTAGCGCCCCAAGCAGGAGGCGGTGCTGCTGGAAGCCCTCCCCCTCCCTCCTGGGGCGCTACCATTCAATATCGCGCCGCTACGTGCAACAGCGCCACGCGGGTCGGCAGGTAGCGCCGCGGTATTGCAGGCCTCGCTCCCCTGATTAAAGGGGAGGGGCCTAGCGCTGCGTGCACCGGGGCCCTGCTGGACCACCGGGGAGTGGGGTGCCGGGAAAACAGCCCGGCACTCGAGAGGAGCGATGGCGGCCGGCACCCCGCAGGAGGAGGCGAGAGGGGGCAGGTGCTGGCAGGCGGCCCCAGAAAAATGGTCGCCCGACCCCTGCCCTTTAATTTGCGCCGCTGCGGCCGCAAAAACACCTCCTGGCCCTGTCGGACACAGCGTCCGGCGGTAGGTCAGGGGGCGCGAGCGAAGTTTGCGGCCGGGGTACGAGCGGGGCGCTACGCACGACGATGACGTCATCACCGGAGGCGCAGCGCCACGGGGCGCTACCGGCTACCACTGACCTCCCGCTGAATCTCGCGGGAGGCGTTAGCGGCGCCGTTCCCGGGCGCCAGGTGCTTTGCGTCCAGGGGATGCTAACGGGAGGAGCAAAGCAACCGAATTTTTCCCCCTAAGATTTGACAGAGGTGTTCTGAATTATGAAGGGTTTTGATAGAGTAAATGAGGAGAAACTGATTCCACTGGCAGGAGGGTCGATAACCAGCGGAGACAGATTGAAGATAATTGGCAAAAGAGCCAGAGGGGAGATGAGGAGAATTTTTTTTACGCAGCGAGTTGTTGTGATCCGGAATGCGCTGCCTGAAAGGGCGGTGGAAGCAGATTCAATAATAACTTTCAAAAGGAACTGGATCTCTACTTACGGCTATGGGGAAAGAGTGGGGGAGTGGGGCTAATTGGACAGCTCTTCAGGCCTGCTGGGCTGAATGGCCTCCTTCTGAGCTGTATGATTCTATGATTCTATAAGTGACACGGCCATCCATTTCCCTGTCAAGAGTCTCTTGGCACGCTATACCAATCCCAGTCCCAGAGCCCTGAGCTTGTCAAGTTATTCCTCACGGCACTCCCCTCGCAAAGTAGGACTTGAACCCACAACCCTCTGAATCAAGAGGTCTAGGGCTAGTTGCTTGCCCGAGGTAGCATCACACACCACTTGAGGAGACACAAGCAGTCTTACGGGCTTTACTTGTCCCATTACCATCATCCCTTTTGTGGTTTAATCTCTCCTGCCTTCCAGCCTATCACAGACCGTCCCTTTCCCTGCTTAAAACCTGTTATATCTCGAACCTTTTCCAGTCCTGACGAAAGGTCATCGAGCTGAAACGTTAACTCTGTTTCGCTCTCCACAGATGTTGCCTGACCTGCTGAGTGTTTCCAGCAGTTTCTGTTTTTAGTATAAGCAGTCATGTGTTGGTGACGTCTCACCTCCACCCTGATAATACCAGCCTTCCAACAGAAGCTATCAAAAGTTCACCTTAATGGTCTAAATGGAGGCACTGGAAAGCAACACTTCCTCTTGCTTCATATCATAAACCTCTCACTCTGCTGTCTCGTAAGTACAATAACCGCAAAAATAACACAGGTTGCTTAGGGACATCGACTCAGCTAAATATTTAATTACTTTTTGGTATAAAACTCCCCGAATCGTTGTTGCAGAGAGGATCTGGTGAACATCTTCAAGTGATGGAATTTTAATATTAGCAGCTCTGTGGATTTAATGGTAGAGCCTGGCAATCCCTGGCAATCCCTGGCAGTCCCTGGCAATCCCTGGCAATCCCTGGCAGACCCTGGCAATCCCTGACAGACCCTGGCAATCCCTGACAGACCCTGGCAATCCCTGGCAATCCCTGGCAGACCCTGGCAGACCCTGGCAATCTCTGGCAGTCCCTGGCAGACCCTGGCAGACCCTGGCAATCCCTGGCAGTCCACGACAGTCCCTGGCAATCCACAGCAGTCCCGGACAATCCCTGGCAGTCCACCAATGTTCGCTTTAATTTTTTTTGGGCTGCGCGGCCCATTCAACACTCCGCGCATGCGCGGTTTTCCACTTAAAAGCCGGTGAGCCGGCTGCGCGGGAGCTCCAGACCGCTGTGCGGACACTCAGCTTAAAGGGAACATTGATCTCAAGTCTCCTAAACTCTCTCCTCACTCTCTGAGTGACAATTTGAAACTGATGACACCCTCGTCACTGACTCCCCACCGAGAGACTTTCCCTATTCACCCTATCAAACTCCTTCTTCATTTGAAAAACCTCTATAAAGTCTCCTCCTTCGCTTTCTCTGCTCCAGTGGGTATAGTCCCAGTATCTCAAGTCGCTCCCCATAGCGATTAACGAGATTGCAGCCATGGTAAACTGCGTCCTCTGCCCCCAACTAGTGACGACCTAACCCTCCCCTCAACAGTATAAAGAAGAAAGAAAGACTCGCATTTCTACAGCGCCTTTCACCGCCTCAGGACATCCCAAAGCGCTTCACAGACAATGAAGTACTTTTGAAGTGTGGTCACTGTTGTAATGTAGGAAACGCGGCAGCCAATTTACACACAGCAAGATCCCACAAACAGCAATCTGATAATGACCAGATAATCTGTTTTCAGTGATGTTGGTTGAGGGATAAATATTGGCCCAGGACACCGGGGAGAACTCCCCTGCTCTTCTTCGAAATAGTGCCATGGGATCTTGAACATCCACCCGAGATGGCAGACGGGGCCTCGGTTTAACATCTCATCCAAAAGACGGCACCCCCAACAGTGCAGCACTCCCTCAACACTGCACTGAGAGCGTCAGCCTAGATTTATGTGCTCAAGTCTCTGGAGTGGGACTTGAACCCACAACCTTCTGACTCAGAGACGAGTGTGCTACCAACTAAGCCACGGCTGACACCTAATTGGGAATTGAGATTCTTGCTGTAAAAGCAGTGCTCAAATTGGACAAATGTGCAGGTCAGCACATCCCCACCCCGCACCCCCCCCCCCCCCCCCCTCAAACAAGCGTCCCAAACTGCTGATTATTTAAGCTATCAAGATGATTTTTTTTTTATTATTCATTCACGGGATGTGGGCGTCACTGGCAAGGCCAGCATTTATTGCCCATCCCTAGTTGCCCTTGAGAAGGTGGTGGTGAGCCACCTTCTTGAACCGCTGCAGTCCGTGTGGTGAAGGTACTGCCACAGTGCTGTGAGGGAGGGGTAGAATTAGAGGAACTGTTTTGTTTATTTCAATCAATTTAGTTTTACAGTCTGGGTAACTAGATTCTCTGATTGAATTGCTGAGAGTTCTACAGATTAATTATACAGAGTGATTTCAGTATTACCAACAAACAGATCATGAATTTAGTCTTACAGCAGATGTAATCCCATTTTACTTAATACTAATTTATCAAA
The DNA here is from genome assembly GCA_030390025.1 of Squalus acanthias. NCBI lineage: Eukaryota > Metazoa > Chordata > Chondrichthyes > Squaliformes > Squalidae > Squalus > Squalus acanthias. The sequence goes on from CM059437.1 coordinate 97,854,701, forward strand.
AATAAACAGACAATAGTTTTAAGCGACAGCCATATATCAAAAGCAGCAATTAATAAAAGCCAGATGGTAACATCTTAGGGATTCAGAGCAAATGAAACATCAATCTTCTGCTTTGCTTCGGAACTCGTTTAGTTTGCTCAATGCTGTGGCTTTACAAGAAAAAGAGGCTTTCGTTAAACAGTCATTTCCAATCCTGTTCCACTCCTTCATCACCTCAGGACTGATAACTCAAATGCTCTCCTCACCAGGTTCCCCGTCTCCATCCTTCAAAAACTCAAGGTCCTCTCCATCACCAAGTCCTGCCCACCCAAAGCCCAAAGCCCCAATTCAAGACCCACTCCAGAGACTTGAGCACAAACTCCAGGCTGACACTCCAGGGCAGAACTGAGGGAGTGCTGCACTGTCGGAGGTGCTGTCTTTCGGATGAGACGTTAAACCGAGGCCCCGTCTGCTCTCAGGTGGATGTAAAAGATCCCAGGACACTATTTCGAAGAAGAGCAGGGGAGTTCTCCCCGGTGTCCTGGGCCAATATTTATCCCTCAATCAACATCACTACAACAGATGATCTGGTCATTATCACATTGCTCTTTGTGGGAGCTTGCTGTGCACAAATTAGCTGCTGCATTTCCTACATTTCAGGTGCTTTGAACCCCCCTCCCCTCACCCCCCCTCTTCCCCATGTCCCCCTCTCCCCCTCGGCCACCCCACCCCCCTCGGCTCCCCCCCTTTCCCCCCTCCTCAGTGTTATAGTCCTACATCCAACCCGCGCTCCCCTGAGCATAGCTCCCCAATGGGAGTGCACGATCGGCGAAATTACCCAATCATTTAGCAGCTCACAGCCGCCAACCGATCACTTGGAAACCTGAAGGAAATTCAATCACATCGCAGCCAAGGATCTCCAGCCTGACAGCAGCAGAGTCAACATGGTTTTACGAAAGGGAAATCGTGTTTGACAAATCTGGTACAGTTTTTTGAAGATGTAACTAGTAGGATGGATAAGGGAGAACCAGTGGATGTCGTGTATTTGGATTTTCAAAAAGCATTCGATAAGGTGCCACACAAAATTAGGGCTCATGGGATTGGAGGTAATATATTAGCATGGATTGAGAATTGGTTAACAGACAGAAAACAGAGAGTAGGAATTAACGGGACTTTTTCGGGTTGGCAGGCTATAACTAGCGGGGTACCGCAAGGGTCAGTGCTTGGGCCTCAGCTATTCACAATCTACATTAATAACTTAGATGAAGGGACTGAGTGTAATGTATCTAAGTTTGCTGATGATACAAAGTTAGGTGGGAAAGTAAGCTGTGAGGAGGACGCAGAGAGGCTGCAGAGAGATATAGACAGGTTGACTGAGTGGGCAAGAATATGGCAAATGGAGTACAATGTGGGGAAGTGTGAAGTTATCCACTTTGGCAGGAAAAACAAAAAAGCAGAATATTTTTTGAATGGTGAGAGACTGGGAAATGTTTGTGCTCAGAGGGACCTGCGTGTCCTTTACATGAATCACAGAAAGTTAACATGCAGGTACAGCAAGCAATTAGAAAAGCAAATGGTATGTTAGCTTTTGTTACAAAGGGATTACAGTATTTTTTAAATTCTTCTTGGGATGTGGGCGTCGCTGGCAAGGGCAGCATTTATTGCCACTCCCTAATTGCGACAGGTAGATTGGTGAGGACGAGGTCAAATAGGTTTTTCCCCATGTATTGGTTCTCTCACCACCTGTCACAATCCCAGACTGGCAGTTATGTCCTTCAGGACTCGGCCAGTAGTGGTGCTACCGAGCCACTCTTGGTGCTGGACATTGAAGTCCCCCACCCAGAGTACATTCTGTGCCCTTGCTACTCTCAGTGCTTCTTCCAAGTAGTATTCAACATGGAGGAGTACTGATTCATCAGCTGAGGGAGAGCGGTAGGTGGTAATCAGCAGGAGGTTTCCTTGCCCATACTTGACCTGAGGCCATGAGACTTCATGGGGTCCGGAGTCAATGTTGAGGACTCCCAGGGCCACTCCTTCCCAACTGTGTACCACTGTGCCGCCACCCCTGGTGGGTCTGTCCTGCCGGTGGGACAGGACATACCCAGGGATGGTGATGGAGGAGTTTGGGACATTGTCTGAAAGGTATGATTCTGTGAGTATCACTGTCAGGCGGTTGCTGGACTAGTCTGTGGGACAGCTCTCCCAATTTTGGCACAAGTCCCCAGATGTTGGTGAGGAGGACTTTGCAGGGTTGACTGGGCTGGGTGTGCCGTTGTCGTGTCCGTAGCCGGTGCTGAGGTCGATGCCGGGTGGTCCGTCCGGTTTTATTCTTATTATTGTTTTTCGTGGCGGTTTGTTACAACTGAGTGTCTCGCTGGGCCATTTCAGGGGGCAGTTAAGAGTCAACCACATTTCTGTGGGTCTGGAGTCACACATAGGCCCAGACCGGGTAAGGACGGCAGATTTCCTTCCCTAACGGACATTAGTGAATCAGATGGGTTTTTACAACAATCCAGTAGTTTCATGGTCACCATTACTGATGCTAGCTTTTTATTCCAGATTTATTTAATTAACTGAATTTAAATTCCCCAGCTGCCGTGGTGGGATTTGAACTCACGTCTCCAGATCATTAGTCCAGGCCTCTGGATCACTAGCCCAGTGACATAACCACTATGCTACTGTACCCACAAAGACTATAAGAGCAAAGAAGTCTTACTGCAATTATACAGGGCATTGGTGAGACCACACCTGGAGTATTGTGTACAGTTTTGGTCTCCTTACCTAAGGAAGGATATACTTGCCATAGAGGGAGTGCAACGAAGGTTCACCAGACTGGATCCTGGGATGGGGGGATTGTCCTATGAGGAGAGATTGAGCAGACTAGGCCTAGATTCTCTAGAGTTTAGAAGAATGAGAGGTGATCTCATTGAAACAAACAAAATTCCTACAGGGCTTGATAGTGTAGATGCAGGGAGGATGTTTCCCCTGGCTGGGGAGTCTAGAACTCAGGGTCACAGTCTCAGAATAAGGGGTCGGCCATTTAGGACTGAGATGAGGAGAAATGTCTTCACTCAGAGGGTGGTGAATCTTTGGAATTCTCTACCCCAGAGGGCTGTGGAGGCTCAGTCATTGAGTATATTCAGACAGAGATCGATAGATTTTTAAATATGAAGGGAATCAAGGGATATGGGGATAGTGCAGGAAAGTGGAGATGAGGTAGAAGATCAGCCATGATCTTATTGAATGGTGGAGCGGGCTCGAGGGGCTGAATGGCCTACTCCTGTTCCTATTTCTTATGTTCTTATGTTCATTATAAATACCAAGGAAGAGATCCCTTCTAAAGTAGTCGGACTGTGCTCCCAAATGGCACGCAGTGTGATTAGCGGCGATGACGTCAGACCCTCTATAAGTAGCTAAACTTTCATTCCCTTTGATCTGCTGATGGAGCTGGTTAAACGTGCAGCCAAGTTGTGTGGATTACTAGCCCAGTAACATAACCACTATGCTACTGCACCCGCAAAGACTATAAGAGTAAAGAAGTCTTACTACAATTATATAGGGCCCTGGTGAGACCACACCTGGAGTATTGTGTACAGTTTTGGTCTCCTTATCTAAGGAAGGATATACTTGCCATAGAGGGAGTGCAACAAAGGTTCACCAGACTGGATCCTGGGATGGGGGGATTGTCCTATGAGAAGAGATTGAGTAGACTAGGCCTATATTCTCTAGAGTTTAGAAGAATGAGAGGTGATCTCATTGAAACATACAAAATTCTTAAGGGGCTTGACAGGGTTAATGCTGAGAAAATGGCCCAGAAATTCGGCCGAATACGGGTGAGTACGTGCTGTGTACTCACCCGTATTCGGTCCCGATGTGCCGGTTTCCTGCATGCACTGCGCATGCGCGGGAAACCGGCACTTCCGATATGGTGAAGGGGGCGGTCCCTAAGTGAACTGCGTGCGCACTACAGGCTGTGCGCACGCAGCACACTTAGGTTTTTTTTCAGGTTGGAACGCGAGGGTAAGTATGGAAGATTTTACACATGAAAAAAGGAGGCGTAAGACCCCCTTTTAACAAGGTAAGTAGTTAATTAAGTATTATTTAAAAACATTTTCAACAGGTTTATCTTTTTTAGAGACTTTAAAAAAAGGTAAGTTTATTTTTATAACTTTTAAAAAGAATTAAAAATTTTTCAAAAATTTAAATTTTTGTTTAAAATGGTTAATTTATTTAACTATAGTTATTTTATTAATGTGATGGGGTTTTTTTAAAATTTATTTGAGGTTTAGCTGTTCTTTTGGGGGCAAGTTGTATTCATAGATTTGACAGGTCTCCTGTCAAATCTATGAATGAAAGATGGTGTGCTGCCATTGGCTCTCCATGGCCCACGTGATCCCAGAGGTCGCATCGCACTAACTGCGCCTCTGGGACACGCACACACTGCGCGCCGGCACCAGGGAGAGGCCCAGGACCCTGAAGTTGATTGTGGGCCCGAAACACAACGGCCAGCGCGGAGTGTGATATCGCGCAAGATCCTTACCCCCGCGGCAAGCCTCCGAGTCAAATTTCTGGGCCATTGTTTCCCCTGGCTGGGGAGTCTAGAACATGGGGTCACAGTCTCAGAATAAGGGGTCACCCATTTAGGACTGAGGTGAGAAATTTCTTCACTCAGAGGGTGGTGAATCTGTGGAATTCTCTACCCCAGAGGGCTGTGGAGGCTCAGTCGTTGAGTATATTCAAGACTGAGATCGATAATTTTTTGGGAACTAAGTGAATCAAGGGAAATGGGGATAGTGCGGGAAAGTGGAGATGAGGTAGAAGATCAGCCATGATCTTATTGAATGGCGGAGCAGGCTCGAGGGGCTGAATGGCCTACTCCTGCTCCTATATCTTATGTTCTTATGCCAGAGCAGGGAGCACAAACTGGCTCCGCAATTGGGTTAAAAATCACTGAAAGAAGCGGTTGCCATTTTGACTCTCAATGGTTAATGCGTTTCCAAGACCACGCCAAGCACTGATTCAATGCTGACACTTCGGTTTAATCTGTAGTGTCAATTCTGTCTTTATTGATGGGGTTTAAGGTGGCTTGTTGTGAATTAAATTGATTAGTGACCCTCCCTGGGAAGAGAGAATCTCCTGAGTACGACAGACAGTAGTGGGAGCGAGACCATCTCTCACGTATTGTAATTACTTTTGCTCCATGGCTGGTGGTTTCTCCTAATTCCTCACAGCTCGTTGATTTTAAATGTGCACAAGCATTTATCATTAGTAGGGTAATAGGTGATTTTCCAACTCAGTGGATAATGATAAGAATATAACCATGAAAGCAATTATGATTTTTCTAGTTTTTGATAAATGAAATCTGACAACCGGGGCAGAGATTATTGCGAGATGTTGCTTTGACTTACTTGAATGCATTTGCGTCTCCGTGTATCTTGTAGTTGTCTGTACTGATTCTTGAAATGATCCTCGTCACTGCTATGAGAATACCAATATTCACCTAAAGCCAACATCAGTACAAAATATGGATTAATATCATCTGCCCCACACCTTTCAAATTACATCGTCAGCCGTGACTCACTGGGTTGCACTCTCACCTCTGATTCAAAAGGTCGTGGGTTCAAATCCCCACTACAGAGACTTGAGCACATAATCCAGACTGACACTCCCAGTGCAGTGCTGGGGGAGTGCTGCACTGTCGGAGGTGCCGTCTTTCAGATGAGACGTTAAACCGAGGCCCCGTCTGCCCTCTCAGGTGGATGTAAAAGATCCCACGGTGCTATTTTGAAGAAGAGCAGGGGAGTTCTCCCTGGTGTCCTGGCCAATATTTATCCCTCAACCAACATCACTTAAACAGATTATCTGGTCATTATCACATAGCTGTTTGTGGGAGCTTGCTGTGCGCAAATTGGCTGCTGTGTTTTCTACATTACAACAGTGACTACACTTCAAAAGTACTTAATTGGCTGTAAAGTGCTTTGGGATGTCCTGAGGTGGTGAAAGGCACTGGAGAAATACAAGTCTTTCTTTCACTCCTTCTGTGTTTGGAAGAGTGCTTTAATATGCAATTCGTCACAAATATGTCTGAAAACATAGATGGAAGTATTGTCATAATTTTTATGGCAGTTAAACTTCTAATGGAAATTTGTGTAAATAGCATTGACCTTTGCAAACCCTTCTTCAAAAAAGAAAGAACTTGCATTTATATAGCACCTTTCACATCCTCAAAACGTCACAAACTATTAAATGTTGGCGTTCAGAGGGATTTGGGTGTCCTCATACAAGAAACACAGAGAGTTAGCATGCAGGTACAGCAAGCAATTCGGAAGGCAAATGGCATGTTGGCCTTTATTACAAGGGGTTGGAGTACAAGAGTAAGGAAGTCTTGCTACAATTGTACAGGGCCTTGGTGAGGCCACACCTGGAGTACTGTGCACAGTTTTGGTCTCCTTAACTAAGGAAGGACATACTTGCCTTAGAGGAGGTGCAACGAAGGTTCACTAGATTGATTCCTGGGATGAGAGGGCTGTCCTATGAGGAGAGATTGAGTAGATTGGGCCTATACTCTCTGGAGTTTAGAAGAATGAGATGTGATCTGATTGAAACACATAAGATTTTGAAGGGGATTGACAGGGTAAATGCTGAGAGGTTGTTTCCCCTGGCTGGAGAGTCTAGAACTAGGGAGCATAGTCTCAGGATAAGGGGTCGGCCATTTAGGACTGAGATGAGGAGGAATTTCTTCACTCACAGGGTTATGAATCTTTGCAATTCTCTGCCCCAGAGGGCTGTGGATGCTGAGTCTTTGAGTATATTCAAGGCTGAGATCGATAGATTTTTGGACTCTAGGGGAATCAAGGGATATGGGGATCGGGTGGGAAAGTGGAGTTGAGATCGATGATCAGCCATGATCTTATTGAATGGTGGAGCAGGCTCAAGGGGCCGAATGGCCGACTCCTGCTCCTAATTCTTTTGTTCTTAAAGCGCTTTACAGCCAATTAATTACTTTGAAGTGTAGTCCCTGTTGTTTTATAGTCAAACGCAGCAGCCAATTTGCGCACAGCAAGCTCCCAGAAACAGCAACGGGATAAATAAAGTTAATCTGTTTTGGTGATGTTGAGGGATAAATGTTGGCCAGGACACCTCCCCTGCTCTTCTTCAAATAGTGCCGTGGGATCTTTTACATCTATCTGAACAGGCAGGGCCTCGTAATGTCTCATCCAAAAGCCGTCATCTCCCTCAGTTCCGCACTGGTGTCAACCTAGATTATGGGCTAAAATGTCAGCACATTGATTTTAAAATCCAACAAAGAAGCCCGTACTTTGAAAAAACACAATAAAATGAAAGGCTAAACTCACAGAGGAAGTTCAGGTCAACTCTAACTACATCGTAAATACTGCTGAACCACAAAGGCACCATTTTTGTAGCGAGGATCAATTTTTGTTGTAGAAAATACATCTTGTATTAGCTCGGTTTGACTGCGGTTCGAGAAGAGAGACGCAATTCACACTCGTGTCTCTTGCCTTGCAGTGGGCGATGAGATTAGCTGAGTGTATCTCACCTTTCCTTTCTCGACAGCTATCCCAAGTAATGCTTGGTCTGTCTTTATTTTGAGGGTCTGAAGGGCTGGAGATGTGATAGTTTAGCACTGGGAAGAGGAGTGTATCCGACGCACACGTACTGCGGCTTTCTACACAACAGGTTTTTGCCACAACAGTGGCATGAAAGGAAACTTCATTTGCATAACACGATTTTGTGATAGTGCAGCGTTGACCAGGAGTTATGACAAATTGTGCAGGAGTGCTCACGGCCCACAAGCGACCATTAATAAAGTGAAACAATCCTGAAAATCATTAGAAAGAAAGACTTGCATTTCTATAGCGCCTTTCACGACCACCGGACATCCCAAAGCGCTTTACAGCCAATGAAGTACTTTTTGGAGTGTAATCACTGTTGTAATGTGGGAAACGCAGCAGCCAATTTGCGCACAGCAAGCTCCCACAAACAGCAATGTGATAATGACCAGATCATCTGTTTTTAGTGATGTTGATTGAGGGATAAATATTGGCCCCAGGACACCGGGGATAACTCCCCTGCTCTTCTTCGAAATAGCGCTATGGGATCTTTTACGTCCACCTGAGAGAGCAGACGGGGCCTCGGTTTAATGTTTCATCTGAAAGACGGCACCTCCGACAGTGCAGCACTCCCTCAGTACTGCACTGGAGGGTCAGCCTAGCCTTTATGTGCTCAAATCCCTGGAGTGGGGTTTGAACCCACAACCTTCTGACTCAGAGACGAGTGTGCTGCCCACTGAGCCACGGCTGACACAGAATCATAGAATCTTACAGCACCGAAGAATCCCATTTGGCCCATCGTGCCTGTGCCGGCTCTTTGAAAAATTCTCTCCAATTAGTCCCACTCCCCCCCTGCTCTTTCCCCACAGACCTGGATTTTTTTTCCCTTTTCAAGTATTTATCTAATTCTCTTTTGAAAGTTACTATTGAATCTGCTTCCACCGCCCTTTCAGGCAGCGCATTCCAGATCACAACAACTCGCTGCGTAAAAATAAATTCTCCTCATCTCCCCTCTGGTTCTTTTGCCAATTATCTTAAATCTGTGTCCTCTGGTTACCGGCCCTCCTGCCAGTGGAAACAGTTTCTCCTTATTTACTCGATCAAAACCGCTCATAATTTTGAACACATGTTAAATCTCCCAATGGGGAACAAAGGCTGGCAAATGGAGTTGAGGTACAGATCGATCATGATCTAATTGACTGGTGGAACAGGCATGACAACAATAACTTGCATTTATATAGCGCCTTTAACGTAGTAAAACGTCCCAAGGTGCCTCACAGGAGCACTGTCAGATAAGAGTTGACACCGAGCCACAGAAGGAGATATTAGGACAGGTGACCAAAAGCTTGGTCAAAGAGGTCGGTTTTAAGGAGCATCTTAAAGGAGGAAAGAGAGGCGGAGAGCGGGAGAGGTTTAGGGAGGGAATTCCAGAGCTTAGGGCCCAGGCAGCTGAAGGCACGGCCGCCAATGGTGGAGCGATGAAAATCGGGGGATGCTCAAGAGGCCAGAATTGGAGGAGCGCAGAGATCTCAGAGGGCTGAATGGCCTCTTCCTGTTCCTACGATACATGCCTTCAGGTTGAATCAAGGAGATGCGCTAGAACAGGAGAAAATCCAGGAGCAAATCAAATGTTTGGTTTTAGAAACGGCGCAGTCCCAGGTTAGAGCGCTGGGACAGAAAAAATGTGGATAGAAATCTGTCAGTGATAATTTCAAAATCTGCCCGTCTGGTTGGTGAGATTATTTTCGCGGTGTTGATGCTCCTTATTCTGGTTGCATGCAGGAACACCCCCCACCCCCCCAAAGCTCACTCCCACAAAAGCAGTAGATGCTAGCTCAAATAATAATTTTAACTATGAGAGTGTTAGAGTTTTGTTAGACTAGGGTATGAATGGATATGGAGCCAAGGCGGTTGGATGGAGTTAGAATACAGATCAGCCATTGAAATCTTACTGAACATGCTTGAGGGGCTGAATGGCCTCCTCCTGTTCCCATGGCTCCTTAAAGCTGGCCTTGTCTTACCATTTTAATGCACTGGCATCGGATCGTAATTCTGAGACTTAGACACGCGAGTGACTGCGAAAGACGACTGTTTTTCATCCATTCAAGCCAGACCCACTGTCACCTTTGGTCGTTCAGCGTTGGATCCTCCAGGGATTGGAGCAAAGCCAAAAAGGGTCCAGCAAATTAAAGCAGAGAGAGGCGAGTGTCTGAACAATCTTCTGCGTGGTGAAGTTAATCTTTTGAGGCCAGAAGAACTTTTCCGCAGCAGAATCAAACGCGAGATAAGATTATGGTTTCCTTCACTGGAAGGTATAAGTCCACTTGTACCGGGGATTAGTTCGCTGAGCTACCTAGACTCAGGTAGTGTGACAATGGAGGTGCTACAATAGGCCTGAGGCTAAAGTGGGGGTTTAGGAACAAATCAACAAGGCTTCCCACACCCGATCGCTATTCACTGACCAATACCTCCCCCACTGGATGTAGGAGTGCGTATGTGCACAGAACAGGTGGGGATAGAGTTGATTGTCAGCCCTGGCTCAGTGGGCCGCACTTCTCGCCTCAGAGTCAGATGATTGAGGGTCAAGTCCCACTCCAGAGACTTGAGCATGAAATTTAGGGTGATGCTGAGGGGGCGCTGCACTGTCGGAGGGGGCGTCTTTCGGATGAGACGTTAAACCGAGGCCCCGTCTGCTCTCTCAGCTGGACGTCAAAGATTCCACGGGCACTATTGGAAGAAGATACTGCAGGGGGCATTCACCCTGGTGTCCTGGCCAATACTTAGTCCTCAAACAACATCATTAAAAACAGATTATCTGGTCGTTGATGTTTGTGGGATCTTGCTATGCGCACATTTGCTGCCGTGTTTCCTACATTACAACAGTGACTACACTTCAAAAACTATTTCATTGGCTGTAAAGTGCTTTGGGACATCCTGAGGTCATGAAAGGCGCTGTAGAAATACAAGTCTTTCTTTCTATCTTTAAAGTACCCCCATAGTTGAAAAGCCTGCCAGCTTCATGTAGGCTCATACTTGAAGAGTGAGAGAGATTTTAGAGGACCGCAGGTGGCCGTGGAGGGCTGCTCGATGAATCTGGTGGATCCATTTACTCGAGCAGAGGTCTTGTCGTGAGACAGAACAAGAAGACAGGCAACTCAATGCCACTGATCTCCCTCCGGGACAACTGTGCCCAACCGTGGGGTGTCTGTATCATTTCCCAATGTCAGATAACAAACACGCACGCACACAGATCTACACCTTATTTCAACAATGTCCTTTGTTTCTGTGCATTTATAACAACAAAAGCTTGCCTTTATATAGCGCCTTTAACGTAGTAAAAATGTAATATCAGCTGTGGCTCAGTGGGTAGCACACTTGCCTCAATTTAAGCAAGATTGTGTCGCATATCTCCACCACTGCTTTCTTTCAGTTGTCATGTCTGATACACAAGGGCCTCGCCTCTGAGTCAGAAGGTTCTGGGTTCAAATCCCACTCCAGGGACCTGAGCATAAATATCTAGGCTGGCACTCCAGTGCAGTGCTGAGGGAGTGCTGCATTGCCAGAAGTGCCGTCTTTCGGATGAGACGATAAACCGAGGCCCCGTCTGCTCTCTCGGGTGGACGTAAAAGATCCCACGGTCACTATTTCGAAGAAGAGCAGGGGAGTTCTCCCCGGTGTCCTGGGGCCAATATTTATCCCTCAATCAACGTCACTAAAAACAGATTATCCGGTCATTATCACATTGCTGGTTGTGGGAGCTTGCTGTGCGCAAATTGGCTGCCACATTTCCTACATTACAACAGTGACTCCACTTCAAAAAGTACTTCATTGGCTGTAAAGAGCTTTGAGACGTCCGGTGGTCGTGAAAGGTGCTGTAGAAATGCAAGTCTTTCTTTCTTTCACAGATCTACACCTTATTTCAATGATGTCCTTTGTTCCTGTGCATTTATAACAACAACTTGTATTTATACAGCGCCTTTAACACAGTAAAACATCCCAAGGTGCTTCACAGGAGCGATTATCAAACAAAATTTGACACCGAGCCACATAAGAAGATATTAGGACAGGTGACCAAAAGCCTGGTCAAAGAGGGAGGTTTTAAGGAGCCTCTTAAAGGAGAGAGAGGTGGAGAGGTTTAGGGAGGGAATTCCAGAGCTTAGGACCCAGGCAGCTGAAGGCACGGCCACCAATGGTGAAGCGATGGAAATTGGGGGATGTGCAAGAGGCCAGAATTGGAGGAGCGCAGAGATCTCGGAGAGTCGTAGGGCTGGCGGAGGTTAGAGATAGGGAGTATAAATTTGTCTTGGGGAATTGCGCAAAACGGGTAATTGCGGATCGACAGCCTGTATATTGCATGACCGCACAAGGCAAATTTGTGCCCCGTTGTCTTCAGTCACTCGAACGATAAGAGGTGCATGTTCGCGGTTAGAAAAAAAAAGTTTTCAGTCATCAAGGGGTTAAGTTAAAATGGCGCTGCCTCCCATATTAGGAAGAGTGGGTGGAGGATCCACTGAAACAATATAAACGCAACATCAACAGCATGAAGAATGTTCACAAATATTAGCCCATTATAGCCTGAAATCAAAATGCACCGAGACAGCTATTAGATGCAAACAGTAACGGCTGTCTATCAATGCAATGTGTCTACTGTCACAGCCCACGTATCCTTCAATGAATCTCCATCGTGCACTAATGCCTGGTTGTCAGCTCAATTTGGTTAGAGAAATGAATGCAATGATGTTGTCTGCGCGTATCACATTGCCAAGTGTTTGTGTTTAATACAATCATGATCACATTCTGGATAAGGATCTCAAAAAAATTAAATCATCAATCTTCAAGGTTTCCATGAACACATCTTCGACAGGAAACATTTTACAATCTCAGTACATCCCCTGTGGGAATCAGAAACCAGCGTTCACGGGACGTCACCCCATGTCCAGCAGTGAAGAAGAAGTCATCACTACCTTCATTCAAATTTGGTCGAATGCAAATGTTAAATTCATACGAAGGAATCTTTCCAAGTAGCTGCCGAGCAATCTTACTCCGGAGAGTGTGTTACTGAAGTCATCATTTTATTGCGATGTCACAAAAAGACTCAAGATCATCTGAATGATGAACATTAGACAGACTCGCGTCTCTCCGGCGCCTTTCACCACCTCAGGACCTCCCAAAGAAAGACTCGCGTCTCTCCAGCGCCTTCCACCACCTCAGGACGTCCCAAAGCACTTCACAGCCAATCAAGTACCTTTTGAAGTGTGGTTTCTATTATAATGTAGGAAACGCGGCAGCCAATTTGTGAACAGCAAGCTCCCACAAACAGCAATGTGATAATGACCAGATAATGTTTTTTTACTGATGTTGATTGAGGGATAAATATTGGCCCCAGGACACCAGGGAGAACTCCCCTGCTCTTCTTAGATATAGTGGCCATGGGATCTTTTACGTCCACCTGAGAGAGCAGACGGGGCCTCGGTTTAACGTCTCATCTGAAAGACGGCACCTCCGACAGTGCAGCACTCCCTCAGCACTGCACTGGAGTGTCGGCCCTGATTTTGTGTTCAAGTATCTGGAGTGGGACTTGAACCCACAACCTGCTGACTCAGAGGCGAGGCCCTTGTGTATCAGACATGACAACTGAAAGGAAGCAGTGGTGGAGATATGCGACACAATCTTGCTCAAATTGGCCAGTTTTTCCAACCGAGATGCAAAGCTTCTTCATCCAGCAGTCTGGTGCCTCAATTCAGGCTCACTGTTCAAACTCACAGAGTCGAATGAAGCAAAACAGGAACAGCTTGTGTTTATACAGCGCCTTTAACACAGTAAAACCTCCCAGGGCACTTCACAGGAGCGTTTATTAAACAAAATTAGACACCGAGCCACTTAAGGAGATATTAGGACAGGTGAGGGTCAAAGAGGTCGGCTTTAAGGAGTATCTTAAAGGAGAGGTTTAGGGAGGGAATTCCAGAGCTTAGGGCCCAGGCAGCTGAAGGCACGGCCGCCAATGGTGGAGCGATTAAAATCAGGAGGC